>OZ010572.1:142027885-142330385 GCA_963932145.1 Acanthosepion lycidas
CAAAATACAAAAGTGTCAATCCTAAAGGAGAGGTGAGCACAGAGGTAGTTGGTAACTTCATACATTAATGCATGGATTTCACGTTAAGTTAGATTTTGAAATTAGAAAGTTAACTTTCATTCTTCAGAAATCAATATATATCAATGATTCAACTACACCGAAGAATTCTGCATTAGTGCTATGGTTAACATGCTTGTATTACAATTAAATGGTAATTTTAAAAATAGCTAAGCATTATTTTATAAAAGTTAATATATAACAGTATATCAAAAGCTACGAATGGGCACCTCGGGGTGATGTAATGGTTACCAAGCTTGTCTCTCTAGAACAATTACGACTGAGTAGTGAGTTCGATCCTCACTGGGTGCCCCATAATTTCGGACTTGTGCCACATCTGATCTACGCTTGGAAAATCACTATCAAATGGTACCCCAATTTTAATCCATTATAAATAGAATGCAATTAAACTGAACTATTATATGCGCAAGGCAAACTTCATTATACAACAGTTAATGAATTTCCAAAGAATCTTCTTATATGTTCTGTTACCCCCACCCACCAAACCGGCGCTTCGTAACTTACTGTCCTTTGTAGCTCTTAATAATTTTTGTCTTTTTGTTAACTGTCCTAAACCTTGTTCAGCCAGCCATTTTCTCGGTCACGTTTGTTAGGTTATTCGCTTTTTTTTTTCATCTGTTCCATTTACCTTCAAGCTGTCCTTTGAGTATTAAATTTTTCAAGCCCTCTTTCCATAATATGTTTTCTAGAAATTTTAACTGTTTCTTCCCGGATGCTAATTATAAGTATCCTTTTTTCCCCATTTTCTCTAAAACTTCATCGTTGTTCTTTTCTTTTCTGTCGCTAGTATTCTCAGCATCCTTATGTAGAACCACATTTCTGCCGATTCAAGTTTCTTTTCATCTGTGTGGATATTGTTCAGCTTTTACCTAGGAAGACTAATATTATATAACAGTTCAATAATTTTTTCATTGTTTCTAACGATTTTTTCTGTATCTTAATATTTTGCTTAGGTTTTGAAAGGCATGTTTCTCTTCGGGTTTCCGTTTCACATTTTCCGTCTTCTTTTAAAACACTTCCTAGCTCTATATTTTTTTGTAATTGGATACGCAGAGCATAATATTTTCTACCTACTTCTACCTATTTTCTATTTACTTCTAAGTAAATGCTAATATACATTTTCATATTTTACGCATCGTCGCTTTGATCAAGTAAACATAGACAGCCTTAATCTGGATTCTTGGATTCATTTAACTAAAACCATTTCGTAAAATATCTGCCATAAATTGACATTCCTCAGTTTATGTTTGATTATATTAAACATGAAGAAACAATCTTTCTAATAGAAATTCTACAATATCTTTACAGTTTTCTATGCTTAACAAATTATTTAAAACGTCACAGAATCGATTCATCAATTAATCATAGGTCACAATAAACTTGCATACAAGACAAACTTGCTTGCGCGACAAACTTGCTACATAAAATTCATCAAAATCTTATTGAATAGCTATGATGAAACAATCAATAAAAAATTATGCAAACGTCGTTTATCAACTAATCATACATTATTTTAGAATCGGCTTACAAATTGAATTGTCTTATCAAACTTCTACACCTTCTTGCTTTCCAACTCATCAATATATCCGATAAAATGTCACCAAATTTCTTCCTCTGCTATAATTCAGTTTGCGAGGCAAACCTACAAAACACATTTCTACAACCACTTCTTGTCTGACTGCTGTGGAGTGATTTCACAGTGGAGGCTTTTATTTGTACTAAGTCGGTTCTAAAATAGGTTCGACGCACAAAACGTTAGGAACTTGATATAAAAGGTATAACGCAGAGTAATCTAGCTGTGGTTGCTGATACTTTAGTATCTAACTAACTGTCGCCCTACACCGACTAGTATTTAGTCACCCACCCACGAGGGTATCATGTGGCACAAGGCCGGTTTAATGTGGGATCTCCGAGCCCGTGAGCTCGGCCCAAAATATACCCTTTGAACCCGTATAAACGGGTTTAGGGTCGGTTTAACTCCCCGAACGAGACTCCGCCCTTCGGCGTAGCCTCGTTCGGGTTCCTCCCCGCTCAAAGGCAGAGAGTTCAACCGTTCAGCCGGTCGTCTGACATCGACTGACTCGTTACTCTTACTATTCTTACTTATTATAGATGGGAGAGTCTATTAACTATATTTGTTTGTTTGTTTGTTTGGGTTTTATGGCATATCAACCACTGTGGGTTATTTAATGCCAAATCCAGTTTATATGAATTTTAAATGCCTATTTTGTATAGAATAAAAAACGTATAGCTGGCAACATTATTGTTTAAAAAAAAACGTATAGCTGGCAACATTATTGTTTCAAAATAAAAACGTATAGCTGGCAACATTATTGTTTCAAAAAAAACGTAGAGCTGGCAACATTATTGTTTCAAAAACTTAGAGCTGGAAACATTATTTTTCTGAAAACATTATCTGAGACCTTGCTAATGGATGCAGTTTATCGCCATACCCAGGACGCGGATGTAGTTTACCGTCATACCCAGGACGCGGATGTAGTTTACCGTCATACCCAGGACGTCTATTAACTATAGAATAGGTGTGTTCCACTATAGCACTTACATAAGAATGCAATAAAATGTATCGGCTTGCTTTAGGAAACAGTAAAATTTGTTGCTAGGTAAAATGCCAACCTAAATTATACAACAGATTCACGATTACTTAGCCAATCAAAATATTTCCACATAGTACATTAGCAATGGCTTGCGAGACACACATACTAAAATAATCTCTCGGCTGGTTCATTTTGTACGACTAAACATTCAGCAAAACATGCAATATTATTCAATTAATTTATTATAGATTACATTAATATTAACTTCCGTGATACAATTACTCATCGAAATTCTACAAAAGGTTTTCGACTTTTTATATTTCGCCAATTCGAATAAAATTGCCTGAAAATCTTTTAATCAGTCAATCAAAGAGTCCATTAAGATTGTCATGCGAGGCTAATTTGCGAATATAAATTCCACAGTAACTTCTCGCGTTCCTGAAAGTACCCAGTTACAGAACATTGCCAGAAAACAAAATGGGTTTTCATCAACGAAAGTAAAATCTAGTGTAATTGTAACGAAATATTAAAATTACTCTTGATTCCAGGTTAGATTAACCAATCGGAATTGTATACCAGTCTCTATGTTTTCTTAGTTAGCAAAACCCAAAAAAAGATACACGATTTCTTCATTCGAAATAATCGATTGTTGTTACAATTACCTTGCGATAAAAATGTGCTAATTTAAAATCCCTTAAAAACGTCACGAATTTCTACGCCTCCAAAATTAAAAACATACTACTTCATTAGCGACTTCAAGATTACATTAAAATTTGTTTTTGAAATCGAAATTGTACAAAAACCGCTCGATTTCTAGATGGAACCAAATGCAGAAGGGATGCCGCAAAATTACATCATCAGCTAATAATTGATTAGCTTACAAATTAGTTTGAAGAACAAAATGGTTAAGTGAAATGATTTGAATACCTTCCCATGATTCACTACCTACAGCTGACCTAATATGAAAACATACTTCGAAATTGTTCCATCGGTTAATTACACCTTACATTAAAATTAAGTTATTTGGCCAATGTCTATGCAAATCTATATTTGTCGATCACAGTTTATTTTCCATAAAATTATGTTAACAAAAATAGGGCAGAAAATTCATTCATCCCTAACCATTCCAAAATGTCAGGACTGGCTTGATTGACAGTCATTCTTACCAAAACTGTTCAAAACGTTCTTGATTCACTACGCCTAACCAAATACACCGTTGTGCAAATGAATTATGCAGGAAGATGTGGAGGCCCATGATCACCTTTAACATTGTGAAAATGAATTCAAACAAAATGAATAATTCCGTTACTATTTACTTTTTCGTATTTTTCCAATAAAGCATGACCCAGTGCACATGTTAGTACTTCGTATGTCCATTCCACGAAGTTGTTCCTTGCAGATTGACCACAGATTCTCGATTGGATTTAAATCAGGAGAGTTTCCGATTTAGTCGATAGTACTTTGATTTACTCACTGGTAAGGCTTGCCAGTGTGTTCGTGCAGCGTTACAATTTTCGTACGCTTCCTTGGAGTAACATCCATTGCAGATAATGGCGGTAGGGCAACTAATCGACAGCCGAGACAGTAGTCTCTGGGCGTGATGGAAATCTGATGCAATCACGGATGACGCAATATTTTTCAAGGCCAAACAAATTTCATCATGCACCCCGAAAATAGATTCATATTACTGCAGAGCACTGCAAATGACCTAATCTGAGGAAAAAATAGAAATTGATTAGACCCTATAACACTAATGAGTCTAAAACTGACCATATGGTAAGTGAAAGGAAACTAAATCGGTTCTTTCAATTAATTTGCAAAAGAGTATAAGAAAAATGCCACCAAATTACATCATTGAATATATTATAATTGGATTGAACTAGACAATTGCTAATTATAATTAATTATACGATATGCTGGCTGTTATGGTCCGGTTATTTGTACCATGGTGATAGTCCAAGGTAGAACCAATAAAGAAGAACTCGAACACGGATATGGAATAACACAGATATATTACAAACATGAATATATACAGAGAAGTAGAAGTGTTAGTATGAACAATCAGGCTTAGTAGAGAGAACAATGTAGTCTCAACCAGTATCACTATTCCAATGTCTTACAGTAATTGTCTGAACGCGACTCTGTTTCGGACTGCCTCTGACTCGACTCTTGACTACTGACTCGCCTACTGACTGAGGCGCAGTATCTATTAAGTATGGAATAGTCCATTATTATTATGGGTAAGATCCCATAACACTGGCAATTTTCTAAATATACTGCAATATTACTTCATCAATTAAAAGGATCAAAATCGTCTGTAAGTTCAAACTTCCGAAACAAAATTATGCATAATCAAAGACGTAAAAATGCTATTTATTTATCGGCTAAGCATGTATTACTATAAAAAAAAACTGTTTGAATTACACATTTGCTAAAAGAAATTCTACAAAACTTAATGATTCCATAGAACTGAAGAAAAATGCCACCAATCATTTTAAATCTTTAAATGTATGCTATAATTTAAACTGGACTGTCGGAAAAAATCTCCAACTAAAATTCACCAAAAACCTTACAGAAAAAAATAAAAATTTGACAAAAATTGCTTCATCGTCTAATTATAGATTATATGAAGTAAAAGTGGCTTCAGCGGAAAAAATTGTAACTAAAATTCTTCTAAAATCTCTCGATTTCCTACACCTAATCAAATATGAAAAAAATGAAGCAAAATTACTTCATCGGTTAAGTATGCGTTACATTGAAATTGAATTTCGAAACACAATTTGTCTACGTTCCTGAAACAAAGTTGTCACTTTTCCAAAACGTAACCTAATATGTAAACATTCCACAGATTCTGTTCATCCATTATATTGTATTTTAGGACTTCCTTTACTCATTTCCATTCTACAACAGAGTTTCTATTTTGGAACGTTAGTCTGTCAAATGATGCATCGACTATTCTTGAATTTCACTTCACTTGGATTTTGACTCCCGCTTTAAAAACCTCCATAAAATGATGTAATCCAAGAGGCATTGATTTCAAAATTTTTGGTTTTAAAGTTTTATATGCAAATCGCCATTCCACAAAATATTCGTATTTTTCGAAGCCATACATCTTACAAAATGACAAAAAAATACTTCATTCATTAAATTTGATTTTTACATTCAAATGCAGATTACCACTATAAAAACAGGAAAGTATTTCCCAAGTCAAATTTAATCTAATATGGCTTCACCAAATTCCTTATCCATTTGGCATAGATTTCATTTAAGTTTCCTTGTTTGGTGACGCTAGTTTTATTACGGGTTCCTTTATTTTTCAAATAATAAATTAATCTCTAAAACTAACATCAAATGTCTAAGCCTCAATTCTTGAATTTCTCTAATATTGGATTGTAAGATGGACACATTGGCACGATTCTGCAACAGGTTTCCTTTTACCGAAGCTTAAAAATTTTGAGAAAATAAAACTAATAATCCATATTTTAAATTGGATTATTATACTGGCTTATTCAATTTTACTACAGAATTTCTATTTCCAGAATTCTAATATTAATATTAATAATAATCATATTTTTATCTGCTATGAATTGATTTCACTTGCACAGAAATTCATGACCATTATCCTTCGAAATTTGCTCTATCTTCAAATCTTAACACAATTTGACAAATGCTGCAAATATTTTTCAGCAATAATGTATGTAGTTCTCGGCAGATGGTCTTGAAGACTTGCAATTGTAACCGCCATTATGCAAAATATTTGTCTATTTCCAAAGCATAAACTACTCCGAATCTAATGACACATATATGCTTATGCGCATATTTCAATTCTATAATAATTCTTGCTTATTATGTTTACATCTACAAGAGGATCTCAATTTAAGGCGCCTAACAAATCAAAGACAAACGCCACAAAATGCCTTATTCATTATGCATAGATTTACCATTGTAAATCTCGCTTGCTTAGCACCATTATATATATTTTCATTATTTCTTATCTCCTCTGAAATATATACTATTGAATTCCTTCATACTGACTACAGTAATTTCACTAAAACTTCATTGCTAGCCTTCTCACACTTCTAAATAGTCTCTCTCTATCTATCTATCTATCTATCTGACGACCTGACATAGAGATCATCACCCATAATACAGGGATTTCCCCTGAATAGAATTATTCGTTTGCTAAACGCCTTTTTAAATTTTCGTTATTTCTAGCTGCTAATCTGCTAAAATTATAACAAATGCTTATTTTACCAAGCATGTATACTATTTCAATTGCATTGTTTGACTGAATTATTAATCGACATTACAAACAAGTTTTTATATTTGTGAAAGCTAACCTCATCTAACATGTTATAGAAATCTATCATTCTCGCTAGAATGATTTATATTGGATTGTAAGAGTTACTTGCTTACGTCCATTCTACAACACGGAAGATATTTGTGAACTCTAACCTAACGTGTTATAGGTTCTCAATAATTTGGATTCAGGAATTATGAGACTTATTTAAAATGCGTTACTAGATTTCTAATCTCCTCCCTACAATAAGTGACATTTGCATAAAGAAGCATTCAACAGAAATTGCCTACTTGCATTAATGTCATCTTTTTCTTTACTCTTCTTTTTTCATACTAATCAGCAGCATTTATGCGTGAACTAAACAAATTAATCGTGCATTATTGATTTTGTTTACAATAGCAGCCAAAGCAAATATTTAATTAATGTTCGATTGGATCTGTTAATTACAATAAATCACACTGAATATTTACGCGCATATCAATATCAATATTTATATATAGCTTGCGTATATTGAACAGCAGAGATCAAAATTAAGATACTGCTAGAGGATAGACCTATTGCTTCACATTCATCCACACATACACACACACACACACACACACATATATATATATATATATATATATATATATATATATATATATATATATATATATAGAAGAGGTTATAGTAGTTCCAACGAGAGAAAAGTGTGTATATCAAAAAGAAGAGAGATACCGCAAACGTTTTTGGATGTAATGTAGATATTTTAAAAAATATTATGCTTTATTTTCCATAATTTTACTACACGTGTTTCTGATCTCGCGACCGTCATCAGGTAAAGGGTGGAGATTTCCACATATTATTAAAAATAATTAATTTTTTCTCATTTATGTTTTTCGAAGTTAAATATTCTCGATATGAGACATTCTCTTTCTATGCTTATTTTCCAAGCATAGCTTAGATTTGGCACAAGACCGATAGTATGGGACATCTAGTGAGGATCGAACTCGCTTTTCAGTTGTAACTGATCTAGCAAGACATGCTTGCTAGCCATTACACCACGCCAAGGTGCTCAAATTCGCTTTCTATGTGTTAGTAGTCCGAATGACTTTTAATATATATATATATATATATATATATACATATATACATATATATATATATATATATATATATATATATATATATATATATATATATATATATCGGTGCTGCGATTATTATTTATTAAAAAAACAACAATTATATTATAATGTTCAACTGTTGTATTGAGCACTGTTATTTTAAATAAAAATAAATGCTAAGAACTCTGATTTATAAATCTCATTGTTCTTTCATATATATATATATATATATATATATATATATATATATATATATATACACACACACACACACACATATATATATATATATATATATATATAAAAATAAATAAATATAAATATAAAAAAAGTTACAGAAATTAAGGAGGATTGAGATAATTAAGTAATTCATCGAGTCTAAAAGAAACCTCAACAGAAAGCACTGGACGGCCGTTTCGTCTTATATTTGGGACCCATCCGCAGTGCGCATCCACTACCGAGAATTGAAATCCGGATCGTTACATTGATAGGCAAACGTCATACCAACTGTACTAACGGGCCTCTGTGACGAAGAGGTAGCAAACTAGACACGATATTGCGCCGCTAGTTCACGTATACCGTGGTGGAACTCATTCAAGTTCCTTTACCCATAGGACTGTCCCTCCGAGAGCCACGACTACCATCACCAAGCAGTGAAGCAGCTCCTAATTGCGATTTGACATCCGAATGCTGCAAGCCAAGACCGAAACCCGACCGATGTGGTGTCAGTCAGCGTTTCTACCACTAATCTATCATCATTCAACAGAGAGAAATAGCTAATTCTAGCGTATTGTCTTAATGTAAACAAACTCCATCAGTCAGAGGACTCCAATTCATTTTACTGAAGAGCTTTGCATTAGCGAGGGTGGTTGTTGTTTATAGAATCAGCTTATCTCTCAACAGTACTGAATTGATATATATTTTTCATGATGTGTCAACATTTTAGTGCATCATCAGTGTGATATACTTCCAGGTATTTATTACGAGTTGATTTTCCTGGCAAAAACTTTGAGCTGCGTTACAGTTTTAATATTCTATGTCACTTGATTACTAACCATTGTCTGACGTTGCGATGTTCAGATATTTGCTAGGATTAGCGTTCACTGGAAATATACCACAACTTCAGGGCATCCAGGAAATATCAAATTAACTCTGGTTCGCAAAGGTATTTCCAATTTCTATTCCTCTACGTCGTATATGGCGACTGACATTGTTCAAGCTCGCCTCAAATAAGTCTAGATCTGTACTAATATCACTATTTCATGTCACCGTTCCCGATTCCCCGAGGACTTAGAAAATAATTATTTTTAAATATAAAATGTTATTAGTCCTATATGAGCGAAAGTTTTTTTTTAATATTTTTGCGAATATTATGCGAGATATTTTAGAATTCTGTGAAGATGGTTGCTTATTAATTGATTGATTGGTTTGTGTTTTTTTACGGATTATCAACCGTTTGTGGGTTAGGAAAAGCCGAAATGCTTTGGATATACATATTTATACGTTTTTTGCAAGTGAATATTTCACTAAAATCTTTGGAGAATAACAATGATTTTCTTAGATATAAATCCTACTGTTTAACGCAAGTAAGAATGAATACGTCACTCAAGGTGATTCGGCGAATAGTTATAACAGGCAGTCAGGCTTTACTGAAATATAGAGAACAATTGAAGTGGAGAAAAAGAATGGACACGTCGTATTTTTTGAATGCGAATATTTCTCTTTGACAGAGAGAGAGAGAGAGGGTCTGAGAAACACACACACACACACACAAACACACACACACGTATATTTTTTTTAGTGAAATATGGAGTAGATTTGAATAGTGAAATTAAATCAGAGCATTTTGTTTACCCGATGGGGAAATCTGATCTAGGGCAGAAGTTGCATCCATTGAATCTGGATCATCAGGAGACAACGGAAAAGGTCAAAATCAATTAAAAATTGAAATAGAGCTGAGTAAGCTAAAAGGGACTTTGGAATTCACATCATTTTGGTTGAAGCAGCCAGAACCCCGTGATAATCGCGTGCGAAGTAGTAGGGCCGAGGGTCAGTTATAATCATCCTGGTTTATCTGTATAAACGCGTAGTTATACTGAATAAGACAGACAGGATAAAATCCTCGAAAAGAGAAGAGAGAATTGGCCCGGGCGAGCGTTGGGAGTAGAAACGCCACTATAACTTTAAGCCCCGCACAGAAATCTTTATCCCTCCATCGCAAGACTCATATATAATTCTGAGAGGATTTAACAAGATAATCACATATGCCCTCTCTCTCTCTCTCTCTATGTGTGTGTGTGTGTGTGTGTGTGTGTGTCTAGAATCCAGTGTATGAGTTTTTGTTTTGTTTTTTACTTTTCTTCTCTGTAACCCGTTTCTCTTCTCTACTATTCTTTTCTGCTATATAAAAGACATTAACAATTCAATCATTGAATCGATGTTTGTACGGCTTTCTGCATATATATATATATATATATATATATATATATATATATATATATATATATTTGCTGCATTCTAAATTTCTTATCGCAGACTGCCCAGCCGTGTCTACATCTTCAGTCGACCGTGAATGTACGGACATCACTTCTGCTTTCTGGATCAAACAAATCACAACATGGGCAGTAAGCAGGATTAAACCAGCCAACCGGTCCAATAATCTACGGATGCTAAGGGGACCTATGGCCACTCCCTTAAGTTCGGTTAGGACGTCAACCCCGAGAGTAAGACTCCAGATGTTGAGTGGCCGAGGCGAAAGTGTTAGACTCGTCTGAGTTCTACAATTTTGTTCTTATATACACTACAAATTATAGGAGAATAACAATGATTTTATCATATGCAAATCCTACTATTTAACCTAAAGTTGGGGGTAAGTGATGCATCCATTGCTTCTCTAATGGTATTTACGGGTTAGAATTAGAACTCGGCTCTTCGATTTCTAATTCTGAGACGCTATTACACAAACCACACATCCACTTATATCATGATGGTTCCATAAGACACATCTAATGAAATTCTCCGCATTAATTCCGAATATAATTTTAATTTACACAAAAAATCTTCTGTTTATTATTTCTTTCTTCCCACAAATATCACAATCTAGGCTACGTTGAATTTCTAATATATATGTGCTATTTATTTCACTTCTATTTGTTTCACTATATTTACCTCTGTGTCTGTGTGCGCGTATGTGTGCGCGCACGCGCGTTTGAGAGCATCTCTTTATCTATTAATTACTATTATTCACCTAATACAAATCACAAGAGCTAATCAAATTAGTGTGTTACTAAATGATGTTGTTTTAATATCGTAAAAGGAGAAGGGCATATTATGAGGATATGTAGGATAGATAACGTTTTACCCTAAACTTAAAGAGATTAAGATTATAGTGGTCGGGGAAACGATCCGCTCGCCTGTCTGTTCTACAGAGTAGCAATATTAGGGAAGAATCTATCTGAGGGGAACTTCTTTACCAATGGAAAGGAATGGGGATGAATTTATACCATGGACGTGAAAAGATGGGTCTTAGCTGTAAACATCTGAACTGTTGGAACTAAGGAGTGTAGCTCGTGTGAACGTTGTGGCTCGTTTAGGATCCAGAAAGAAAGACACAGAAGACAAAGTTAGGGTTGAGCAAGTGTATTGAAATAACATATATATACAAAGCAAGAGTATTAGTAATAAGCAGATAGAGGTGTCTGTCCGAACGGTAGGTTAACACTGCGTCTCGACTGTCCAACGACTTCCCTAGGAAGCCTCGCAGTTAATATTTATGAGAGGAGGAAGAGTTCATTCTAATGTAGGATGGTTTACCACAACAATTTACCACAGAAATAACGACGGATTAGCGAGAAGCTTCCGTTTGTGAGAAAGGGATGGCAGAGTGGAATATATTTAATCACCCACAAGGCCACACAGTCGCTTTCAGAGAATAGAATGATGCTGATAATCTAAAAGTACTGATGAGGAAATTAGTCTTAAATTTCGATGTAATGATTTTCACAGAATGGAGTAAAAATACAAGACAGAGAGGGGAACACTGTTGAGCCAGACGTCTGAAAAAAAGCAGCGCGTATTCTAGGCTATGAGGACTTCCTGTTATATCCTTTCGCAACCAAAACACGTAATCACACACATTTTACACTTTCATCTCTCTTTCAAATTCACTATAAAATGGTATATGAATTCAACCATTCTCTCTCTCTCAAACTGTAATAATAGCCGCTGACTACAAGAACTGTTAGATTAGACAGGCTAATGACCTAGCAACATGTCCAAGTGAGATCTAAAAATAGATTCTCACACGTGCTGAATCAAGTGATCAAGTACGAAACTTCGAGCGAGAAATAGCGAAGGGAATTAATTGGAGTCCTAGTCTTAAGCGAGTAACATTTTTTTTTACTTGTTACCATCAAGCACAGGAAATCGCACAATGAAGATGATTTCCATTTCAATACAACCTACTATGATGCATATATCAAATGCACGGGTGAATTACTAAGCGTGATAATCACCTAAGACAGGAATGTGTGTCCCATTTAATTGGACGCGGCTATGACTTATACGGAGCCGAATGTTCCACCCAAACGATGAATTCTACATTGCTGAATATGTGAATAAGACAGAAAACGACCAAATCTTGGGGTCAAAACTCATAACAGTGAAGAAAAAATAATATAGTAAGTGACAGTGTTGCACGAGCGAAACGAACTGAACTGGAAGTAAAAAGAAAAAAACAGAAATATAAAACAAAAGAGAGGGAAAAGGGGAAAGAGAAAACCTTATTTTATTTCAGGCGAGTGACTAAGGCTAAGTGGGCTTTAACTATTCATATTAGATATATCAATAGCAAACATCTTTCCACGTACTATCTGGCATTAATGTATCATCTTGTTATAATTATATCTTATTAAATTATATATATTGGCGTTTGTTAGTTACTGTTGATTGTTTCTCCTCATCTTTGTAGTTGAACTTGTCAGAGAATCCTTTTACTACAGAAATTGGTTATCTCCTTTGACAACTAGTTGATTTTTATCTGATCTTTTTTATTTTGCAGCAATTAGTCCATAATACTTGCGTATAAATAAATATGATATGGCCACTATTAGTGGCTTTATTGCTTTGCTTTGCTTGGAATGAAAGGATTAAAAAACGGATATGTATCTTGAATACATGCTTGTAGCATACACTTTTTTCCTCTTTAATCACCTCTTTGCGACTGCTCAGTCTCACATTGTCTGCTGACCAGAGATGGACCGAATACATTGAGTCCATAGCTTCGTCCACCGCAAGGAAAGTCGACTCCTTGAGCCGCACCAGGAAATTTTACTCGCCGGAGTCAATCCTTCAAATCTACAAATCAACCATTCGCCTCTGCAAGGAGTATTGCTATCATATATGGTCTGGAGCCCCTTCTGTTTGTCTCAAGGTCCTTGATAAAATCCATAGACTGATATGCAATGTAATTGGGCCTAATTTGGCATCTCGTCTGCAGTCGCTCTCTCACAGACGTGCCATCGCCACCCTCTGTCTTTTTTACAAATACTTTCACAGTAACTGCTCCGATGAGCTGCTTTTGCTGGTTACCAGACTTCATGAATTTAAGCGTCCTGCTAGACTGGCATCTCGCTCGCACCCTTTCACTGTCGAAACTGTTAAATGTAGCCGTCTCTTCTAATAAAATAGCTTCATGTCTCTCACTTCTCGCCTGTGTAATTCCCTCCCCTTTTCCTGTTTCCCTGTCTCCCTGATAGTTATAGTCTCCAACTATTCAAATGTAATGTTAATCGACGTCTCTAGATGCCATGATCTATCCGCTATCTTTCTATTTATTCTTTTCTGTATTACTCATATTTCTTCTAGCTCCAACTCTCTGTAATCCCCTGCGTGCTAGTGGCTTACCGCCTTGCTTGAGGTGGAATCCTTAAAAAATGCAAGAAAGAAAGAAAATGATAGCAAGTCTTCAGCAGTCGCAGTAAAAATAGAGAAAGCCTTGGTGAATGCAGCCAAACATGAAAATTAGTACTCACCAGTAAACATACTAGCTTTAGCATTCCAAGTTTTCCACTCAGAATTATCCCGTTGGACAACAGTGCATTAAAGCTTTGGTTCATGAATTTAGTAACAGTAATTTAGTGACATAATAATTGTGATTTCAATCCCCTCGGTCAGGCAGAGTGTACTTGGAATCAGGGTAAAACGCAGTGACCAATAATTGAGGTAAATAAGAACTAGACGAGACATCGCGACACATAGCCAACAGAACGACAACAATTAAATAATGCGTTCAATTCGAAGTTCCATAAAGGTTACCCAGATCAACAGACGTTATAACAACAACAAAGATGAAGATAATAGTGCACATGTAAATAATTATTTCTATTTTTTATTTTATAATGCATCTTTACCATTCAAAAGGGAAACCCAGTTACTAATCTTTTATTATTTATTTTATTCGTCAAGTATTCTTGAATTTCCACGAAACGCAGAGTATTATAGAACAGAATTTAGCAAATATATTTTATAGGATTTTTGTATAAGGCCATGAGACATCCGGATGTTAACGATCATAGCTCTCCACATATTTGTCTTCCTTATTATCTGTGTTTGGCCATCACCTTTTCGGAAAGATAGTACAGTGTTTTCCAGTTGCCTTCTCCACAATTTGAAGTGACTTTCCTTAGATTAGCTAGCACTCAAGGTTAGATAGCCACACATCTTGCTATGTAACACATAGGTGTTGGGGGGTAGAGATGCATAAATGCAAAAGTATTGGTGTGAGAATGAATGCAGTAGACTGGAGAGAATTTGAACTAGCGTCTCCAATTTCACTTCTCGCTCTCCTCTATGGAAGCTTTCGCTAAACTGCAAACCTAAAAATGGACCAGATTCAAAACCGGTGCAAGGTCTTACGTTTGTTCAAGAAAAACGGAAATCAATAAGAAACATTTTGCGCAAATATTTTATTTTTATTTTTATTTCATTTATAATTTCGATCATAGATACAAAGAGAAAACAAAGATTCCACTATGAATATTATCATAAACGATAACAGTATGAATATTATTATAAAATATTACACTACTAATATTATCATAAACGCTTTCATTATGAATATTATCTTAAACGATTCCATTATATTATCATTAATGATTCCACTAAGAATATTATCATAAACGACGTCACTATGAATATTGCTATAAACGATTCCATCATGGATATTATTATAAATAATTCCATTATGATACTATTATTAACGATTCTATTATGAATATTATTATAAACGAAACCACAATTATTTTTATCATAAACGAATCCACTCTGAATATTATCATAAACGATTACACTGTGAAAATAAAAATAAACGTAAGGCCGAGGACTGTCCGTGAGTCAAGGCTTTACTTGTCTATTCCTATTTCATTTTGTTTGATTTTGCCTTAACATAAAATTACTCTACTTAGATTAAACGAATCTCCGAGACAAAACAGTAGTCGAGGGAATCAGTTAAATGTTTGATTAAACGTACTTCTCGTAATGCGAATCAATTCCACTAAGTCGTCCTTTAAAGACATTCTGTTAAATTACTTTAAAAGATGTGGGCCAGTGATGTGTTTCTGGCTGCGTTCTTCCGTTACACGCGTCATGCTCTCCGTTTTATACACGGTTCTGCAACTTTAGACATCGGCAGCGCCACAACCGACGGTGACAGCATGATTAATTGATAATGCCTGAGCTACATGTGGGCTGAATAAATCACCTCGCTGTTACAAATTCTTTATAAATTACAAGTTGAAGTTGAAGTAATACCTCAAAAACTCGCTCCAATTCTCGGTAGTTTTTTGTTTTTGTTTTTTTACAGAATTGATGTAATGTTTCTATCATTAAGTGTCTGTTTCCTTCAGAATGTGATTATGGGTTCCTGCTGCTTCTTTTTCTGGTTATATATGTAAATTTTGCATTGTCAGAGTAGAAAAGATCGTAAATTGTTTTCCTTCAGCCTTCTTCACTCCTTGAATTCAGAGCTAACTTTCTTTAGGGTAGAAAACCAAGACCCATGGTCCACTGCTATTTAACACGTAACTGGGAGACGAATAGATGGATTAATGTCCTTGCCAGTTATATTAATATTAAATAAACAAACACAACTGAAATGTGAATACGGCTGGTAATTCCTAAATACTTTCCGCTCTTTTAAACTTTAGACTGCGCGTACCTCTCGATGTAAATGCTCCGATTTAAATGTACTTTTCTTCAGGTGGTCATGAAGCTTAGTTTAATCTGATATGAGGCCGACATCGTGGAGCATTCAGTTTGGATCAGAAGCAAATATCTGCGGGAGTATCTAGTTGTCACTTTTATATTTAGGTAGTGATTAATCTTAATTTAGCCTAACAAATGGGCAGTACAGCACTCTAAAATATTTTTCTCATATATATATATATATATATATATATATATATATATATATATATATATATATATATATAAGCAAATAATATAAAATAATGATAACAAAGCTACTTATTAATATACGCAAAATTAAATAATTCAACTTGTAGCAAGGCGAACAAAATTGCTCGATAATTGCCTAGAACATATTTATATATTAAGAATATTTCCTATTTTTGTTTCCATGACATTTAAAGCAAATTACATCTCTCTCTCTCTCTCTCTCTCTCTCTCTCTCTCTCTCTCTCTTGTTCTTAGTTTTTCAATTCTGTTTATTTTCCATTTGAATTTATTGTAATATTCTTTTTTTCTTCAGGAGAATTCATATTCATTTTTATTTTCTTCAAACATTCCTATTACAGGAATATGTTGAAAGACTCTTTTTATAGCCATTGGTGCTTGTTTAAAAATAGCTGGTTGAGTGTATGAATTTTTTATAATATAAATTTAAGGTTATTTTGTTTTCTCTATTGTTTATAAGTTATAGCTAACAGACAAACACATATATATTGCATGAAACGATCTTTATATCTACGAACAAAATAGAATATTAAAAAGTATAAGGTTGTTTGTTGCAGAATCGAATGTACGGTTAACAGCAAAGAAGTAAAAATATTTGCGGACGAAAATCTGGGGAGGTATGCTACGATGGGGAATTAACTGAAGCTGAAATAACCAAAGTCATGATACATTGAATTAGAACAAAGTCTCTTTTTAAACGGGTTCAGTTCGAAATTCCAACTGATATCACCTGAAGAAAGGCCGGAGCGTATAATAACCGAAACATCGTGAATATGACAATAAAGATGAGGACAACAATCCAAAAATGTAAATAATGTAAATAATTATAATATCACATCTCAGAAATATAGACATATTCTGAAGTAGGCGGTAGCGTATAACGACCGAAACGTCGTTAATATGGCTATAAAGATGAGGACCACAATCCGAACAATTTAAATTGTGTAATATCTATGAATAAAATAGAATATTAAAAAGCATAAATTGATTTTACAGAATCGAATGTAAGTAATTACTTAGTAATGTGTATAAATACGTCAGTTAAAGGGATTATCTTTCTTTGACCCCCTTGTGTACTCGTTTTACCTATTCAGCATTATTTTGTGGACCTCGTTTTTATGACCACAGATTCATTTAGAACCATAGGTACGTCGGGGGGGGGGACAATTTATGGCTACTCAGATGAAGGCCGATGTTTATACGACTAAAAGACAGTGATAAAATACTAAAACGCTTAACATTATCATTAAAACACCTTAACAAAAGATAAATTTAAAAAAAGAAATAGCAATTGCTTTCTATTCATTATTTTAATCATGTCACCCCAAACAAGGCAATAAAACCACTGCCTTAACGATTTACTGAGTGTTAGATAAAATAAAGGAGTGTCATTGAGGAGAAAGATTTCAATAAAAGAATAGGATTCAAGGAAGCAGAAAGCTACAATGTTACATTTATTTTCAAAATGATCGGCGTTGACAAAAAAGCAAGAAGCCGGAAGAGAGTTCCACAAGCGAGAAGTGTAAGAGAAGGAACTATTTACATAGAACTTACGGTTACATTTAGTTATTTCATGAATTGACTGATGTGAAGTAAACCCGTTGTTAATCGAGTACTGTGCATAAATTTGTATTAACTAGCTTCAATTCGGGGTATAAAAGTGTTAAGCACATCAAAAGAATTACTATGAACCCATAGAAAAAGCGCAGAAAAGCTACCTTGTGGCGGTGGGAACGGGTCTGAAGCCCAGATACCAGGTCCGGACTGATAATTCTGCAGATTCTTCTTTGGATTCTGTCAAGAATCTCAAGATACATAGAAGAAGCGCCATATCAGAGGTGGAAGCAATATTCAATGCTCGATCGAATGTCAGTGATAGATTCCCGTAAGATAATACTGTCCCGCACAACACAGTGACCTACATTTTCTGGCAGCTGACATTGCAACTGATTCAATATAATCGATCGACTTCATGTCAATTTTTAGCCAGAATATTTACTCCCCTGGAGGTTAGCATAACAGATTGGGGTCATTTTCAAGATCAGCTGCCAAATTGCCTTAAAAGAACCTCTACGAAATTTTCAATTGAGGCAGGAGTAAATTCTTGCGTCGTCGGAATAGATACTTTGTTGAGAACTGATCTGGAAGGTCGATAATAAAAATTAGGAACAATTCAGTCCCAGGGATGGAGTCATGGTGGTCACTCGCATTAATGTTACAAGATCAAGAAATATGGCTTTAGAAGATAGCTTTCCTGATAAGAAAGAATAAATTATATCAAAAAGCAACAACAATAACCGTTCAACTTGTGAAGCAGACGACCATGTACGTCAACCCTGTCAAACTCTTTCGAGATAATTTAATTAAACAGCTCCAGTTTCACAATTCTTATCGATAACTTGACAGTCTCTTTTAGAAATAACTGCTAACACAGTTGACCTAGAGAAGAGAAAGCCATATTGTTTGTCTGAAACAAGGCTCTGTAAAGTGAGATGTTTAGAGCATCTAATACTTTGCCAAAAAAAAAAAAAAGAAGATTTATCTGATCTATGAAATTGATATGCATTGATAGAACCTTTGCTATTCGAATCTGCGGATTCATCTCGGTTGTTGTAACCGAGATATTTCTGCCGTTGTGCTCTATGCTCGTGATATGTTTGTACACGAACTCTCTTATAGTTGTGAGTTCAATCCTTAGATCCGGTAGTGTTGAAAAATCATTGGAAGACAAGCGATACAAGAATGTATAAGACTGGTGTGTATTAACTGATACGAGTTATCTCCCCTAATTATTGAAATTAAAAGGAGATATAACAGTCTTTCATTGGTCAGAATAAAATGTTTGGTTGGAAATTCTAAAAAAGTTTGACGTGTACAACAATAGACAACTGAAGGAGACCAGGGTGTTGATCGGTCGAAATTTTGTGGGTATAGCATTATAAACTGAAATGTTCAAGCATATAATAATGAGAGTTCCTCGTGCACAAAATCCAGTAAAGCCTTTTATGAAACTTTGAAAATGATTATTTTTTTTACGATACCGAAATATACAATGTATACCTATCGAAATATTTTTTTATTGTTTTTTAAATCAACTTTTAATTTGCTGTATTCTTCGACTTCGGCGCTTTGTTCGAATTTCTAAGATACATTATTCCATATATATTTAGAATGTGTATATTTATTATACATTCTTAACTTTCCTACATTTTCTTCTTTTTTCTTCTCATTAACAAAAATGTCACAATTTAATAAATCTGAATAACTAGAAGCCAAAGTCATGTATTACATCACATAACGACGAGATAAAAGATGAGATTAGAAAAAAAAAGTATTCTTTTCGAAGAAATGAACCTTTTCTTGACTCCAGTTATGAAAGCCTATTAACGGAATTACTGATCGAATATCGAAGTCCTTTTCTTATAACTACGTTAACAGCAGATAAATGAAATCTTCATGAATTGAATTAACCTTTGTGAATATTAGTTTCCGGATTGTGTTAAAATTTCAATCTCATATGTGCGTCTTCTTTCCTTTTAAGGAAATGCTTGATCTTCTGTCATGAATGTATTTACGTGTGGCAAAAATAATTCAGCAATCTCTAACTTCCAAATAAATTCGAATAAGCTTGCGTCAGAAATTAAATTAGTTTAGAAAAATAATTTCAAATAATTTCATGTCAAAAATATAATGCTCAAAATTAGATCAACAATACATTTGTCTCAAGCTGAGTGAATTTCAGGATCTATAAAACTCTGAGTATAGATAAATATTTTATTTATTTATTTAATTATTTTTTTTTCTTGAATTTCTGTTGTAAACCCATTTTCTTCCGGATCCCAACCTGAAACATAAGGTCAGAAATGGCTGTATGATATTTTCCACTGATTATTTTTTGTTAACCCCCGAACCAGAAACCTAAGATAACACTTATATTATATAGATAAGCTCTTCGTAATGGATGAGGTGTACTTGTAAGTACACGTTTTGTATTTCTTTAAGGCATGGGCTTCCAGGAATCCCCTCAATGAGTTTACCGGAACCTTTTTCCAATAAATCCGTGAGCTTCAATTACAACTGGGATTACTGATGTTTTCGTTTGCTACACGTTGTAGATTTACACTCAAGATCCTTGTATTTTGATAGTTTTTTTTTCAAAGATACCATACAATCTACAGGAACTACCATGTCAATAAGAAAGCACATTTTGGTCTTGTAGTCTTTGATCACAATGTCTGGGCGATTAGTTTTTATTGTTTTGTCTGTGTGTATCGTAAAGTCCCATAAAATTATTTTAGGACCTATCTATGTAACTGGGCTTGGTTCATTGGAGTTCGTTGGAGTTTCCTTCCCTTAAAAGTTGCTTATTTTCCAGAGTAGATATTCGCCCACTGTATCATGCTGAGTTTTATATTCAGTGGGTTCTAACACTAGGAAACATGATACAAGATGGTCAATTGTTTCTAAATATTTATCACATAATCTCTAGTTAGCAAGCATTGGTCCTGTACAGCAAGAATAAAATCTTCGGTTTCAGCTATGTAGCCACTGATAGGTACGACGTTTGTCTACATCAGCTTGTCTAGTACAAGCTTAGTATTGACCGTGGAGAGGTTTATCTTGCCATCATTCTGCATTAGGTACATTGCATTTCATTTTCTTTCCTTTTGTGGCTTCTTTATCCTGTTTTATTTAAACTTCTTTAACCACTTGTCAATCTCTTAAATTTATTGGCTTCCTTTATTACTGAATAAAGTTTCTAATTTCATTCATGTTCTTTCACACAGATTATCATCCAATCTTCTGTAATTTCAGGTATCTTTGAAGACCGATTGTTGTGGTTTTGTAAGACATTTCTAGTTGAAATAATCCTCTTCCTCCTTCGGACTTGGAAATATACAGACAATCAGCATCAGCCTTAAAATTAATCATACGGGGGCTAATGAGAAGCTTTCTTGTTTTGATAAACATTCGCTTAATGTCACCTATGGTCTAATTAAGGATGTTGAAACTGTATTGCACCACAGGGACAGCCAAAGTATTTATGGCAGTTATTCTGTTTCGTGAATTCAACTTGGTATTTAACAAGGGATCCGTTCTTTTCATCAATCAGAACCTCTTTCAGTCAAACCCCGAGCCGGAAATTATTAAAAACTTCATGAGCCACATTCTTGAAATTTCCGTTTCCAGATCTTTGTAATTTGGTAGTTATTTGGGGGAAAAATTTAAAAATACCTTACAGTCTGCAGGAAACGAAAAGAGACATATATTTCAATACGAAAGCACATTCTGCTTTTGCGGTTTTTTGTAAGTATACCTGATTATTAACTTTGATTGATCTCTTTGTGTTTATTGTAAAATCCCCCCCCAAAAAAAAAATTGCTATAGCTCCTGGATCTTTAACTGGGAAGGATGATGTTCATACAATTTTTTTTAATTTAGTATTTAATTTCTCAAATGAGTAATTTTCAGTATTCTATTTCTTATTTCAGACAATTGTTCTAATTTTGATTGATATAAATGTTATAGGTCAACGTCAACATCAGCTGTCCATTAATCGGATGATATGGGATATCTGTTGATTATTGTGATACTGTAAACAAGATTACTAGATGAGAATAACACTTGTATAAGCAACTCCTATATCCACTGCGTCCCGGTCCCGAAGGATATTAATGTGACGTTTTGTGGAGCCTTCTATAGTGTATAAAACATCTATATCAATTAAGATTAGAACGATATTTTAAAATAATACAAGTATTTTGACAATCTTTTGTCGTTTCCTTCTCGTAACAGGTTCAGTCATTTTCGAGTCTCTGTTATTCCATTCTGTCTTATCGGGTGTTATATTTATTTGGTGGCTGCTTATACTGGGGAACCAGATACAAAATAGGCAGTTGTTTTTGGACATTCATCGCAGAATCCGCATTTTAGTCAACACAATTTTTCAGTATATTTTCTTTTTATTATTTTTAACAATATTTTGACCAGAATTTGTTTTAAAATCCCATGCCGGGTTATAGGCAAGAGAAGGATGTAAACTTTTATTAATTTCAGTCTGATTTTCAGCAGTAAATATTTAGAATCATTTATACTATTTATATTAGGACTATTGTCCTCATTTTTATTGTTAGCACAACGATTCGGCTGTTGTGCCCTCTGACCTTCCTCCTGTTCATATCGAGCTGGATAACCTACAGGGAATTTTGAACTGAAGACTTACTGTCATTTGTCTTACTTGCTTTATTAGCGGCTCCCATATTGTATTTATTTCTATGCTAGGCCTACTAAGGAGATCTTCATATGCGCTGATTCTTTCAGAAATTTAACTCCACAGTATTCATCCTTGTCCAGTATTTTCGCTTCATTCCACGAAGGCTGATGACTACACCTTTCCCTGCATACATGATCATCCATGCCCGATTTCATTGAATCTCTACTCACTGCTGCGTGTCAATGTTCTTCCACCCTTACTTTCATGCGGCGAGTTTTCACCTTTATTTTATCTGCCACAACTGCAAAGAATTGAGTATACGCAATTCTTAGTCATCTTCTCTCCTGTGTTAGGCTTTACTTGGCATGCCGTATAGCGTAACTGCTTCCGAATATTTTCCTGACGTTGTATGGAGCATAGATCTTTTGAATCTTTTCTGATAAGGCCTTGACGTAAGGTAGACTGACCGTGGCAATTTTCTGGTCATCTTCCTGCGCCTCTGTTCTCAGCTGATGTTATGTTTGCCGGGTAGTTGTATCTGAAGGTTACATTTCATGCTGATCATTTCTTGTTAGTATGTTTCTGTGTCACCACAATATTTTTGTTCGGTGTTGTAGGCATCGAACTAGCTCTTTTTTCACACTGTATAGATAGTGAGAACTGAAGTTGAGGTACTGTCCAGTTAATGTTGCCTTGTGATATACTGATGTTTTGAACCTATATTCTGTGCGAGTTATTAGTACATCCAAGATGGATAGTTCTTCCCTTGTCAACTAGATCGTAAGTCTTATTGTTGTCTTTAGCGGTGCCGTTTCTGAAGTTATTTCCTCGAAGTAATCCATGTGTCTGCTCGTCATCACTGGTGACAAAGGTGAACAAATCTTCCTCCTGTTGGTAATTGTCAGACTCTAGTTGGAAGAATCTTATCTGTACATAGAACATCAGCCTTTCCATCAGATTATCTATTGTTCGTACGTTCTTCAATGAGGGGTCCGATTCCAACTAGACGATAACCCTAGGGATGAGCAGTGGTACTAGAACAGTCTACCTCCGTAGATTAAATAAAGGGTTCACTTAAGAATACCTTTTCGGTTATATAAATAGATTTACACGTGAGGAAGGCCGGAGGGCACAACGGCCAAAATATTGTGATAACAACAATGATGATGTTATCATGAAAAAAAAAAAGGAATCAACTCTTGTCGGATCATAGAATAAATGCGTACAATACTTTCCTTAGCTGCATAGTATGTGATTCATCAGGGCTACATACACTTTGGAATTCAGAGTTTTCCTTCTTCTAGAGCGGTTGCCACTGAAGATAGACTATTTACTCGTAGATGGCGGGAGAAGAGATGCATCCATAAGGGGATTAACATGAATTAACTCCGATTCCTCAGTCCAAGCCGCAATATATTACCCTAACTCCTAACAATAATCCCAGTATAAAGAGTGTAAATTGTGAGTTTTTTTAATTGTTTCTGTTTAATTAAACAAAAAAAAAAAAAAAAAAAAAAACTTAAATGGACACAGCTTTTCATCGTATATGAATTCTTGTTAGAACTATTTTTTGGTTTCCTTGGGAGATGGTGTCGCTGGGATTTTGTTTATTTGCTCTTAAGTCGCATTCTTTATCAGAATCAAAACTCCAACCAGAACAGGAAGAGTTTTAGTTTTTAATTAAGCATCCTTCGATATTGAGCACTTTAATTGCAAAGACGTTTCTTTTAAAAGATATATTCAATAAAAACGTTTGGCCGACGGGCATTTGGCCGACGGGCATTTGGCCGACGGGCATTTGGCCGACAGACATTTCACCGAAAAAGTACAAGTAAAAATAGTAAAAAGCAATACTTTAAATATTTTAATTAGCAGTATTATCAGGTAGAATAGGACTAATAATCACCACTGAATTTCAAGTGATTAAATTACTAAATCTAAATGTAAAGCTAAGACTGTTGTTATTTCAATATTTGATAATTGAAATTAGTACTCTAAAAATATGTGAGTGTATTTGGATGAAAAGTAGCATCTAATTATTTTATTATCCTTGTATTTAACTGTAAGATAAAAGCTAGTTCATCCCTTTAAGATAATGATCATCAAAAACGAAATTGAAAGATCTTTCATATCGTAAAAGCTTAACATTTTTGCTGTAGTAAAATATGCTTTTTCTCAAAATACTTATCATCTTACAGTAATATTTGATGTAAAATATAATATATACAGAATAGATTTTTTTGAAAAGCCTTCAAAAAAATATAAATTAATACAGTAAATAAATATAAATATATGTAGCAGATTATGATGAAGAGTGTGACATAAGAGTATGTACTCCACTACATTTTCGGTTAAATGTCCATTCGGGTAAATATCCATCGATCAAATGTCTATCGGCGAAATATCCGTCGACCAAATGTCCGAGTACCCAATAAAAAACCTTGTTTACTTTTTTGTAACATAGTTAAATAGCATATGTGTTACACGCTTAGGCAATCATGTCTCTTTTGTTCCTTGACTGACTTGGCAGAATATTTTCCAGCAGTATGCTTTCAATCAATGTAGACGATCCTTTTCTTAACTGCGTGGTACGTGATTCGCCAGGGGTATATACAATTTTGTATTCCGAGTTTTCCTTTTCCTGGACAGTTTATCTCCCAAGACTATAGTCTCTTTTGCTATTTAACCCATAGATGGAGAGATAAGATATGGATGCATACCTTTCCCAAAGCTATTTGCACGTAAGGGAATGTAACAATCTCGGCTGGTGTTCGAAATCAGCTCTTCGATTTCCCACTCCGATATCCATTACGCCCCAACATCCATTTGTTTTAAAACGTATCCTTTGTTACCGAATTTATTTCGGAAAAACAATGTTTCATTTTCTCTCCATTTGTTTGTTAAACGAAATACGTCTTCTGAAAGATATTTATATTAATCTAATTAAAATAAAGATGCAGTTTCAATATGATTTTTTTACTAACCCGCTAGGAATTCAGTTAATAATTGTATTAGGTTGGTGCAAAAATAATGACGTAATAATGTCGTTTTTTAACGTATTTTAACGTCAAAAAACGACATTATTACGTCATTATTTTTGCACCAACCTAATAATAAAAATCCTGACGATACAAATGAGAAAAGTTTACCTCGACGACTAAATGGATATATTGCCGTGTGAAATGAAAATAATTGCAAACAGCAAATAACTACCATTATTTTACTGCATTCAAAATTATAGATTTAACGACAGAAACAAAAATATCTCTTTTGGATTCGCACACTTGATGTAGAGGAAATTTAGTGAAGCCTTTTGTATCTAAAGTGTGGAGAAATCCGGACTTTTTAAAAAAATGACAATACGCTGTTTAATTCGAGATGAATGGCTCTACTGCATGAATACCAAGACAGTATAACGAACCAATTATACGGTTCCTCATCTGGTTTTATTTTAAATCTTATTTGACTGAACTCCGCCCAAATGTGCGCTGACTCTAATAAAAAAAGAAAATCTTACTTGTTATCTTGAATAATAAAGAGCCTATCTCTGGAATAGTTTCCAACGTCTTAGTCGCTTTTTTTAAAGCGATTTTGTATTTTATCAGATAATCCCAGCTTATTAAACCTTTCATTGACTCATTGATCTTATACTTTTTGTTTGCCTCAGACAGTCATTGATACACGTTTAGGCGATCATGTATATTTCGATACATGACTGACGAGGCAGATTTTTTTCCTGCAGTAGGTTGCCATTTCTTTCTTCGGTAGACCAGTTGCCATACAAGGCTATAGAAGCCGGTCTGCCTTGCTATTTACCCATGGCTGGGGGAGAAGAAGAGGATTCATATCTTTCTCAAGGGTCAGTCAGTTATGTGCCATGCGTGACACACGCTTAGGCGATCATGTATCTTTCGATACATGTCTGACGAGGCAGATTTTTTCTTGCAGTAGGTTGCCATTTCTTTCTGCGGTAGACCAGTTGCCATATAAGGCTATAGAACCCGGTCTGTCTAGCTATTTACCCATAGCTGGAGGGGGAAGAAGAGGATTCATACCTCTCCCAAGGGTATTAGTACGTATGTGAATGTAATGGATTCGACTGGAATTCGAACTCGGCTCTCTGATTCCTCGGGCAGATTACTAATTTCCAGTATTTATTAATACCCCTACATGCGTTATCACTATTAACGCGAGATATTAATATTGTGATTTTGTAAGATTTGTCTCTTCAAACAGGAGAGATGATAAAAAACAGAAAAATTATTTCTAAAAATTATTCTAAAATTATTTCTAAAAATTATTCTATACACTCGAAGAGGAATATATCACTCACAGTGAAAAAAAAAATATATAGAAATGTGGACGATCTTTTCCTTAACTGTCAATTACATTGTGATAGAAAGCAAGAGTGTAAAAAATTTATAGAATTTATGAAATACTCATATAAGCTCCTCTGAAAAGGCTGTTGAATATAACAAGGGAAAGGTTAGCTAAAATATACAAAGATTAAGATAATAGTAAGTAAATTCATGCAAAATGATCCCAACGTCTCTTTAATATTTATCGAAGGTCAATTCAATTTCACCGTTTTCCAATCACTCATCAGAACTTTACACAAAAATGATTGTATTGATAACAGAAAATCTCTTTTATAAACGCATATTAATATATGCTAATATTCAAAAATATTTAAAAAAAATTCTAGAGCGCACACAAATAAAAAAAAAGAATCATATTGTTTACTGGTACCAAACCAAGAAGCCAGAAATGGCTGGTTAACGCAGAGTATATAATGAAAAGATGATTTGTTTTATGGATAATATGATAGAGATATTCCGTCTTCGTTTAGTTAAGACGATATGATAGTGTCTTTTCTCTTTCGGCGTTAACATTGGCATAACATGAACAGGTTTCGCGATTTTACATAGTGATATTTCGAACACTTCTTAGAATGACAAATATGCTCCATCTTAGTTCATGTGAACAAATTGCCACGTATAATCAAAAGATTTTAAACAGAATATTCACTTTGTAACAATTTCACCGGATTGTATCTGTTTGTTCATGTTTTATACAATGAAGCCTTTACTTTGTAAAACTGTAGCGTAAATATGTGTTCAGAATCATAAGATATAATTTTAACTGTATGCTTGTTTAAGGCGGAATTTAAATTTTCTATCTAATGAACTTTCTAAAAAAAAAACATTTTAAATAGTTTAAATGACTTCTTTTAACTTAATTTTCGGTTCTGTTTTAAAGATATTGACCGAGAGCTAATCCGAATTAAAATAAAATTAATTTCCCTATATACATAGACATTTTAGGCATTTTTAAATCATTGATACTTTTTCATCGAGCCGCCATTGTATACGTAAAATATACACAACAAATTTAAAATTCTCTTTAAAATCCAATATTTGTTCTAGAGATGTGTTCCGAAGTCAACTAGTAAATGTAAGGATTATTTAACTGAATTTTATAAAAGTAATTCTTACATTTTACATAAAACAGAATGAAAATAACGTTTTATTTACACCTTGCAACCTGTGATGTCAAAAGACAAAATAGAAATACTGTAATTCTACACCTGTCCAAAAAAGCACGCGATCAAGGAAAATTAATACCTAAAGAAATACGGAAGACCATCATTAATCAAAAATTTGTATTTATGTTTAAAAATAAATTTCCTTAAGAATAAACATTTTTATTCCATAAGCTTTTATGACAGTTTGTATAATAAATAAATTTGAAGGCATTAAGGCACTACGAACAGAAAAAAACTATAACATTTTATGTAATTTGCGTTAAATTATTATGAAAGGAAAACATTTATTATAAGAGTAAATTGTAACAAATTAGAAAAAAGTATAATTTTATTAGGAATGGTCGTAATTTTGAAAAGAGGAACAAGTTATGGAGGAAAAAATAAGTCAAAGCTTTGTTTTTAAATTAATAACAACTTAGAATAACAACTCACGTTTAATAATAACTGATGCGTTATTCTTGTAAAGAGGAATCTGTAAATAAGTGCCAGAAAACAGAGACACACAAAAAAACAATAAACAAACAACCGTAACTATGTATCTGAAAACTGACTGAACTGGAGATATGAAATTTCATTAAGATCATAATAATTTTCCGATATTGTCGGTCAAAGCGAGATTTCACAATTATGCCCTTTTTGTACATCCATACCAAAAATAATCTAAACGTTGCTAAAATGAAAAAATAAAACGAATAAAAAATTCATACTCGAAAATTGCATTAACCTTTACATTTTTTTAATCTTTAAATAGTTAAAACTCTTGTGATGAACAACAACTGGATGAATTTCAAAGTCATTTCATTTTAAATAAAATTAAGTGCAGATTTACATATATATATATATATATATATATATATATATATATATATATATATATATATATATTCTGGCCAAACTGAAGGAAAATAAGCCCTTTTATTAAATTATGCATGAAAAAATTGTTTTCAGTTTTATTGATTTTTTTTTTTTTTTTTTTTTTGGTAAGATGCCGGTCGAATTTTCCATCTGATCAATTGGACGAAGGCCCCACTCCCAAATTAAAAATCAAATAAAACATATCGAAAATGGATGTGAAACACACTCCCAAAAATATTTGCTCAAAGACATTTAATAACAAAAATAATTCGGCATCTGTCTATATTTCTGCGATGAGGTGTTTTTCTGTAGACTATTTACATTATTCGGCCTATTTTCCCCGTCTTTGTTGCTATATTTATCACAACGTTTCGGCCTTTGTACGTTCCAATCACCAGAAGAAGGCCGGAGGGTAAAAGACCGAAACGTGGTGGTAAATATGGCAACAAAGATGAGGACAATAGTCCGAATAATGTAAATACTTAAAAATACTTTAAAAAAATAATTTAGCATAACGTTCATTTATTAATGAATAGACACTGAATTTGTTTTTAATTGGAAAATTTCCTGAGTTTTGACAAATATTTTCAAACAGTGGATAGCAATATTTTACATTATATTTCAGGAAAAAATCCGTTTGGCGTTTCCCAGCTTTTTTCAGCGACTACATTTTGAACTGTTAAGCCTGCACTTCATTCTCGGTACTTTGACCAACTTTTACATTTTTTCGTCCCCTTGCTACTAACCTTGTGCCACGGTAAGAATATTTTAGTGAATACACCACAGTGCAGTTACTCTTTGAGCATTCAAATATACAGGTGACTGGCTTCAGAGCTGAAATAGTTATGTAATCCACAGAGGTCAGCGTTCGAAATCAGGTAAAGAAGATATTTCCGAATGCTCTTCCCAGCTGAAAGATTGGCGCGACACAATCTTTATAGTCTGGTTTCTCCTAATACGATTTTGGTCTGTAGAAATGTAAACTTTGTATATATTTTTAACGTTATTTTAGTAATGTCTCATATTATTACGGAATCAGATGTTTTAAACGTAAAATTGTTGTTTATCTCATTCAGGACTCGGTCAAAATTATAATGGCTGTGAAAGCGCGTGATTTCGTAAATGAACTTTCGTATTTTCCCCTAGGGAGGATATTGAGACGCTACCAAGACCTCGCGGGATAGGGTTTTTTATATTTTATATAACATCCTGTCATCTGGTTGTCTGCCAAGATTTACATATTTCACACACCCACACATCCACATATATATATATTTATATATATATATATATATATATATATATATATATATATATATATATATATATATATGGGGTACTCGATTTAGTACTTGGCGATTATGAGTCAACCTTCTACGGCAACCCTTCGATCTACCTAGTTCTTTTGATGTTCTAGTTTGACATCGACTACAAAGCTTTCTTTGGCGTCTTTTGCATGTAAATCACAAAAATATTATCGATAAGAAAGAAACACACACATAGATATATAGATAGATAAATAGATAGATAGATAAGAAACAGACTGCGATAGATAGATAGATAGATAGATAGATAGATAGATAGATAGATAGATAGATAGATAGATAAAAAAGCAACAATAAACCAGAGTTCTACGGAGAAGCACAAAATTAAGGAACACTTAATTAATCGGTTTAACATCACCAAAAAAATCTGTTCTTTCTTATCAAGCAAAAGGGAAAATAACGCACTCATACCAAAATAAAAGTACAAAACAAGCGCACACTAAGTAAAGTTAAATAATACAACTTACTAAAAATATATATACAAACACACACTCAAACACAAACGCACAATTAGTCGCGCACACATGAACACACATACACATCCGGGTATGTACAAGCATGTTTGCATGTATACATCCGTTCATATACATAGGCACACACACGCACCAACATACATACACGCAAAAAATATAACCATAACCTAAATCAAATGGCTAAAACAAAAGCGATAAAAAAGGAATAAACGGAGAAGGTTCAGAAAGAATAAAAGAAAAAAAGAAAAAAATTAAAAAATAAATAAAAGTAAAAGGAAGGGAGTGGAAGAGAAGTCAACAATCAATCAATATCTATCAAGCGAAAAGAAAAATAGCATAGTCATACCTCAATAAAAGTACAAACAAAGAGAGAAATATCAGCAGTTCAACCCTGTTCTGACGAGTGGTTACATCAGTGCGACCAGGAAACTTCGAGATAAATATGAGTTAAATGAGAAACTTTTTAATAATAATTCTATTAACTCTCTATCTCTATCACAAATCCTGAGCGCCTTAAATGTCTTCCTATAAGTAAATCACTGAAAAATCAGCAATTTTGTCTTTACAAAAAGACTTTTAAATTAATACTATATAATATATATGTATATATGTTATGACAAATCAGCTAACATATATTTTATGCACTCAATTTGTTACTGAAGATCTGCGACTGAATTTGTTTTGTTTCTTTTTTATATGTTTATCTATTTTCTCTCTACACTGTCACATCTTGAATAGTCTAATTGCAATGATTGGCATTATTTACATTATTCGGAAAATTGTCGCCAATCTATTGAACTCCATGGACCACTAAATGTATAATGTTAATTCTGGCGGACTACTAATCTGAATTTAGAAAGAAAAGGTAAATAGATTTATACAATAATAAACGGAAAACTTATTTTATTAGTTCTTGAGGACACATGGGTCAGTAGATAAAGGCGTTAGTTAGATCCAGTGATAGGTTCCAAAGAGTGTGAGTTCAATACTTGGCTAAGGCAGCGGAGAACTTTCAGCGGGAAATTAAAAAGTGATAACTGACATCCATTAAACATGGCACGTGGAACTAGAACAGTTTACCCCAGTGAGCGAAATAAAGGGTTCAGTTCGACATTCCAACCACCTGAAGAAGGCCGCAGCGTACAACGGCCGAAACGTTGTAATAAATATGGCGACAAAGATGAGGACAATAGTCAGAATAATGTAAATAATGTGCATTATACCTCATCTCAGAAATATAGATAGATTATGCAATGATTTATCTAACATTGTACATAATCTCAAGCACCAGAAGTATGTTTCAACAATGAGTAAACGGGCAGTGGCAAGTAGAAATGAAATTACTCAGAGTTGTTTCATTGAAATTAGTGATCAAAACAAGAAGATGAGGATACTCGCTACTCAAATACTTCAACATGCACATACCAGCACTAACCATTTTGCATATATGAATCGTTGTGCGTTCCTGTTTATTCGCATGCTTGAACACTTTTATGTTTTTGTGTACAAGAATTAATTGCATTTAAAAAATATTTTTTTAAATGCAATCGTTATCTTCTGTCTTCTTAATTCTGTTCTTTTATTGTCTTTTCTCTTAATAGCTTGCTTTAGCATCACATGTTTTAATAGTGGGGAAAAACGAACACTTTTCGGAGGTTTGTGTGTCGAACGCGCGTCAGATCTGACACAAGAGGCCACGGATCGCATACGACATGTATGTCAACACCAATTATATCCAGGTTTTCCTCGTTAACAGCGCGACAGTTTGACATAACTGGATACCAGCCACTCTCCAACTAATCCAGATTTTTGTAAGATGCCAATAAAAGCTGGGGGAAAACAACAGTCGGCAGTTGGTGTGTCTTGTGAAGTCGGTCCCGTGGGTATTTTGTCCTTTAAGTTGCTATGAATTCCGAGGTAGTTTTATTTTTGTTACCCCTCACCTCTCTGACCCTATCTGTCTGTCTCTGTCTGTCTCTGTCTGTCTGTCTGTCTGTCTCTCTGTCTGTCTGTCTCTCTCTCTCTCTCTCTCTTACTCCCATAGTTGCTGGTAGAGCAATTGGTTAGGTGTTTCCCTTTATCTCAACACACTATTTGCTTATATTACAATTGTTTGCCAGTCTAAGACCCAGTCATCTAGGACGACGACCATATTTTAAAAAAAATTTAAACCAAGTTTGTGTGTAATCTCGAACATCTATCCCCCAAATCTCTCTCATGCAACGACAACGATCAGCATAATCGTCTTAGTGGCTTTATTGCTTTGCTTCGAATGAAATGATTAAAAAAAACGGGTAAGTATCTTGTATACCTGCTTGTACACAAACACTTTTTTTCCTCTTTGCTTACCTCTTTGCGGCTGCTCAGTCTCACAGTGACTGCTGACGTGAGATGGAACAAATACATTGAGTCAATAGCTTCGTCCACCGCAAGGAAAGTTGGATCCCTGTTCCGCACAAGGAAATTTTTCTCGCCGCAGTCAATCCTTCAAATCTACAAATCAACCATTCGCCCTTGCATGGCGTATTGCTGTCATATATAGTCTAGAACCCCTTCTGTTTGTCTAAAGGTCCTTGATAAAATCCAGAGAGAGATATGCAATGTAATTGGCCCTGATCTAGCATCTCGTCTGCAGTCGTTATCTCAAAGACGTGCTGTCGCCTCCCTCTGTCTTTTTTTACAAATACTTTCACGGTAACTGCTCCGATGAGCTGCTTTCGCTGGTTCCCAGACTTCATGAATTTAAGCATTCAATTCGGCTGGCATCTCGCTCTCACCCTTTCACTGTCGAAACTGTTAAATGTAACCGTCTCTTCTAATCCAATAGCTTCATGTCACGTACTTTGCGCCTGTGGAACTCCCTCCCCTTTTCCTGTTTCCCTGATAGCTATAATCTGCAACTATTCAAATGTAAAGTCAATCGACGTCTTTAGATGCCTTGATCTATCCCCTATCCTTCTCTTCATCCTTTCCTCTATCACTCCTCTTTGCTCTCGCTCCAAACTCTCTGTAACCCATTGCGTGCTAGTGGCTTCCCGCCTTGCTTGGGGCGAAACGTTAAAAAAAACAAAAACTTGTATACCTGTTTTTTTTTTGGGGGGGGGGGTATGTATGAGCATCAGTATTTTTCTAGTATATATGTATTTACGTTTACGTTTGCGAAGATGTTCTTGTGTATCGAGATGTCTTGACTTGAATCTGATGCTGAACTGGATGCTAAGGTTCATATTAGTATACATTTCGTCTTAGCGCAGCCTCATCTGAATATTTTCCGGTTTGAATCTGGAAGGACAAAAAGAAAAAAAAATAATATCTCCTAACGTAACTCGAAGCAAATTAGAATAAAATAAGAAAAAGCGACATCGCAATAAATAGTTTGATGTGCTGCCGGTAACCAGAGCTAATGAAGGTGACAGATTCAAAGAATTTTTTCTCTGTAATTACTACTTTATTTGGTAGTCTGCTGGAGGAAATGTCTGATTGCTTCTCGCAAGTGAAGAAACAGTTTGAAATATCAAACATCGTAGCAGTATTTAGTTTTATGAATTATTATTTTCATCTTTGCGGATCTTAACAAATTTCTCAGTCTCTTCTTTATTATCCATAAGGCCTTCATCAGTAGTTTATTTTTGTTTACTAACCACTGTTCAATCCAAAATATATTAGATTAATGCAGCGCCAAATTTATAAGTGCGTAGCTATTCTGGAAGATTAACGCGAAATACGCCACCATGACAGTCCCATACACAATAATTTCTTCGTCTATATGTCTTTGTAATTATCTGATCCCGAGCAAAGCAATAAAGTCACTAATACGCAAGGCGGGTAGTAAGAATAAAAGAGATTAGAAAACATTTTTTGAGAAGTGAAAACAATAAAAGAACGCGGAGACATATCAAGATTGATGTTGCAGTAAACTTTCTGAAGGTCGTAGTTGAGAGGGAAGCAAGAAACCGGAAGTTGATCTAGTATGGTTATCTAGGAGTGGCATTAGGCTTTAAATACGATGGGAAGATTTTGTTGCTCCGTTTAAAACCAATAATAGAAATTATCACAATTTAGCGGCGATCGAACAACAACTTAGAGGTAATAGGAAGAAATATTATTTTGGCCGTCAAGAAAGCCCAATAGATGACAAATATTTTCTATTTACTAGAACTGATAGAATGCTTGGATAGCCGAATTTACTTACTTACTTTTAAAAGATTAAACTTTTATATTGTCATTGCATGGCCTTAAATGAAACCAGTGATTACAACAGTCCCCTTCATTTAATGAACAATGTTCTGAGTCTGCATATAATTTACAAAACAGTTCTTAAGCTTATAATAAATAACTTTCAATACTATGGAATCAAATAAGCGATAAAAATTTAAAAAATATAGAAAATACTGTAGTAAAACTAAAGCGAGCTATTACGAATTCATAGGGCATCACGTCCAAATAGGCGTCCTCCGTAAGACGATAAACTACACCCGGCAGCATGGCTTCTGACCAGGAGGTTTTGAGGAACGAAGAACAACCTTTTAATTGCTGTTGTTCCCAGGTCCATCCTGACCCGGGATGGTAGCACCTGTTAGGGTTCCATCTACGGGCAAATAGTTAATGTCTAAACTGGCGTAAAAACGCTATGGAAGTGTTAAAATAGGTTTTAAAACCAACAATACATACTTGTAAAAAATATATATATATTACCAGCAATGGATTTTTGAAGTAATAAATATTAGCAGCAAGATATTATTACCAGCAAGACATTTTGGAAAAAAATATTTCCAGCAATAAATTTTTGATGAAAAAATATTAGCAGCAATACATTTTTGACAAAAAATCCAACCCGGAATAAAAATCTAGTCGGCATTAAATAACGCATTGGGGTTGATATGCCGTAAACCAAACCAAACCAAAGTCCAAAGAGAATCCCCTCTCACCGCGATCGGTTCTCTTGGACTCGTGACTTGTTCATTCCCATTGTCTTTATATGTGTTTGAAAGCAGGTGCCGCAGTCTGGTTGCTCTTTGTTTGTATTATGAAGAGAATGGTATCGGCAGGTGCACATCATCAGACTTTTTTATGGAAAGTATATTTCTGCTGCACAAGCACAAATAAAAAATACAAAGAATACAAAACGTTTTAAAAATACAGAAAAATATAGAAAGATAAAAAAAAGTCCAAAATATAAACATATTTTTTAAATTAAAAAAATTATGCAAAATATACAATATATATATATATATATATATATATATATATATATATATATATATATATATATATATATATATGAAAAGATGGCTTAAATGAATAATAATTCATCCTTGTAAAATCATGCGATCACAGAAATAAAATTCAAGCAAGTACAAAAATGTAAATACCGAGGACGGAAATTGCGATACTAAAATCCTATCGCGCATTGGAATAGAGAAAGATGCCTTTCTAAAGCTAAGCAAAAGATTACGATACAAAAATGATACAAATAAAACATACTGTTATGTAAAATCGGGCTTCGTATAGGGTAGTGAATGCTGCACAATTTCATTACAAAGGAAGAAATGTCTTGAGCCAAGAGAATCATGATTCTAAAGAATGACAGAATACTATGAACATGTGAGTTGCGATGAAGTTTTAGGGAAAATGGAAACAAAAAATGGACACATACTTAGAATCAGAAAGAGGCATTGAAAATTTATAAGGCACAGAAAAATCTAACACTCAAGGGACATATTGATGGCAAGAGTAAGAGACGAAAACAGCACATAATCGGGTCAACGACCTTATGTAACTGGTGGACAGAACAATAATTAGGAGGGATAGCGAAAAAATCATAATTTACTAAGATCTACAGAGAATAGGAAATCGCAGAGAGCCATAATCGCCCACGTCATCAAGAGACATGACACATAGGAGAAGAAGAAAAAGAAGAATAAATTACTTCAAATCTACCTGCAACTGATAGAATATAAAAATGAACGGTTCGCTGTCAAATTATGCTTAACCAGTGACTTGGACAGAAGATTATTATTGAATAATGAGTTTTATCTTTACTGGGTTGACTGATTTGTTTTTTTTTTTACAACTTACCACCCTTGGCGGGTTTTAAAAGCCGAAGTATTTTAGCTTGCCACAATATCTCCTTTTTTGTGAGGAAATATTGCATTAACAAGTTTTTGAGAAGAAAAATATTTACAGATGCAAATCCCACTATTTAGAACATAGCTGGAGATTAAGGTGGATTCATACTTTTCCCAAGATATGTAAGTGAAGGAGACAAACACGTCTGGAATTCGATTTCTTATTCAGAGCCGCGCTATCCATAACATCCCCCACCCATCACTCGCTCTAAATTCGGTGCTTCTCAACTCTAGCACTGTGAAAAGTAATCTAAGTTTATTTAATACCGAGATAGACAGGACAAATTTACTTAAACTCGTTTTTCAAAGATTATTCCGACGGAAGAGTAAATTATTGTATTCATCCATTAGTTATATTGTCTGGGGTTTGGACTTGTTTGAAAAAAAAATGTTGTTGATAAGATTCAGGAAAGTAATATGAAGAAGCTTTATCAGAAATTTTATCAGTTTTTGAGACTGGCGGCCCAAATATATTGATGAGAAATGTGATTAAATGCATCTTTCTTTAATTCTTCCAATATCGTCAATATATTAAGAGTTGCTTAAGTTCTCTAAAAGTAAAATTTTGATCTGTTTTTTTTTTTTTTAAATAAAGTACGAAAATTTAAAAACCTGTTTTATGGGAGGACAGAATGCGCACTGGAAGCGCATTCGAATAGCAAAAATTGCCTTTCAAAAGCGAAGCAATTTATTAAGAAACAAGAAAATGTCATTAGAAAAAAAGAAATGAATGCTGAACTGTCATATAGACCTGATATATGACAGTGATTGCTGGACAATTTCCGCAGAGTTGAAGGCAACAGAAATCTGGTTCTACAGGAGGATGCTGAGAATAGAATAGGCTGAACATATGATCAACGAGAAAGTTCTAAAGAAAATATAAACAAAACGGACACTTATACTTATAATCAGAAAGAAACAGTTGAAATATCTAGAACAAATAATGAAGATAGAAAGCTTGAAAAATTTTACACTCCCTGGTCATTTTTTTAGAGTAAGGTTCCCCCTGTACAAGGAACGAGGGCCACTGGAGTGAGATGGTTACGATAAGAGGTAGTTTATGCGAATAGGAGGGAAAGATAACGGTTAACCCTAAACTTGTTGTGATCGGGGAAACATCCTCTTAGAAGTCGGTTCCACAAAGCAGCAGTTCACAAGAAAATGCTGGTCAGGAGGAACTTGTTCTTATCAATGGAATACGGAGGAAATGTGGGTGTTTGCTACTGTGTAAGTGGTATGGCGGTTCATAGTGAGTGTAAGAGTGACAGAGGAAATCAGCAAATAGCTTACCTACCGAGTTTGTGCAAATAGAGAGCACAAAGAGGGTCTTAGGGCATAGCGAAAAGATACAGTTTACATTGGAAGTAGCGAAGAGACATGATCTTCCACGTCTTGAAGAGACAGAGCACATGAAAGAAGTCTACAACCTTTTTTCTCAGAACAAACAGACATAGAGAAAGAGAATAGGTTCAATGAATAAACAAAAATAGGAAGTATTTTCACAGGATGTATTATCAAATTTATTCAACATCATGATCGTAGAAATGACACCAGGCTATATATTGGCGCACATAATCTTAACAACATATGCAGATGAGACTCAGAAGTTAATCTAAGGAAATTGCTAAACAAGATATTAAAGGCAAGCAAGAGGAAAAGACTATGAACATAAAAATAGCGACCTAGATGTCAACAGAAGTAACCAAGGGGTGAGCTATAAATAAAGACAGAAATTTTACTACTAGTGTCATGTCATAACAAACTATTGAAAAGATGACATAGAAGCGGCAAGTCACAGAGATATCGAAAGATGCATTTCAGGAATTAAGTATTTTGGGTCACTGTGTCGTGCCAGAACATTTTTCTCGTTAGAGTCCATCTTGCATATTTATAAATTTACCATTCGCTTGTGTATTCACAGCAGCCGTCATATCTGGTCTGGTGTTTTTGCTATTCATCTCGAGGTTCTTGACAAAATCCAAAGAAGGATCTGCAATGTAACGGATCCTGACTTGGCATCTCGGCTTCAGTAATTTTCTCAACGACGTGACGTGGCTTCTCTCTGTCTCTTCTACAAATATTTTCATGACAACTGCTCTGACGAGCTTTTTTCGCCCACGGATTGATGAATCGGAGAGACGAGTTCGAATTCCAGTCGATTTTATTACATTCGCTTACGAATCCATTACATTCGCTTAGGAAAGCTATGAACCCCAGCTGTGGGTAAATAGCGGGACAGACCGCAACTGATCTACGGCAGAAAGAAATGGCAACCTGCTGTGAAAAAAATCTGCCTCGTCAGTAATGTATCGAAAAATACATGATCGCCTACGCGTGTATCACGCTTGTCACGTATCTGATTGGCCCCGACTGTATGAATATAAATGTCCAACTAGATTGACATATGGGTCCCATCCGTTTACTGTTGAAATAGTTAAATTCAACCGCCATTTCTACTCCAACAGTTTCTTTTCTCGTACTTCCAGCCTGTGGAACTCCATTCCGTTTACTTGCTTCCCGGATAACTACAATCTTCAAATCAAACATTTAAACGCAACGCCATCTTCTGTCTTCTTGAAACCCTTTCATCTTTTTCCGTCCATCAAGCTACCCTACACTCAGTTTTTTCTCTTAGTTTCACTTCCTGTAACTCCCTGCGTATTAGTGGCATACCTGCCTTGCCTAGGGTGAAATGATACAAAAGAGTGCAATGGAAATGTCGTTAAAAACAACGAATGGAATACTGAAGTGTGGCGTAATATCTAATCTTGAATATAAAAGTAAATGCTGAACAATCTCATCACAGATGACATAGCGCCCATTTTGAAGCAACAAAGAAGTTGTTCTATCGACAAATATTATAGAAACAAAATGTGAGTAACGGCAAAGCTTTACGAACTGTATGAGACTTATATTTGCAATTAGAAAAGTGGACCTGGAGCAATTTAGCACTTTCATTAAAGAAAATTTTGAATTAATGGAGTTACATATATAACAAATGTAGTCTGTACTTATTCAATTGAAGTTAGTCGAGCACATGAAGGGGTAAAATAGTAAATATGTAGACCCACATGAGACCACAATTATTTTGGAGTTTTTCGTTATTTGCGCGAGTTTTAACTATATGGGAGGACTCAGTTATCAAGTGAAATGACTGTTAAACAATCAACTGATTGTGGGCTATAAGTGACTGAAGTTTGTATTAGATCGTTTGAAATTTGAGGGAGTTTTTAGTTTAAAATTTGTGTTGAAATCGATTTTTCGTTTTTCGCGGTTTTTCGCTAAAGTCAGTGACGTAGAAATAAAAATTAGGTATCGTTGAGATCGTCATGATGTAAGTAACCTACATACCGAGTTTGAACGAAATCGTAGGGAAAAAGTTGAATTTATCGATTTTTGATCGGCTTTATCGATTATTGATTTTTTTAAATATCGATTTTTACGCTAAGAACCAGTCTTTTATATTGTACAACGTATATGCCAAGTTTGATCAAAATCAGCTAGATGGATCTTGCGTGAAAAGGTATCACACAGACAAACAGGCAGATACACGGACATCCTCTGTTTTATATATAGAGAGATAAAACCTGCAGATAATATACGGAATGTTGGGCAATATCATATGAAAATCACACGAAACACCGCCAGCTTGATGTTAATCTATCGATATTTCTAGGGAAACTGTTCGGTCGACCTTCATTCACCTGTTGCATGAGTTCAGAATTATAAATCTAAGAACCACTACGCCATGTGAAACACAATCATTCCCTTGATATTCGATTAACAACAAGGAAGTCTCACTCGGCAGCTTATTCCCACGAGTTGCTGTTTTACAACAGTCTCCCGAGAGGACGAGGCCACTACAATCGTAAACTCTACAATCAACGCTTATCTACCCTACATATAAGGTACAAGGTTTACGCCCATAAACCTTCTAATCGCGTTCTTTTAGTGACTCTTGAGGTTTGCATTGGGTGATCAATAGTATTACAAGAACACGACTGCCGTGTAGTGTGAATTTGTGTTCTAATATTTGTCGCCTTGCGCCGGACTAAATCCTATTACCATACTGATGTATGAATCTGAATTCTTGTCTGTATTTATGACAATATAAAATTCAATATAACTTGAGTGAAAGACAATACGAAAACTAAATCCGATAAATCAAAAGTAGTTTCACTTCCACGTAAATCTGGAAGTTTTAGAAAAACGGAAAAAGTCAGCAAACAATATCATAAAACAATTCTCTTAAGTGTCCTGAAGGGAATATGTTGAAACGCAAACAGAGACAATTTCGTGTTAATGGAAACTCTGGAAACTTTTCTTTTATAGAACTGAAAAGATTCCTTCTTGTTGCCATTCGTCAATTTTTTTTTCTATTAGACTCTTACACATTTCTTCAAATAGAATCGTCTTCAGAGTTATTTTGTCGGGAGAATATCAGAGAATAAATCCTGAGAAAAAAAACAACTGAGTTCAAGTGAAATAAACAACTCAAAAAAATGAACCAATGGAAATATATGCTTTATCATAGGTTTCAATAATAATATTAATAATATTGGTTATATAAGCACAGAATTTATTTTGCTGAACCAAACAGCTTGGTTTTGAAGAATTCCTCCCTCAGTTGCCATGCATTATGCACGCTTGGGTGATCATATCTCATTTTCCATTCATGACTAACTTGGCAGAAGAATTTTAGCAGTAGGTTGCTATTACCTTCTGCGGTAAGCTGGTTGCTATCCAACGCTATAGAACACAGTCTGTCTTGCCATTTAACCTATAGTTGGTTTCATACCTTTTCTATGAGTACTTACGCCCGAGTAAATGTAAGGAACTCGACTGGAATTCGAACAGCTCTACCATTTTTTTATTCCGTGCCGTTATCCATCGTTATCCGTTCATCACCTGCACATCCAAGCTTACAACATATTCCTAATCAGTCACAAGCTTACAACTATTCCTAATCAGTCACCCATCTAGGTAATGACAAGGATCAGTGTTGCGTAACTTCGTTGATCGGACGAGAACCGGGTTTTCAATGTGGTATGGTTTTGAATAACAATACCAAAAGATGTACAAGAAAATATCATTGATTAAGACTAGAAATAAAGAACAGATTCGATTACAGTTATTTCAAGTTGTATTAATTCACAAAAAAAGGTGTTAACTTTAAAACTTTTAAATATTTACCTTGAAAATATACATTGCAGCTGCTTCAGTGCATGACACTTGGAGGAAAAAAGATTCTTCAAATTTAAATTTTCTGCATTGCAATAAATTGACTGGAATACAATAGACATCTTTATTCCTGAAACATCAATGGTTAAAAATTGTTTTATGTGAATGCGTTTTGTTGGTTTTGGTTTCTTAGGACCTTGTGGACTGGCACCACAGAATCACAGACTACGAAATGTACAAATTAACAGGAACTACATCACTTGCGGCCTTTCCACTACTTAACTGGATAACACCTGTGACTCGAAGAGAAATTAATGGCATAATCTAAATGCTGACATTCTATACTACTTCAAATAAAAGTTTAGAAATAAAATCTCCATCAATATTGGAAACAGCAATAACAGCTACTGGATTTGGGAAACATTTTCGTGAAAAACTGGTTAAAGCCATCACGACGCAAGGTGTTACTGAGTGTGAAAACATTATTAAAGTGAGAGGACAATAAAAAACAGGAATTAAGAAGACAGAAGATAACGATTTACATTGTATTTGACATTTGAAGATCAAGGTTGAATGGAAAGCAAGAAGCCGGAAGAGAATTCACAAGTGAGAAGGGCAAGAGAAGAACCTTTTAGCATAGAACTGACGGTTACATCTAGATATTTCAACTGTAAGAAGATGAAACGTTGCTGACAATCTAGTATTAGGCTTACATTTATAAAGTCTACGTGCCAAAGAGGAAAGCTCATCAGAACAATTACCATGAAACTATTTATAGAAATGGCACAGGGAAGCGACGTTTCAGCGGTAAGAAAGTAACTGAAAACGAGATTTCAAGTCAGAACCAGTAACATTGCTGATTCATTTTTATATTAAACAGCTTATATTACTATAACCAAGACCATTTATATTCGGAGAAATATTTAAAAAAAAAATAATAAATCCTCATCCCGGCAATTCCGACATAAATTATCGAATCGGTACAAACACGATATGATATCTTTCGAAAAAGCCCCATCAAATATAGGCGTGAAACTTCTATACAGATGTAGGGCTCTACAGTTAATTTCACCGGATCTGTCAATCAACACATCAGTCAGTTTCAGGATAGTACAAAGTGGATTGGAAAAAGCAGGTCGCTTCTTGATTGAAACGATTCTTCACAACGGTTGAAGAAAACAAGGAGATTCGTTGACAGTCATAAAACGTTGCACTGATAAGGATTAGAATCCAACAAGAAAATGATAAAAGAAGCCCGGATGTAAATATGATAAATACTGATAACAGTCCGTCCCAACAATTCAGTGAGAAAAACAGGGATCATTTTTAACAACGAGTCAGTTTTGATATCTTTTACAAGCCAGTGGTCCTAACAGAAATTCGGATTAGGTCATTAACGTCGGTTACTCAAAATATCCAGGTGACATATTTAGAATATTATGAACAAAAAATACGATATCCACTAGACTTGTCATGAGAGAGAACAGAGACATTTCACAGTCACGGTTTCGCAGTCGCAATTTTGAAGCCGATTTTTTTAAAAGTATGAGTGTTTTCGGAAAGCGGCTTAGGTAAACTTCACAATCTCCTAATGAAGGTAAATAAAAAAAGTGTATATTTTTTTAATGAATAATTGCCTTGAATATAGCCTTATTTGTTCTAAGTTTACGCATTTTTCTTATATATTTTTAATATTAATATACATATCTATTGTATATTAATTTATTGTTTAAATGGTAATATGTAAAGTAATAATAAAAGGTTGGCTTAAAATAATGAGAATTGGGCAAGAAAGGGATATATCATAGATTAATAAAAGAACCCCAGATGTAAATAACGTGTATACGGATAACAGTTCATCCCAACAATTCGGAGAGAAAAACAGGGATCATCTTTAACAAGAGTTTTGATATCTTTTACAAGACAGTGATATTAACTGATATTCAGATTAGGATATTAACATCGGTTACTCAAAAATTCCAAATGTCTTATTTTTCTTATATATTTTATTATTAATATAATATAATATTATATATATATATATATATATATATATATATATATATATATATATATATATATATATAAAATGAACATAGAAGTCAACACTTAGAGGCGACAGTCTGTTTCATGCTATATGCAATCGTCAGGCCACGACGATTGCATATAGCATGAAACAGACTGTCGCCTCTAAGTGTTGACTTCTATGTTCACTTTTATATTTACACACGCTCTATCTCTGATATTGAGCACTTTATTCCATAAATATAGCACACCTTAAGACTATATTTCTTTATATATATATATATATATATATATATATATATATATATATATTAAGGTTGACTTAAAATAATGCTATATTAAAATAAACATAATATTTAAATGCAACAATATTTAAATTAATATGATATATAAAAAATATCATATTTCATATTTAGTAAGTTTATGCCATAGTAAAATATTTTCCTACTGGATTCGAGCTGAATTCATCTATGTCACAAGCGAGGACATAACCCACAAAGAGGAAACAGCGAGCCTTGGGTTTTTACAAATTGTGGAATGCGAGCAGGAGTTTCTTTCTATCTGTGGAAAAGATATATTCCCAAATGAAAACGTACCATGTACTTGTAAGCTGATGTGGGAGAAGATTTAGCATTAGCCCGGGTTCTTTGATCTAGGCTAAAAAAAGAAAGCAACCATTAGTTTGACTGCTGTAAACAATTTGAATGACTGGCCAATCTTCTCGCTGTATGGAGTGACGTCATGAAACGGCCGTCACATGACCAATGTGATTTATCTCCACCAAAGAGAGATAATCGCCTTCTCTATCCCTACAGGAATAAAGATTGATGTAAATACAACTCATGTCCGAATCGATGAAGTCATGTATCAAATTCATGGGAGTTTGACGCAAGACTCTTACGTAAATGGAAGCATTATCGTAATCACTGTGGCCGAGGCTTCGAATCCACAATTCTTTAACACTCAGTTCTGACATAGATATCTGGGCTTTTTTTTTGTATTTTTATTGACTGTCTTTTGTTGTTTATGTCATGAAATAAATGAATGAAAATTATTTCGTTAAAATTTCTTGACGTAATTGTAGCAAGTTAAGCAATAAAATTCAAAGCTTTTCAATAAGTTCGAAAGAATAACTATTCTTAATATTCTTTGTAGATTCGACTTTTTTTTCATGAAAGCGGCAAAGAGAAGGCATTAAATGTACACCACTAAATGTTCGCGTAGTTGATTGACTGAAAGATTCTTCAAATCAGAAACGTTACAGAAAAATTTACGATCTTAGAAATTTTATAAAAGAAATTTATTCTTGCAAATAAAATGAAATCTGGAATCTAACCTGGTCCGCCATAATGTCGCAATAGTTCATCGATGTAACACACCTTCGAAGTCAGATTAAACAGCTGCCTATCGAAAGGAAATTCTCCAACCAAAAACCTACACCATTCGTCTCTCCCTCACTAATGCTCCGACGCGTATTAATCTTCATATCTTCATTTTTATTTTATTTATTTATTTGTTGTCGGATTTCCAGCGACCAAACTTGCTCAATTACCTCTTTTTGGTGTGGGAAGAAGACTGGTTAGGAAAAAAAATATTATCAAAGGATAAACTTCAAAACTCAACAGACAGAAAATTTGAGGTATTTTATCGAATAAAATCGGTGGGGTAAATGCAACAGGAAAAAACTCCATTATATGAAATTAAATAAAATCCATGAGAAATAAGCGTAAACAAAAGACGAATGACTCAATGAGAAATAAGCGAAAATCGAAAAAATTGCAGAACACAAAATACGAAAGTAATAGGATAGAAAACTACTTGCATATAGGATGTATAAAATCTAAACATAAAAACAACCATAATGAAAAAATAGGTACTACTGATATGATACGAGAAAATTGCAGAGATCTTCAATGACAACGAAGGAGAGAACATTACAATATATACAAATATTGAAGGACTCATTTTATTGATATCTGAGTTTAAATTTTGACTTGAAAAAAATTGAAGATTGACAAAGCAGAAGTATATGATAATACGATGATGTTGTTCATGATGACGGTTGTCTTTGAGTATAGAATCCAGATGTTAACAGTGAATATTTCGAAGACAGTAGGGAAGCGTTGTTCAGGTTAGCAGTGGATATCACGGTAAAAGTAGCAGAGCGTAGTTTGTCCTTCTGTTTCTCTTTGCCTGACTAACTGGAACTGGATATTCGGGTAAGGTAAACAAAATGGCCGCCTTTATACATGACGGATTGAATATTCTACGTCTCCTGATTGGTTAACCTTCTATTGGTGGACTATAAAGCGAGTCAAGTCATTTGGATTGGCTCACTAGTAGATAAACACACACAAAAAACTGCAACAGATGATTCATTGATTCAGTGAGTCAAGTTTGTCATTGATAATGTTCTTGTACACAACATGTTCTTTCATGACATGCGCAACCATTACTCTTCACAAATTCATGTTTCATCTTCCTTAAAGACCCTTGTTAATTTACAAACCTCATGTTCCTTATCATGCTATTTATTCAATCAAACAACTTAAGGAGTGTATTCGTTACTTCCCCTGTTTATGCTGACTTCAGTATACCATGTGGATATTAAATTCGCCTAGTCTTTTTTCTTCGATATATTTTTCAAGAGTTTCAGTCATCTCTTGCTGAATGGGAGCTGTAGTTTGTATGTAGTTTTTATTCGTAAACCTTCCTCATTACTACCATGATCTCTTCATGATATTTTCAGTATATGCCAGAACAAGTTAGTTGAAAAAATAAAACGCAGCTCTGAAACAGCGAAGGACCTCATCAAATCAACTTTCATGGTGCTGTCAAAAGAAACCAAATTTTAACTTTAATAAGGCAACGAGTCTGGAGATTTCTCTCTGATCCTCTTGCATTCAGCATGTTCTGTGGCTGACAGATTCTCTAAATCGTTTTTATTGTTATCTATCCTAGATTTTTCAAATCCTTCTGATTCTAATTATAAATGGTTTTGTTCACATTTTCCTTCAAACTGCTTCATACGTTCTACCCATAGTATTCTCAACATCCTTCTATAGAATCAAATATCTGTTACTTCAAGTCATCTTTTCATCTGATAGTAAATTGTCCAGCATTCACTGTTATATGGAGAATTTATATCACATAACAGTTCTTTTAAAGCATTTCACCCCAGGCAAGGCGGGAAGCCATTAGCACACAATGGGTTACAGAGAGTTGGAGCGAGAGCAAGTAAGCGTGATAGAGGAAAGGATGAAGAGAATGAGAGGGGATAGATCAAGGCATCTGGAAACGTCGATTGACATTACAATATAGCTATCAGAGAAACAGGAAGAGGGGAGGGAGTTCCACAGGCGAGAGGTGCAAGACATGAAGTTATTGGATTAGAAGAGACGGCTACATTTAACAGTTTCGACAGTGAAAGGGTGTGAGCGAGATGCCAGCCTAGTAGAACGCTTAAATTCATGAAATTTGGGAACCAGCGAAAGCAGCTCCTCGGAGCAGTTACCATGAAAGTATTTGTAAAAAAAAGACAGAAGGAGGCAACGGCACGTCTGTGAGAGAGCGACTGCTGACGAGATGCCAGATCAGGACCAATTACATTGCATATCCGTTTCTGGATCTTATCAAGAACCTTGAGACAAACATAAGGGGCCCCAGACCATATATGGCCGCAGTACTCCATGCAAGGACGAATGGTTGATTTGTAGAATATTAATACTTTGTTTAACTTTTGGATAACATATTTCACCAACTCAGGAACTTTCATATTTTCATCCGTCTTTTCGAACACTCCACAGATATTTAAATAAATCTCCTTCGTAGATTCTGGCGTTTCGACTTTGTACCGTTTGCTGAAGTGCTGCTCCTAGACGAAATAAAAGTAGTGGCAACCAAAATGTACACATGTAAATGACGGTCGTTATTTTTAATAGAGGTGAATGGAAATTGAATAGATTTCAACAAGGCGATAATGTTCATGTGTGTTTAAAATGACAGAGTACTATAATAGTCTAATATGATAGACGCGCACGTGTGTGTGTGTGTATAAGTTCAGCCACGCGGGGAAAGATATCCTCCACGCCAGGGATAAGTTCCCGATTGGTGTTGTCACAACAGCATTTTAGAAAGAAAAAGACAAATAGAGAAAGAAGATGGGAAGCGCACAGTTATTGTATCTGCTTAACAAGGCCAGCTAATGACGTCTTGGCCAAACTGCAAAAGCCATGACTACACATGCATCTAGGTAATAACCTTGTTCATAAAATAATACCTTACTTTTCATCGGCGTTAGTTATCGATTTAATAGTCAAGAGCTGGTCTACTGATTTACCAGTCATATAAAACTAACCTAATTTGCAAACTGAGAGAACACATTCTTCATGTTTCCTTGATTTTGAGTTTTTTCCAAACAAAGTTAAGCAAATTAAAAAAAATGATGGCAAAATAACCAGTGTGTATTTTGCATTTTAGCTTTCAAAAAAGTAGTAAGCATATAGATTAAGTGCTAACGTACATTTTGGCGGAAAGGAAGAAAGACTAAGCCACAACATGGCGGTGTACGAGGCTGGGTTAACTGTCCGATACTAGCATCATTATTTTGAGGAATTCATATTCAAACAAAGAAGGCAAAATAAAGATTGAGATGAATGAGAGGTGGGGAAGCTAAAATTCGCACCAGCATCAAAGAACAATTATTTTAAACTCAGATAATTCGTAACAGTAAACGAGAATAAAGAAATAAATTTATTAATTCAATAAATAAACAAATAAATAAATAAAAATGAACAGAAAGAAAAGAGATTGAAATTGAAGAATTACAAAGAAAATCAAGCAAGTTGACAAACGTCAGAGAACACATAACAAATTCTATTTGGCCGAACGAAATGCTGATAGAGTTTGTTTTTTTTTTTCCTGATGGCCATTTGCAAGCGTCTAACTAACCAGAACTTAGAAGGCGGGCATAAGAGAAATAACATTAGAGCAATGTACAAGGAATATCACTATTGCTATATACAAGGAATATAATCATTTTAGCTATATACCCTGAAAAATATCGTGAAAGGGTTTCTCGCTATTTACATTATTCGGACTATTCTCCTCATCTGTGTCGCCATATTTATTACAACGTTTCGGCCATTGTACGTTCCGGCCTTCTTCAGGACACATAGTACAGGGGATAAAGCCGTTAGTTAGATCCAGTGACAGTACCCAAATAGTGTGATTAAGTGCATGGTTAAGGCAGTGGAGAACGTGGAGAGTGGAATTAACAGGAGATAACTGGCATCCGTTAAAACATGGCACGTGGAAATAGAAAATTCTACCCTAGTGAGCGAAATAAAGGCTTCAATCAGTTCGACGTTCCAACCACCTGAAGAAGTCCGGAGCGTACAACGGCCGAAACGTTGTAATAAATATGGCGACAAAGATGAGGACAATTGTCCGAATAATGTAAATAGTGTACATAATACCACTTCTCAGAAATATAGACAGATACCGAAAGAATTTCTTTTCACTTCTGCGTCTTTTATTCGCCACATAACTGGATTAATACTGCTGACCGTTCATTTTTAAGACATGATAATAACCATCTTGCTTTTACTTTTCTTGATGTCTGATCAAGAAGAGAGAAAATAAAATCAAAATATTTAATTCTTTGTCGACGATATTGGCTGTCTTAGTTGCAAGGGGATTTTGTTGAGAAAATATTGATGGAATAAATAGCTTAGATAAATGCAGAAGAGAAACTAGGCGACGTTAAGAAAAACGGAATTATGATAGGACTAGCAAGAAACAGCTTTATAGAAATAAGAATGTCGAAATCGATGAGTAAAAAAAGAAATACGAGAAGGGAGGAAAATTACGAAGAAAATAGTGGCAGATAAAAAAGTCTGATACCCGGAGTAAAGAAAATTTCCGGATTAAAGAGGATGTCCGGAGTAAAGAGGATGTCCCAAGTAAAGAAAATGTCCGGAGTAAAGAAAAGTCCGGAGTAAAGAATATCTCCAGTATAAAGAAAATGTTCGGAGTAAAGAAGATGTCTGAAGTAAAGAAAATATCTGAAATAAAGAAAATGTCCGAAGTAAAGAAAATGTCCGGAGTAAAGAAGATATCCGGAGTAAAGAAGGAATAGAGACGGAAGTAGAAAAGAAAGTATAAGATAACAAATCGAACGAGAGGGAATTAAGGAAGGATAAAATGAAGGAGAAAAAAAAGATAACCTTTGAATGAGAAGAAGGAAATAAAGAAATGATAAAGAAAGAAAATCGAATAAAGATGTAAAGAGTGACTGGTGCCGGGGAGAGAAAGAGAACGAATGAAAAAAAGAAGAAGTATGAAAGAAATAAGATATAAAAGAGAACGAAGAAATGAAATAGCAGTAAAAAAAAATTAAAAAAAAAAAAGGCAAAGGATTAGAAGAAAAATACATCAAATGAAAATGAAGTAATAACTCTGCAGCTGAAATAAAACAAGAAAAAGAAAAGACGATCAGGGAAATATGCGAAAGAAAAGTGAAACAGATGAAGTGGAGGAAAAGAAGAAGACGAAGCGATGTCAGGGATAAGGTAAAGAGAAAGAAAAAGTAAAGATATAAAAGAAAACAAATAAGAGAACTGACCAGTAGTAAAAGGAAAAGAATGAAAAAGACAAGCGAAAAATGAAAACTGAAATTAGGAAGAAAAAAAAAAATGAATAATCATTAGAAGTATAAAATAAAAAAAAAAAGCAAGAAAGAGAGGGATATTAATGAAGAGGGGTAAGAAAAATAAAAAAGAGAATATGAAAAAAAAAAAAGAAGAAAGAATGAGAAATGCGAGATGGTGAATTATGGGAGGTGAATGAAAAACAAGTAAACAACACACAGATATTGTGATGTGACAATTTCGCAAGTTACTTCCAGAAATGGAGTACAATAATCCTCTCCTTGTCTGGGAACAGATTATCTTATGGCACATCACGCGTCTTTCTACTCCAATCCTGTCACGGCTCATTTTTGCATCATGGGGCCGCCTTTCTGCCTTGCAAAATCGACTAAAAGTCAAGAGAAAAAAAGGATGAAAACAAATAGGCTTCTTCTCAGTTAAGATAGCAAATATTTGATGGTTTTCCAACGACTTTGCCGAAATAATCTGTTTCTCTTATATATATATATATATATATATATATATATATATATATATGTGTGTGTGTGTGTGTGTGTGTGTGTGTGTATATATATGTATATATATCAGTATGTATGCGTAATATGTATATATATATATATATATATATATATATATATATATGCGTACATATATATATATATACACACACACACACACACACATATATATATATAATGTGTGTGAATGAGAGAGAGAGAGAGGAAGTGAGAGATATGCGTATAGAGTTATGCGTAAAATATATACGCGTATACATATATATATATATATATATATATATATATATATGTGTGTGTGTGTGTGTGTATTCCATAGAATTTCAGTGCATTTATATTTTTATTTATTGCATATATATATATATATATATATATATATATATATATATATTGCATATATTTATATATTACTTATATATTATATATTATACACATAAGTGTGTTTATGTATGTGTCAGTATGAAATATAGACGTGAATATACATATATTCTCTTTGATTTCCCTATTTATATCTTTACGTTTGTATCTATATAAATCTATCGATATATCTATATATATTAATAAATTAAGTTACCCTCGAACGTAGGTATATATATATATATATATATATATATATATATATATATATATATATATATATATATATATATATATAATCTTAGCTCTGTTTAACCACATTGAGTACTGTTTTGTTTACACCTTATAATAAATTTAATTAAATATTTATTCGTTTACATGTCTATACACGCTAACTCATGTATATACGGTTACTAATATCTACTTATTTGATTCCACATTAATACCGATATATACATATAAATATATGTGTGTGTGTGTTTGTCTGTGTGTGTATTTGTGTGCATGTTTTCTCTTTTGTATTTCCTTCTAGTTTGGGGATATTTTCTATCCTTTATTTTTCAAAGATTTACAACCACATTCTCTCTGTCTCAATTAAAAATGTTTTCTTCTTCTCATATTCTCTAACACTCAGCAACAGTTTGTACCTTGCTGGCTTTATCGCCTTGTTTCTGGGGAAATATTTGAAGTTTGGATTTCGAAACAAGCTATACACTGACTTGGACTATTAGTAAAATTTTCTTGATACTAATTTGTACTTAATTGTCTTCTTATCAATTCCTTAACTGGATTTAATTTCTAATAAAATAAATAATGGTTACGATACATTCTAATCTATTACAAGTTCTCATTTGTAACTAGTCTAATGTTATCTTTGTTCGATCTTATAAGAACACGAGACAAAAATTAACATTACTGATCCTTCGTATCCGGATTTCATCAAGTACTTGTAATGATATCAAGGCCAACCGATATATTGTTAAATGGAAACATCTGAGCTGTTGCAAAAATTCTTTCAAGTATTTATTTGTCCTGGTGTGTTAAAGGAATATGGCAAGCGAACCGGAAAAGTAGGTCACTGAATGAAACCAGACCTTAATAAATTACTTTTTTGGACAAAGATGGCATGACAAAGATAAATGTTCTCTGTCAGACGGTGGTCACTAACACAGAAACACGGAGATACGCAGGCAAAAGCACGGAGCGTAAGGAAAGACGCCCGTTAAATTGCTCACTTCACTTCATCTCTGGCTCGTTCGTCTAAAGCACTATGTTACAACCAGAGTAAAATTTACCTACAACTCTAAAGAGCCTCGTAGATCTCTTTCGTGGCGGTGAGGGTGGGTATCTGACCAAAGAGTTATTTTAATCTACAAACGTAGAAAAAGCTGCACCCTGAGTACGAGCCTGGTGCCTGGTCTGAACTGCAGCGCTACACCTCTCCAACCATAGATTATACATTTTCCCGTGGATTTAGGTGTCTGTTTTCCTCTTTCTTCATATCTTATTTTTCGTACATATTCCCATCCCAGGTGTAAATGGGCAGATCACCTGTCTACATGTCAGGGTAGCCACTAACATCTAGCGAAGACATGGATTAGCACGTGGCGGCTAGGAACCATCTCTGAGGTCATCCCAGCAATTCACGTGGCTTCTCTAATGGACCGGTATAACACAGTGTAAATTTATTTTTGACGGTGAGTCCCATACTATACTGTCATCAGAAAAGATATAATCGATTGGCTACCATTAGTTATTAGAAAGTGAAATAAGTGAAGGAAAGACTTTTTAGCTGAATCAGAATATCTCACCTACCAATTATCGTATAAAATGAACGGCTGTGTCCAATCATTTTATTATACCTTTTTTTTCTCTTCATTCACACATTTGTATCTTCGTTCCTTCCACTTCTTTCGCTTCAAGTTGTCGCCTAGAGAAAAAAAAATCAATCTATCTTAGTTTATCCACCGAAAATCAATCTCCCTTAAGATTAATGGCAATGATGAAAGTCAAACGACAAAAACAAGTATGGCAAACATCATTTCATTTTCAAATCCCAAAATGTTGAGTCTAAAAAATAAAAGGTTAATTTGTACGCAGTGAACTATGTAAAAAAAACCCAATGAATTCAAAGAGAAGAATGAAGTAAACTATACAACTCATATTTCAGGCATTCTTTCCTTCAGCTAAAATGGTTTTGATAAAAACGTCGAAGAGTCAGATAATTTTTCTTTTTCAAGTACCAAGTACCCTTCGATTTATGCGTTACCAAAATAGAAAATATTTTTAATGCAAGTTCCTATTCTTTTTAAGCACTGAACTAAACTTAACCCTTTCGATCCGACTTCTGCATGAGAAATATTTTAGACTTTATATTATTGATGTAATGACACCTTCAGTAAGCATTTCTATTTAAAATCGATACGTTTTTATAAACATGAAGGAAGTTTCTTAGGAATGGAGTAAAAATAACACAACATTATTAATATGCAACATAGAATATGAATCTACAGAAATAACAAGTTAATACTATTACGGATGTTTTCTTCTAATTTACACACACACACACACACACACACACACATATATATATATATATATATATATAGAGAGAGAGAGAGAAAGAGAGAAAGGGAAGGAGTTATGGAGTGGATAAATGAAATGACCAAATATAAGCAGGCGTGTACGTGTGTGCTGGTGTGCATGCACAGGCAAGCAAAATAATGGTTAAACTTATGCATGAGGTGTAAACGTAAGTGTTCAACGAGGTTATACAGAGCAAATTATGACATATACGTTTACCTACGTTTTTAGCCTACGACTATAGTTTCGTTGGGTGGTGTTCTCACATGAACTACGAACACAAATCAGCGAAACTAGAGTCGCAAGTCAAAAACTTAGGTATGCGTATATGTACTAATCGATATATATATATATATATATATATATATATATATATATATATATATATATATATATATATATATACTAGAAACCAGTTAAAATATTTAAAAAAATAGAAAATATACCGTCAGAAAGAAAGAAAATAGTGTCGTTATTTAATTTCAATCTGAATTTCTTTGATAAGTTATCCCGTCCTGGGTAAGACGATAAACTACATCCACGTCCTGGGTATGACGATAAACTACATCCACGTCCTGGGTATGACGATAAACTAAATCCAGCAGCAAGCTCTCTGATCTGGAGATTTTGAGGAGCGTGAAATCATCTTTTAATCGCTGGTGTAAATAGTTAAATCCCAAACTGGTGTCAAAAGACTATGAAAGTGTAAAAATAGGTTTTAATACCAGAAATACTTTGTAAAAATTATTATCATCAATAAATTTTTGAATCAAAAAATTATTGCCAGCAATACATTATTACCAGCAATACATTTTTGAAAAAATATTACCAGCTATATATTTTTGAAAAAAAATTCCAGCGATACATTTTCGAGAAAAAATATTAACAGAAATAGATTCTTTGAAGGAACAAATATTGCCAGAATATATTTCTGGACGAAAAAATATTAACAGCAATAAAAATTTTGTCGGCATTAAATAACCATTAAAGTTGATATGCTGCAAAACAAAACAAACCAAACCAAACCAATTATCATTATTCACATTATTTATATTCGGACTATAAATATCATAAAGAATTTCTATGTAATATCTAATCTCTAAATTGACATGGAATACTTAACAATTTCTTTCTAAAGAAGAGCCTATGCTATTCATATATGAGTATTAAATATTTTTTTATCATTTCACCCCAAGCAAAGCAATAAAGCCACTAAAAGGCAAGGAGTTACCGAGTGTTAGAGAATATGAGAAAAATATTCTATTAAGAAGAAAATGCAATAAAAGAACAATTTAACATGTTAAGCGATTTTATAATTTAATAGTGATTACAAATATAATTCCTGCCTGAATTTCTGGGCTGAGATGTTATTTAAACTATTTACATCAACCATCATTATTTAAACTATTTGCATCAACCATCATTATTTAAACTATTTACATCAGCTATCATTATTTAAACTATTTGCATCAACCATCATTATTTAAACTATTTACATCAGCTATCATTATTTACACTTGATATAATTATCTCTATTATGTACTTGATATAATTATCTCTTAAAAGAGTAGAAAACAATTATTCAATATCTAATCTAAATGTAAATATAAAGTAAAGGCTGAACAATTCCCTACCAAATGAAGAACAGATTTGAAGCGAAAGCGTTTTCGTTCTGTGGACGCATGATATGAAACTATGGCTTTAACATGTTAGCAATGAAGACTTTTTAATATATATATATATATAGGAATAAGGGGGAAACTTTTCCTTACACTCAGAAAGAGAAAACTAACATTTTTGCGGCCCATACTGAGAAAAGAGGGTTTACAGAATGTAACACTCACAAGAAATACTGAAGACAAGAGAAGTCAGAAGAAACTAGTTGGGATGTATGGAAGGCAATAGGGATAGTAAAAATGAATTGGTATATGAAATAAGCTAAGCAGAATTTGTTTCTGTGTATTTTTAGCCATTTCAACTCAAGCAAGATAATAAAGCTACTAAGACAAATGGCGTCAGTGTGTAATCAGTCTGAGAAATATACTATTAATGAACGATAATAATAAAAAAACAAGAATTAATACAGAATATAATGACTGACATTACACTTAAATTTTTGAACGAGACGAGACGTGTGATAGAAGGAACTGTTAGCATAGAACATACGGTTAAATCTAGCAATTTCAAAATTAAAAGGATGCAAACTTGAAGCAAATCTAGTGCTGCGCTTAAATTCATAAAGCTGCCATATAGGAAAATTCATTAGAACGATTACTATGAAAGTATTTATGGAAAAGATACAAGGACTTTACATTATGGTAGCGTGAAAGTGACTGAAGGTGAGATGCCAGTTCAGGACCAATAACATTGAAGATTATTCTTTGGCTTTTATCAAGAATCTGTAAGTACGAGCACCGACCATATGTGGAAGGAATTTCCAACGCACTGACGAAAGGTAAAATTAAAAATATGTCAGATAGGTTCTGGAGAAAAAAATATCTTGCACAACACATGAGAACCAACATTCCTAACAGCAGACTTAGCATTCGTTTTAATCTTTCCTCTTCCTGTCAACGGAAAATGTTAACACGAGAAACTACAATGAATCATTCCCATGGAGGTTAGCATCAGCCATACCGATAGAAAACAGAAAGGAGTCTGTCCGATGATTGTACCATCTGCGTGTCTCTGTCTCTCATAACCGATATAAAGAATAATGTTTGACTGCGCGTTTTCTAGCCCCAGTACCTCTTGGAGTTGCTTGTTCGATAACATTTTGTATTTGTTTAACACCCAACGAGTATACATATGGTTTAAACTGCAATTACGCTTAACTGACCTAAGTTACAGTTTCCTGGATAAATTTCATCATCTGTTATGATCATCAGTTTTAACAAGACCAATGTTCAATCATTCGGTTACAATGACTCGTGACTTCATGCTAGCAAAACCGTTGACAGGGTTCGAACACTTCTGTCTACCCAATTCGATTAACAAGCCCTGGGTTAATCCGTGGTATCGTTTACAGGCACTTTCCAGAGTTCCATGGTATGACGATAAAAAACATCAGGCAGCAAGGCCTTTTCATCGGGAGATTTCAAGCGTGGAACAACCTCTTAATTGATAATGTTCCCAGGTCCACTCTGATCTGGCATGATAACACCTATTAGGGTACCAGATATGGGCAAATATTTAATCCCAAAACTGAAATTACTATGAAATTATACAAACTAGATGTTTTAGCAAAAAACCAGCAATATTCTTTTGGAAAAAATTTTACCAGCAATCATTTTTGAGAAAATATTACCAGCAATACATTTTTGAAGAAAATTACCAGAAATACATTTGATTCTCGATAAAATTCCTCGTTACAAAAATACGTCAATGAAACCTGATCCCCTACAAACTGAATACTTACGAAGAATACATATTCTATTCATACGAACCTATCCTAAAAATCTTGTCGGAATTAAATAAACCAATGAGGTGTTGATAAGCCGTAAAATGAAATAAACCAAACCAATTGCTGGAATCGCCTCATCAGATCGATGATAACAAGGTCATTCTTATGATGATCAAACTTAATAGCAGTACATATCCTACATATACTGTCTCAAAGTTGCTCGTGAACTATAGATATATTTCTTTTTATGCTAGTTACCTATTAGCTAAACCAATCCCATTATAATTCACTTTGCTGATAAATAGACTCTGGTGAGTTTGAAAACCGGATTTCATCTTCGGAAAGCGAATGTTCTAACCACTTTCCCACGCGCCCATTTTGTAACTGATATAAATTCTGTGAATTAACCATGATTTTAAATAGTATTTATTAAAACAAAAATCAAACACAGAGTAATTAGCGCTTTACAATGTTCTTACATCATTTAATGTGTCTGATCTGTTGGATCCTATCATTTTTTATCCCTCGCGAATTGTATTCTCAGTTTTTTGTTCTTACCTTATAGCAGTGGCATCCAACATGGCGTTCTATCTTTGTAGTCATCATGCTTTAAGTTTCGACATGTTGGACTTTCATAGCTGATCATTATTTTTCACTCGGTTGGTATGATCACTCTCCTCCAACATATTTCATCAACAAACAATTCACTTGAAATATTGACACTACACTGTCTCCTGATCCTAAATTCTCCCAAAATGTACAGGTATTTAAAATCTTCCCACCCAATTGACATATCTATCTGTGTACCAACGTGACGTGTTCTTAAACAAGAGATTTTCGTTTATTGATTATAAGATAGTAATTAGCTTCGCCAAACAAACTGCTTGCACTCAACCATTGATCTTTTGCTCTGTCCCATTAGCAAGAAGACGAGGCTTCTTAAGAGCAAAATGTTAAAAATTGATTTCCTTTGTATAAGCCGTTTTCAAACATCTTCAAAGGTATTTGATTCTAAAAACAATTTTCTTTGAAGTGTTCCTCTATTATATGTTATATTATAAGGAACAGTATGTCCATCGCAATATACAACAGGCAGGTATTATATAAATGTAATCATTTATTTAGCATGGCTGCTTGATAAACATGAATAGCTTAAAATGTTAAGATTTACATATTTATCTCACATATGAAATATATATATATATATATATATATATATATATATATATATATATATGTGTGTGTGTGTGTGTGGGTGGGTGTGTGTATTTAGGCATCAAATTTTCATTTAGACATGCCTGATTATATAAATTACAACCATTATGTCTGCTTATTTTTAGTATTATCCGTTTATATTCACGGATATTTTTGTGTATTACAATCCAATGATGCAAGAAATGCACTGTAACAGTGAAAATTACCTTTATTTCCCAAGTACTTTCCAGCTCTTTCTGAGATCATCATCTGGGATGCAACTGGTAAGGCAAAACTATGAGTAGCTATGCATTACTGAGTTTTCTTTTTTGCAACGGCCGACAGTTTTGCTCTAGCGTTCATTAGAACATGAAAAATTATCCACTATGAAAATTGAAGTCAACACTGAATGAATTCACCTACGAATACTGTAATGATGTTTTAGATGAGTATGAAAAGAATAGATTTCACGCTTTAATGTGCCCTTGAACATGATAATCCAATATAAAAGTAAAATGGATAACACACATACACACACATAAGTGTGTGTGTGTGCGTGCGCGTATGTGTGTGTGGATGAATGTATATATGATGGGTATATATCTTACTTACTCTCCAAAAGTTATCATATGGATAATTGTCTTTGAGTTATTAACACTTACATCTTTGTTTTTGTTTTTAAACACAGTGAATTACGGAAGACTTTATAAGTATTGTGCGGTCTCCGGCACTATTCGAATCTACTTCACTCTTTGTAGGAGAAGTAACCGTCTGATCTATTGGATCCTACCATATTTTTTCCCTAGCGAAATATATCCTAAGTTTCTTGCTCTTACCTGATAAGATTGATATTCAGCATGGCTTTCTACCTCTGTAGGCTTCGTTCTTCAAGGTCCAACAGGTTTCGCATTCAGAGATGCTCTTTCGATTACCTCGGTTGTAAAGATCAATTTTTTTTTTTAGCCTTTCTATCAACTTGACCTAGTCTGGTTATTCTCATCCAACATATTTCATCAACATGTTATTTATTGACACTCAATTGATTTTTTTTTTCTTTTTCTGGCTATACTCTATCAATCACAGAGTCAGTTGCACGGGAAAATATATCAGCAGTTTTTGTTTTTTTTTTACTCTGCTCCGCCCGTCTAGCAACAACAACGCTTCCGCATTCAAAGTCAGTTAAATCTACTTTCTCTCACATAACAATGCATGAAATTAAATACAGTAGATTGTTATGACCATATTTAAATGTTCGTATCCATTAAATTGCTTCCCCGTCATTGGCTGTTTAAAAAGTTGCATAAAAATGCACTTTTTCACGCGTACACTAATCTTAGTTATGTAATCTTGTGTATTGTATAAACAAGATTAACGCGCCGCTCTCCAAAATAAACAATATAATAAAGATAATTTATCGTCTAAATGTTTCTCGTTGTCAATTTTAAGAAATAAATTAACTCACTCAAAAAATACTGATAATCAGTAATGGCTAATATTATGTTTCAAATCTATATTTGTCTCTGGTATGCAAAGATGGAAATCAGCATTATCATTATCATCATCAGTGCAATAACCGGTTTTGATCCTAGGGACGCTGTACAGATGAGTAGTTGACCAGTTCCCTCCACGTATCTTGAAAGGCGGTGAGGTATCAATTAGCGTGTCTTGGACAAGTAGACCTGGCAAAGCCCTATATCTCTCCAGATAAAACCACAGTCGATATCCTCCATCAAGAAGGTTCGCCCTGGTTGCAGATCCGTAGCCGTTGAGGAGAATCTGCTGCCAAACCCGTTGACTTCAGTGTAAGAAGGTCCCAACCAAGTGACAAACCTAGATATAATGCTTAGTCTATCACCCTTTTGCTGGATGACAGTTGATCCTACAAGAATGTTAAAGATAGCAATAAACAAATATCAAATTAATTAAACCAAGTGAATTAATTAAAAAAATTTTTAAAAAATCAAAATAAGGTGATATAAGTATAAATTCTCACACAGTTTTATGAACGATTTTGCCGCCATGTTGAGACCCAGATTTAACGTTCAATTTGACGTGACTATTTAAGAACATGACGCAAGATTTTAGGTCAATGCATTAGGTTTTTTAGCATTTCGCTATGTTGGATGAACTACACGTAGCACAGACTTTTCTGTGTTCAATTTCCTGTCTCCAATCAGAAAACGAAAGGCGCCACTGAATATGTAAGCTGTGAACGCGGATTCGTAAATAACTCCACGGAGCATCTTTGCAATTTTGTAATGTAGCACACTGCTATTATTATCAATAAATAATTGAAATAAATGTATTTTAAATATAGTACTGTCTGCAGTTTAGCATCCACAGTTTCATTTATCCGCGCTCGACTCCAGAACTAAACAAATCCTTAATCTTATAATAATGACCCAAAATTGTAAGCGATACTGCCAATGTGCATAGATAAAAAAGAAGAGTTTCCTTTAAAGTTCTCCACTGCCTTAACCGAGTATTGAACTCACACTCTTTGAGTACTGTCACTGGATCTAACTAACGCCTTTATCCAGTGACTAGTCCCAAAGAGTGTGAGTTCAATACCCGATTAAAGCAGTGGAGAACTTGAAGAGGAGAATTAACAGTAGATACCTGAGAACTGACATCCATTAAACATGGCACATGGAACTAGAACAGTCTATTCCAGTGGCCGAAATAAAGGGTTCAGTTCATCATTTCAACCACCTGAAGAAGGCTGGAGCGTACAAACAACAGCCGAAACGTTGTAATAAATAAGGCGACAAAGATGAGCACAATAGTCCGAATAATGTAAATAGTGTAATTTTAAAATCCTTAATTGTGATATGGAAGTTATTTTCCAATGTTTTTAATAGGTAACATTCTGCACTGACCGATAGGATTCTCGAATATCGACATTATCAGCTATCTGATGGAAACATTGGAACATATCACTATTGCATAAATAGGGTATACAGTACTGGGTTATTTTTTTTTTATTTCCATAAGACTTATATAATTATTAATGCATTTAACATTTTCTGAAAGACACCGCAAACGTCCGACGTTTTTGATTTAATAAAAACGTAATGGAAATTGCATCCGTTTTCGAATTTTATTTCATCAAATTGTGTGAGTGACCCGCACATCTTCGTGTTTGAGAAGAAGAAGAAAAAGAAAAATAACAAGATCAACAACAACAACTCATTTTTCACCCCTGACATTTCTAAAACACAAGTTACAGACTATTTTAATTAATTGATGCTAAAGCTTAAATATTCATGCCGTCAAAAGAATTCACCCAAACGGACACACGTTGAATTGACCGTAACTTGATCTTTCCCTCTTGTTGTCGATGACATCCTCTCTTCTTTGTCTCTAATGTTCATATCCACACTCGTTCTATGTAATAAGCTCATTTGCCTACTTGTCAAAATACTTGTTTAAACCAACCCTTTCCATAACCGCTGACCTCATATATCTTTCGAAATTCGCCATCATCTTTCCTTCATCTTAAACAGCAATAATTTAGGTAGTCCCCGCAGGCTGGAATATATTTGTGCCAATATAAAGTCTCCAAAAGTTTGGTTTGTTAATTTTATGTTTATTGCTTATTACTGAATTAGTGTAGAAAAGTCAGGACTCAATCTAAAAATGCCACACAGGTTTAGAAATGACACAAGTAAATTAAATTTGCCTTTTTTTCTCTGGCAGTCTGTTACAAACATCTGTGATTTTGTAAAAGAAATATCCTTTCTCGCACCTAGAGCGGCATTCAAGATAAGCACATGAAATTGTGAATTGCGCATGCGCATGCGCATACTCACCTACGGATGCGAGGAAACAGCAGATTATTTCAATTATCGGAAGATCTCTCATACAAACTCATATTCAAACTCAGTGAAAATAAACATAAAAAGAACGGCTCTGTTTACACATCGAATTTATTTTTTTTATCTCTGTTTTCGTTTGGTCACTTCTATTCTCTCTTATCAAAGCCCTTGAAGAAATCATCAGCTTGGCCCGTGGTAAACGTCCGATCGGCCATTTGGAAGAAAATATCTTTGTCAACAAAACGAAATGAAAAGAATGTTGGAAGGAAAACTTGGGTGCTAAATGGCAGAAAAATAGGAAGGTAAATAATGGAATTCAAATTGCTCGAATGTTTCCTCCGTTTACTTTGGGTTGCAAGTTTGTCAAGTGGCTTTCACAAATACACAAATAGAAACGTTTGAAGAAAATTTACCAGAACAATACACAGAATCTTCCCAAAATGTACACTGAGGAGGCAAAAAATTATCACCCCACTTGCCTTACAAGGTGTTGTTCCCCTATACGCAGCGGTTACCTGATATGGTAACTTTAGAGTTAGCCTTTTAACTGTTAGATGGTTGATGGTGAATGATCTCCAGATTGAATATGTTGGTTCAATAATTGCCAACGGCACTTACTGAGAAGTTTGTGAGCTGGCCAACACTAGCTTATATTTTCCATTTTCTGAACATTTAGCATTTTCTGAAACATTTTCCGTTAGCTACAGTTTCTGGGAAAGAGTGCATATTCTGGAGTGATCAACAGTTTAAATCAGATCAATACGCTCAAATCCTCGATATCGATAATTTGTGACTCCGTGCTAGGAACAACCATTGGCAAGTTGCTAACAATTTCCGCGAACCAATTCCACCCACAATCTATGCGTTAATCTGTAGTACTGTTTTTGGTTCTTCCCACTGGTATTGAAAAACCTATTTTCCAGAAAACTGTTTCAATATAAATAATTTATAAATATCAACAGACAATAGCACTGGCTGCTCAGTCAATGAATGACGAATATTTCCTTATAAAGAAAATGGCTAATATTATCATTTCATCAACATTGACAATGGCAATAACAGCTACTTGACTTAAGAAACCTATATTTAAAGGGTTTTTTTTATAAATTTCAAGCGACAGTGGTACTGGATGATCGGTCAATGAATAACGAATATTTCCTTATAAGGAAACGACTAATATTATGATTATCATCAATATTGACAATAGCGATAATAGTTACTTGACTTGAGAAACCTATGTGTAAAGGTTTTTATAAATTTCAAACGACAGTAGTACTGCCTGATCAGTCAATGAATGTCGAATATTTCCTTATAAGAAAACGGCTAATGTTATTATGATCATTTGCACAAGCATATTAGGTAGGTTACTCACTGTTTCTCTCTGTAAATCTTACTTTCAGTATGCCTTTTCCTCATTATATATATCAAATTGTCTTTCCTCATTATGTATAGCGAAAATTCTATCAGTAATAAAGTATCACATAATTACATTTGTCCCTACATTTGTCGTATGCACACATGCATTCTACAGACTTTAAGATATTTAATACAAGTGGTGCTAAATCTTGATCTCGTTGATATCAATATATGATATATATATATATATATATATATATATATAATATGATTGTGTGTATTTAGGCAGCATCTTTTCATTCATACACGTTTCATTAAATAATATAGACAAGTGCTGTCTATTTATTTTATGTAATTTTTTTCATAACGTCTGATAAGTTTCATAAGAGCATCGTTGAACGAAGAAAGAAATTCACAATATTGATCCATAATGATGTATAATGCTTCCTTGAAACATTATGCATCAAACAGTTGAAACCCAACCTAAACAAAATCAATTATGGCATCTCTACAAATATTCTTAAATGTTTATAATTGGTAACAGAAGCCATTGGTTTATACCAACGACGTCCCATACTTCATAATTCTCCAATTCACTCTCGTGTGTGACGTCATGAGATGCGGTGCGATTTTCGCATCTAGCGTCTTATATGCACGTGTTTATCGTTGCTTAGAAATCATCTATGTAAACAATGACAGACTATCATCACTGCCTTGTCCGTATATTGCTTAATATGTTGTAATTGACATCTTTGATAATGGCTTATGTAAGCCGAAAGCTTAGATTGTATTAAAAAATATGGATCAATATTGTGAATTTCTTTTTTGTTCAACGATAATGTTATTAAACTTATCAGACGTTATGAAAAAAAATTATATAAAATAAATAGGCCTCACATGCCTGTATTATTTAATGAAACGTGTATATAATATGATATCAATGATTAAATATTTTAAACTCTCGTTGATATCTGTGGTTCTAAATCTCGGTCTCGTTGATATCATCGGTACTAAATCTTGGTCTCCTTGATATCAGTGATATTATATCTTGGTCTCGTTGATATGTGTGGTTCTAAATCTTGGTCTCGTTGATATCAATGGTACTAAATCTTGGTCTCGTTGATATCAGTGATGTTATATCTTGGTCTCGTTGATATGTGTGGTTCTAAATCTTCGTCTTGTTGATATCAAAGGTGCTAAATCTTGGTCTCTTTGATATCAATGGTGCTAAATCTTGGTCTAGTTGATATCAATGGTGTTAAATCTTGGTCTCCTTGATATCTGTTGTGTTAAATCTTGTTCTCGTTGATATCCGTGGTTCTAAATCTTTGTCTCGTTGATATCAATGGTGTTCAATCTTGTTCTCGTTGATATCAATGGTACTAAATCTTGGTCTCGTTGATATCAAAGGTAGTAACTTTTGATCTTGTTGATATCAATGGTGCTAAATCTTGCTCTCGTTGATATCAACGGTTCTAACTCTTGATCTTGTTGATATCAATGGTGCTAAATCTTGGTCTCGTTGATATCAATGGTGTTAAATCTTTGTCTCGTTGATATCAACGGTGCTAAAATTGGTCTCCTTGATACCAATGGCGCTAAATCTTGGCCTCGTTGATATCTGTGTTTCTAAATCATGGTCTCGTTGATATCTCTGTTTCTAAATCATGGTCTGGTTGATATCAATGGTGCTAAATCTTGGTCTCGTTGATATCAGTGATGTCATATCATGGTCTCATTGATATCAGTGATGTCATATCATGGTCTCATTGATATGTGTTGTTCTAAATCTTGGTCGCGTTGATATCAACTGTGCTAAATCTCGTTGATATCAATGGTACTAAATCTTGGTCTCGTTGATATTTGTTGTTCTAAAACTTGCTCTCATTGATATAACTGGTGCTAAATCTTGGTCACTTTGATATCAGTGGTTCTAAATCTCGGCCTTGTTGATATCAACGGTAGTAAACCTTGTTCTCGTTCATATTAATGGTGCTAAATCTTGTTCTCGTTGATATCTGTGGTTCTAAATCTTGGTCTCGTTGATATCAAGGGTGCTAAATCTTGTTGATATCTGTGTTACAAAATCTCGGTCTCGTTGATATCAGTGATGTCATATCATGGTCTCATTGATATGTGTGGTTCTAAATCTTCCTCTCGTTGATATCAACGGTGCTAAATCTTGATCTCTTTGATATGAATGGTGCTAAATCTTTGTCTAGTTGATATCAATGGTGTTAAATCTTGTCTCCTTGATATATGTGGTTCTAATTTTAGTTTCGTTGATATCTTTGGTTCTAAATCTTTGTCTCGTTGATATCTGCTGTGTTAAATCTTTGTCTCGTTGATATCAGTGGTGCTAAATCTTTGTCTCGTTGATATCAATGGTGCTAAATCTTGTTTCTCGTTGATATCAATGGTGCTAAATATTGGTCACTTTGATATATGTGGTTCTAAATCTCGGTCTCGTTGATATCAACGGTGCTAAATCTTGTTCTCGTTCATATAAGTGTTGCTAAGTCTTGGTATCGTTGTTATCAATGGTGTTGAATGATGGTCGCGTTCATATCTGTTGTTTTAAATCTTTGTCTCGTTGATATCACTGGTGCTATATCTTGATCTCGTTGCTATCAAAGGTGCTAAATCTTGGTCTCTTTGATATCAATGGTGCTAAATCTTGGTCTAGTTGATATCAATGGTGTTAAATCTTGGTCTCGTTGATATCTGTGGTTCTAAATCTTGGTCTCGTTGATATCAATAGTGCAAAATCTTGGTCTCGTTGATATCAATGGGGCTAAATCTTGGGCTCGTTGATATTTGTTGTTCTAAAACTTGCTCTCGTTGATATCAACGGTTCTAAAACTTGGTCTCGTTGATATCAATGGGGTTAAATCTTGGTTTCGTTGATATCAGTGGTGTTAAAACTTGGTCTCGTTGATATCGATAGTGGTATATCTTGGTCTCGTTGATATCAACGGTGCTAAAACTTGATCTCCTTGATATCAACGGTGCTAAAACTTGATCTTAATATCAATCGCGCTAAATCTTGGTCTCGTTGATATCAATGGTGCTAAATCTTGGTCTCATTGATATGTGTGGTTCTAAATCTTCGTCTCGTTGATATCAACGGTGCTAAATCTTGATCTCGTTGATATCAGTGGTGCTAAAGCTTGGTTTCGTTGACATCAGTGGTGTTAAATCTTGGTCTCGTTGATAACTGTGGTTCGAAATCTTAGTCTCGTTCATATATGTGGTTCGAAATCTTGGTCTCGTTGATATATGTGGTGGTGAAACATGATCTCTTTAGCTAGGGTTTGTTTTCATTTTTTTTTTCATTCATATTTTTAGTTTACTTTTTTTTACTCTAACATTCTAACGAGTTATTTCTCAACTGGAATACATATTACCATATATGGATTTTATGAGTAATCAAAGGCGTCACTCTTCGAAATAATTCGAAATTATCATATCATTTTTCATGAATCACATTTATTCACCTTTTAAGAGTGGTGCTTGAAAATTACAAATCTTCTGTTACACTTCAAGAAAATAATTCTAACCTTTTTCAAACTTTTAAATCTAAATTCTTTAAATAAAATAGTCCTGCTTTAAAAAATATCGAGTTATCACGGTTAGTAAATAAAGACAAAGGAACGTAATAAAGTTAAGAAATCTTATTTATAAAAAGCTTTTGTATTTTCCTTCGGGAATTCACTTAAGTTACCAATTCTTGCCTTTGATGTTAAATATGTTTTATTTTGTCCGGATATCACACTCGGGGAAAAGTTAAGAATGTTATTATTTTTTATCACCTGATAGCAAATTTAACAGCCAGTTCTTTTTTCTTCTTTGGAACATATTTCATATCAACAATTTACACACACGTCTGCTCGATGTAATTAACTTTACGCAGCAATATTTAAAAATAAAAATGAGTAAGTATGAAACTTCGATTTCTGTTTCAACGTGACTTACTTCTATCAAAATAACCTTGTCTATCAAAAACAACTTCCTTCACTTCTCTGTTTCATTATAAAACGTTATCAAACAAAAGTACGAAATTTACAAATTCTTTATTGAACTTTTCTAATTTCCTTATCTCAAAAGATTTTATTCTAAATTAAAATTATTTTTCTGATCAGTGGTAATTCTGGAATTTTGACCTTTGTATTTCTCCGGAAAACAATTTCATTTTGTTTATGACGGACCGAAACCTGCTGTTGTTGCATGAAAAGTTCTTGGCATCGGTATCCATTCAACCAAATAAGATTCAGAGGTGCTAAATTCGAGAGTTAGGTACCTGAAAGAAAAAGTTCTCTTGCCTATCGCACACTTTAGGAGTAGATCTCTGAAATTTTAGCGCTGCGTACAACGACCAACTGAGATATTTAGCTAACATAAGTCTAGCTAAGCAAGTAACACTTACAAACCACTCAAACGAATGTTCCTACACATACAACACCCGCTTCATAAACACGCACGCGCACACACAAGCGCGCGCGCACACACACACACAATGTCTAAGTCGCTACTTTAGATTGGCTACGGTTTCAACATGTTTAAAAAATAATCACGTCCAGTTCGTTTAAGACTTCTGCGAAGAGTGCATAAAAAAGAGGAAATCCAAGGCTTTTTTACCATGTGACACACGCATATGGATAAAGATTACCCCCATTAGAACAGCGTACTCTCTATTTGTCAGAGACGAAATTAAATATATTTTCCTTATATAATGAATCACTGGAAGTGATGAAATACACATCTTAGAGAAGAAGGCAATGCCATTAAGATTCTCACTCTCTCCGTCATAGCCTCGGTCCCTGTCTGTCTGTCTGTCTGTCTATCTGTCTCCCCCCCTTTCAGGTGGTGAGCAGCTTTGCCCTTTTCCTCATTTTAACCTTAATAATTGGTACAGAAAGTACCGGAACAATTTGCGTGCGATTTCGATATTTCTAGCTTTCAATTCATTCTTATTTTCTTATTATATTAAAATAATAAATTATTCCTTTTCTTATTAATATAACCATTATTCTATTCAAATGTAGTTGGAACAAGTTTTCTGATACGTTTCTATTTCTTGGTTCACTGTGTCGTTCTAGAATCCATCTTGGACTTTTTAAATCTACCGTGCATTGCATATTGCTGTCATATCTGCATTTTTCCATGCATTGCATAATGCTGCCATATTTGGTCTGGTGTCCCAACTATATATATCTTGAGATTCTCAAGAAAATTCAAATAATGGTTCGTCTTGTAATCGATCCTTACCTGTCATTTCAGCTTCGGTCACATTCTCGCCGATGTCACGTGGTTTCCTTCTATCTTTTCTACGGATATCTTCATGCCAATTGTTTTGATGCGATTATCTCCTTGGTACCTTGACTGCATGAATTTAAGCGTGCCACTAGATTAGCAGTTAGGTCTCACCGTTCTACTGTGGAACTACCAAAATGCAATGTGTGTTTTATTTTAATAGTTATTTTTATCACACTTTTCACGTGTGGAACTAAATTCCCTCCGATCTCTTCTTCAAAAATTTGCCACCTTCAAAAATTTAATGCAACGCCAATCGCCATGTTCTGTCTTTCTAAATTCTGTTTTCTCCTCACTAAAGATTTTTCATTCACTTTCACCTCCTGCAACCCCTTGTGTCCTAGTGACATTATCGCCTTGCTTGCTGGTGGTAATTCCCAAGTAATAAAGAAAACAATATTTGGGATAGCCATTAAGACTAACGTCCTAAAGGAACATGGCAAAAATGTACGTTATATCATTACGTGGATGTGGAACTGCATCTTTTTCGTTTAGAATACCACATTTCGACGTTTCCAGCCTTCATCCGTCTTATTCGACATTCGCTGAGTAATGAATAAGGAAGCAGAAAATCTGTATTCAAATCCAAAAGGGATGTAATTAGCGACAATATTTAACATCAGAACCTCTGCAAAATATCCCAAGAAGTAAGACCCAAGATAAACATTTCTAAGTTAGAAATTATGATGTGGAATTGAAATAAAAAACGGAACCGACACTGAATCCGTCATAAAAATTCAGGATTTGGAATTAATAAATACTAAACACTTTACCGTAGTTCCCTATGTATAATACGCATATTTTTTCTAAAAAGTAATAAACAAATGCAGGGTTACATATTATGCACGGCTACAAAAATAATCTTAAAAAAATTGCCGGTTTATAGGTCGATTTCAGTTACGAAATGACTACTCACTACAAACATATGACAATTTGACACTAACATACGACTATTACGCCCCCATAAGGATGTCAAAAACAATCATATATACCAAAAATACTTACAAATTTAAAATAAAATAAGAATTATGATAAAATTATTCTATGTTTAAAACCATTTTTAATAATAGTAGGAAACGCTGGTCGTAATGAAAATTGGAAAGGTACAATTTATAGTGTTTCATTACCAAAAAAAGTGGTGCGTATTATGCGTGAGTAGAAGCATTTTCCCACACTTTCAGCACAAGTATTGGGATTCGTACTATAGATGAAAGCGTAGTATACATGGAAAATCACGGTATTTGTATTTTGTAGCTGATTCGAGAAACGAAGAGCGGAGTTTGAATTCCAGTACAATCCATTACATTCACTTACGTGCTAATATCTTTGGGAAGAGTATGAATCCATCTCTCCGTCGACCCTAGCCTGCTATGGTTAAATAGCAAAGCAGGCAGGATATTATAGCTTTGTGTGGAAGCCGGTCGAGGAGGAAAACATCTGAGCAAGAGCTTGGAGAGGAGGTGAGCGCTCCCAAACGACCATTAAGTGATCATGAGGAAGAAGATTCAAAGTCAGTTTTTTTTTTTCCTGTCCATCCCCGAAGATTGAAACTTTCGCGAGCCTGATGGTGATGATAGTTGATCAGCCTGGCCCAGAGCTACCCACATGAGTCTCCCAGTATGAATCAGCTTCATTAATGTAGCAATTGTCTGATAGATTCGCTTGCTATGCTCTAAGCAACGGCAAGGTGCTTCAATCCTCGGTTAATTTCGAGGCTTTGGAAGGAAATGATGACAGCATTTTTATTTTTCTATGCAAATCAGAACATTTTCAAAATTCTTTCTAACACGTCAGATTCTTGCTATTTTTTGTCTTCCATATTGGGAAACTGATTATATTTGGAAAGAAAAGCAACCAAATCACGACATCCTTATTCAGACCACGATTCAATTCGCCAGAAAAAAATGATTACAAACAGAATTAGTCTATATTCTCATCTGCTTTCAGTCAATAATTATTTGCCTATTGTCACAGATGACAATGGATAATACAGTTTAATTTCTTGCTCTAGTAAGAAGAGGATTTTAAAAAATAATCCAATAATTCATCAAATATTTTCTTCTTTCTTTCAGTCATCAAAAACGGGTGAAGTTTCAAATGATACCTTATTTATAAAAGCGCAAAGAAACTTTATCAAAGGTTTTAAATAGACAAATAAAAATGTTCAGCAACTGAAATTAGAAACCATTGATTCAATTATTTTTTATTTTCTATTTCTCAGGCCAACTGTTGTCAAATTCGAAAACGATTTGCTTTTGTGAATTCTTTTTATGAGAAAGGTTTGATTGTATTCCATTCATCTTTATCTGGTTTTTATCGTGTTTAAAAAAAAAAAAAAAAAAAAAAACACACACACGCCTTGCAACGCCTTTCCCACACACAGAAACTTGCTAGACAATCATTTCTCTATAGATATTACTCTGGTAAATGTTCAACGAGTTACATTCATCAGATCAATCCTTCAGAGCTAAAGATACATCATACCATTTACACGGCATCAAATCATCCTCGTTTCCTCTGTATTTCTTTGGTAGGTGAGAACTTCTCCAGAACCGTAACTCTGTGAAATGAGGCTTTCCCAATCACTACAATCCTCAAGACTAGGGTCAACTGATATCTCTCTTACATATCCTCATATGATATACCTCCTTCTCTCTCTCCCCACCTCTTGCACCTACATAATAATTTAATAACCCCCTACTCTGTTTGGTACTTGGGCTTTGTACTGAATAGAAAATTGTAAAATATAAATTAAAATTTAAAGTTATACCATCAATGAGTCTAAATTAGTCAACTTTATTTTGTTCCCGCACAAAAAAAGAATGTGCTTTCATATTGACATGGTAGTCCTTGCAGATTTTAATGTATCTTTGAAGATCTTGAAAATCTATCAAAATACAGGGATCTTGAAGTGGAAATGGGGATACGCCAATAATTCCAGTTGTTTTCGGATGGCTCGGATTGATTGGAAATGGTTCCGATAGATTCATTGAAGGGCTCCTTGGTACCTCATGTCTTAAAGAAATTGTACTCAAAAGTACAGTTCATACATTACGAGCAGGTTTATTCTCTGAGGTTACTTTTGTTTGCTTGTTAGCTCTTTACAAAAACGATCAGTGGAAAACCTCATAAAGCGATTTCTGAACTTAGGGTTCTGATTAGCAACCAGAAAGTAATATGTATACAACATAAATCAAAGATGATGATAATAATAATAATAATAATAATAATAATATATGTTATAATAAATGCATGCTGACGATTAAGCTCAGAAGAATCATGGAAATATACTAATAAAAAGAAAACGATCGAAATGAATCTGGCGAAATGTATCAACAAGTCATGAGATCTGTTTTCCCTGCACTCGAAAATACAGCAAATAACACCACAAATCAGACATGCCAAATAGGGAGAACTAAGGTAGGAAATGATATAAGACCTCACCTCAACTCAAAAGTGCTTCCCAATGTCCGCAAGGACACTGTGCGAAACAAAAGACTCTCAAAGGCAGAAATAGATAAGATAATAATATAAGATATAAGACAGAATAATATAACCCATCACAAAGACTGTAAAGAGATGAAAGTAGAAATACGTAATATGGCAGAGGATGAGGTAAAGATTAAGTCAAATGAAATACGAAATAGCCTTACAGGAATTAAAATCGAAGAATCTACATGTGACGTCAGTTATCCAGACGATGTCACTGAAGATGACCCCAACTACATTATGTTAGAATTCCTTGAAAACCACAGAGCTGAAATCACCGTAGCGAAAAACAAGTTCATTCAAGAGTAACTCTCAACCACTTGTCAGACAGAGACCAGTTCCCCAAAATTCATATGATGAAGTTCAATAAGCACATTGTACAAATATACAATGCTGCTCTGAAAACAATTTTAACAGATAAACCACCGGGAAATATCACAGAGGTTAACAACATCATATACGCAACTGCTTTAGCAGGTACTGGGAAGCTTGGGATCAAGTCAATGAAAACAAATTAGAGGCCAATAACATGACTCTCCACCACGTATAAGTTGATCACGTTGTCCTAAATTACGTACTTAATCTTTTTTCGGAGAAAACATTCTTCCACTGGAACAGAAGGGATGAAGGAGAGGTTTATATGGCTGCAAAGATCAACTACTGATAAACAAAATGATCCTGAAAAATTGCAGGAGACGTTGTAGAAATCTTAGCGCAGCGTGGATTGACTATCGTAAAGCCTTTGATAGTGTGCCACACTCTTGAATCATTAAGACTTTGGAAATGTACAAAGTGTCCCCTGTGGTAGTAAATTTCCTTAAGCACAGCATCGGAATATGCAACACCAAACTATACCTAAATCACACCAGAGACAGTGCCATCTCCTTTTATCATCTCTCATCTATCCTTGAAATTCTTGCAAAAACATTATCAACGCTTGTAAATAATCCCAATAAAATCCCGGGATGCGTTACTGAAGGTATTACATACCTCATACCAAAAACAACTGAAACAGACGACCTGAAAAATTATAGACCGATAACATGTCTCTCCACAACGTATAAGTTGATCACGTCTGTACTGACGAACCGTACTTATTCCGAAACAAACAGCATTCTCCCGCTGGAACAGAAGGGATGCAGAAGAGGTTCATATGGCTGCAAAGATCAACTGCTGATAAATAAAATGATCATGGAAAATTGCAGTAGACGACGTATAAATCTTAGTGCAGCGTAGATTGGTTATCGTAAAGCCTTTGATAGTTTTCCACATTCTTGGATCCTTAAGACTTTGGAAATGTACAAAGTCTCCCCTGGCGTATTAAATTTCCATAAGCACAGCATGTGAATGTGGAACATCAAGCTATATCTTAGTCACACCGGGAACACTGCCATATCCAACCGTCTGAATATCCGCCGTGGAATCTTTCAAGGAGATTCTCTCTCACCCCTTCTGTTTTGTTTGTCCTTAATCCCCCTTACGCATGAACTAAACAACACTAGCTATGGTTACAAACTAGACAAAGAATATTCAATCACTTACTCTACATAGATGATCTCAAACTCTTTGACAAAGGCGACAATGAGTTGAAGGGCTTCCTCAATATTGTAAAATGCTTCAGTGACGACATAATTATGAACTTCGGTTTAGATAAATGTGCAAAAGTAACATTCAAGAAAGGGAGAATTACAGAAACACCCTAAATAGATTTAGGCATTGTGATAAAGATTACGGAAATGGAACAAGATGAAGGCTATAAATACCTAGGAATTAGCGAAGGAGATGGTATACAACATACCCAAATGAAGGAGAAAGTGAAAAAGGAGTATTACATGCGTGTGCGTCTGGTACTAAATAGCGAACTGAATTCAAAAAACACAATATCAACCATACCTTGGTTGTCCCTGTGGTGCAATACAGCTTTAACATCTATAATTGGACCATAGCTGATATTAAGCGAATGGACGCCAAAACGAGAAAGATTCTCACTTGCTACCGTATGCATCATCCCAAAGCTGATGTTGATCGTCTGTATGTGCCCAGATCCGAAGAAGGCAGAGGAATAGTTCAACTAGAACTGTCCTACAAAACTACAACAATTGGCCGCCAAAGATACTTGGAAACTACAGAAGACTGAATGATGGTATGCGTCAAGGAACATGAAAGTAGTTTAACATCTTTATTCTGTAAAAAAGGAAGCCAACAATTTCAAAATGGAGTTTTAAATGGGTGCAGAAATACAAGTAAAGCACAATACACTGACTGACGATGCAAAATACTTAAAAATGAAAGCAAAGACAAATAGAACAGACCAGATACAGAAACAATGGCAAAATAAACCGCTTCATGGCCAATACTCTGCCCATACCAAACAAGCTGGCGTAGACAAAATCCGTACCCATCAGTGGCTACGTAGTGCAGAGTTGAAAGATGAATCTGAAGGTTTAATCCTTGCTGCACGGGACCAATGCTTGTTAACTAGGAATTATCAAGCACATATACTAAAATATTCTGTTAACCGAAAATGCAGATTTTGTGATAAATATCCAGAAACAATTGATCATCTTGTATCAGGTTGCACGATATTGGCACCCACTGAATATAAAACCCGCATGACAGAGTGGGCCAATATCTGCAATGAAAAACTTTGCAACTTCTACAGAAAGGAAACTGAAAGAAAGTGGTATGAACACCACCCACACCCGGTTACGGAGATAGGACCTGTTACAATTCTATGGGACAAAACAATACACACAAACAGAACAATCAAAGCTAACCGCCCAGACATTGTTATTAGAGAACGCAAACAAAAAAGTGCCTCCTTATAGATATGTCTGTCCCTGCAGACTGTAATGTATCTTTGAAAATCTTCAAAAAGCTAGCAAAATACAAGGACCTTGAAATCGAAACCTGAAAAATGTGTCACATGGGAACAAAAACAATCCCTGTTGTAGTTGGAGCCCTCGGATTTGTTGGAAAAGATTCCAGTTGATTAATTGAAGGGATTCCTGGAAGTTCATGCATTAAAGAAATACAAAAGTTTATTCTCCCGAATAAGGCCACACGTAGGGATTTATCTATGTAAAAAATTGTGTTTTAATTTTCTTTTTTTAATTGGTCCGTGGAAAATAACACGATGTCATTTTTAACTTAGGTCTCTGGCTAGGATCAGGAATGAGATGTGTACACATCAGAAATCAAAGTAAATAAGATAATAATTGACTATATGTTATAATAAATGCATGTCGATGATTTAGCTCAGAAGAAGCATGAAAAAGACATGCAGATGACTATGATTTGTTCATGAGAAACTGTTTGATAACACAAAAATAGATATAGCCAAGAGAATGGTAAAAAGTTGAAGTTAAAAATTCAGTCTTTCGACGCGTAGAAAATATTAGAAGATCACATAAATTGATATTTGAACCATTATAGAAGATGATAGTGACGAGGTCTACCTTTCATTATTGGTTTGTTTAAAACTATCCCGAAAACTTTTATTCAAAGAATATATGAATTGGAAATTCAGTGTCTTCAACACAACAGAATTTGCAGCAAAAATAATAAAAGCAATTGTTTGAGTACTCAGGTGACTTGGTGTTATCTTGTCACCAATAAAATCACCATTTACTCCTGAGTTTAACCTCAACAGTAAATGGTTTTTGAACTTGAAATTTTTTTTAATCATTTCATCCCAAGTAACGCAGGAATTCAACAAGTATGCATGGGGTTACAAGTGAAAGAAATGTCTGAATATAAGTATCATTGAGGGAAGTACCAAAGATGAGTGGATTTCAAGAAGATAGAATTTGACAATTGACGTTTCATTTAAAATCTTCAAGGAAGCAAGTAAAAGAAAAGGAGTTTCTAAGACGAGAAGTACGAGAAAAGGAAATGTTGGAGTAGAAGTGGCAGTTACATTCAGCTAGTTCAGCAGTAAAACAGTCAGGTTTAGTTACTAATCTATTAATACACTTTAATATATATAGAGGGCGTACTAGGGGAAAATGTTGCATGAAAATATTTGTAGAAAAGGAAGCTACGTTACGTCGATGAGAAAGAGACTGAAGTCGATATGTCTGGTCACACTTACGTAAGATGGCTTTCCTCAGGCTTTTCTATAAAATAATATAGTGGATGCTTGCATACTAAAGACATAAATATAACAGAAGGCGGTAAATAATTGTGAAAACCGAATGATAAAAGATAACACTATTTCTTCATTTCTTTTTAATAGGTTTTCTTCTTTTCTTTTCTTTTTTTTTGTTGCTTGTTTACTCATAACAGTAGTTGTAGACGTAATAGTTGTTCGAATTTTTCAGTTGCAGCAGAGACGTTATTTATTTTTGCGTAGTCATTTTAATTAATATTAATATTTTTAGAAAAGGCAGAGTGAAGTCACGTCACGTCTATGAGAAAGTGACTGAATTCGTGGTTCCTGGCGAGAATCGAAATGGATGACAGAACAGAGATTGGGAGAGTAAGGAGACTAATATTATTTAGAGTTACAATGAATAGGATGTTTTGGTGAGCCATGATCGCCTACGACATGAAAAGACACAGGACATTAAGAAGCACAATATTATCAATTTCAATCAAAGGATTTATGACTACGCACTTCAAAGTCTATATTCATAAAATATACATACGGAGACAAATTATTTAGTAAATGACTAATGACTTTTATCAAAGGGCCTACATTCACGGCCTCTGTTCAAGCATCAGTTCTTTTGAACAATAGAGAAAAACATTAAACCATTAATCTGCATTAATGTCGAAAATATTCAAACCCCTTTTTTTTATTTTTCAATGTTTCTTCTCAAATAATAAGCAATATATGCCATTTTCTTTGCAGACTGCAAATTAATGAAATAATTTTTCTCTCTCAATGACAGTTTTTCCTTCTCTTTTATTAATGAAACCAAATTTTCAAAGCTGATTACCAAGCCACTGCAATCATTTGAATGATAAAACACCGCAATAAAACTGTTTCGTAATTATCGAAGCTATGGAACACCTCTAAGAGAAATCAATAAATATTTATGATCGGTATTTTTCCTTTAATTAAATCAAGCATTCTGATATAAAGGCGTTGGTGATATTTAGAATTTGATTAAAAGACCTTGCTAAAAATTAAAAACCTTATATTCCTTCAAGAAATAGCGTGCAAGACAACACAATCGGAAAAAGCAGTTTCGGCAAACTGATTATGAGCAATGGCATTCCACAAGTGTACATACGAAATAAATTTTGATTCCACAAGGGAGAATATCAAAAGGCATCGATATGAAGGATCTTGTAAGTTGAACTCAAAACAAAGAACTTGCACGTCTTGGAGTTTTTATTCTCGGTATTCTGTCACAAATAAAACACAGAGAATTGGCAAGAGCATTGGTTCATGTACATTTTCTAAGCTCTTAGAAAAGTTTGAGAAACCATTCTTCCTGTCTGGCGCAAAGCCACCATTGCAGATCATCTTGGGTATGACGATAAACTATATCCGAGTCCAGGGTAAGACGATAAACTACGTCCAACACCAAGGCCTCTCATCAGGAGGCTTTGAGGATCGTGGAACCACCTCTTAATTACTTAATTGTTCCCAGGTCCACCCTGACCCAGGCTGGTAGCACCTGCTAGTGTCCCAGCTATGGGCAATTAGATAAACCCAAGACTTAGGTAAAAACATTATAAGAGTGTAAAAATAGGTTTTAATACCAGAAATACTTTGTAAAAATTTATTGCCAGAAATATATTTTTGAAAAAAAAAAATTACCAGCAATACGTTTTTGAAAAAAAATTACCAGCAATACATTTTTTAGAATAATATTACCAGCTATACATTTTCGAGGAAAAAAAATATTACCAGAAATAGATTTAACAAAACAAAAATATTACCAGAAAAAAAAAGTTCTCAGCATTAAATGACCCATTGAGGTTGATATGCCGTAAAACAAACCAAACCAAAGCATTGCAGATTTCTCTGTGAACATCAAACTTATTGCATTAATCTTGACCTTGATCTTGAAGTAAGATTTTGTTTACTCACAATTCAAGACGGCGGGTTCAAGAAGACTTATACAGAAATATCTATTCATCCAAGTACATTACAGATGGATGAGGAATTTGGGTATGAAAATGGCGCTATTCAAATCATTCAAGTGGGGAGATAATTGTAATGTCTTGAAAATTAGCATGTACTGTTTTAGCTTTTAGATATTTATTACATCTATAAAACAATTATTAGTCTGAAAAAGTTCCTTTAATAACGAAACGCGTGACTAAAAAGTTAAAATGTTTTTCATTTTGTCATTCATTTACACACTATATTGTGTGTGTGTGTTCGTGCGTGTGTGCGTGCGTGTGTGCGTGCGCGCGCGCGAGAGAGAATGTGAGCTTATCTTCTTTGAATCGTGAGAATATACCATCGTCCAAGAGTATCTGTGTAGATTCCCACCAGGAAATACCAGAGGTTTAAATCTAATTGAATGCGCATCAAGAACTATGGTCTACTAGATGAGTTGATGCGTCAACTAAGGAAGTCAAAAGACCTAGGTGACCATCACGTGGTTTTAAAGTCACAAAGAGCAGAATTGGGCCTGACGAATGTCTGTGCATACACTAATATGAACAAGGAAATGAACCGAGCTTAATTTATAATATACGCACATAAGACAAAAGGAAAACAGGAAGTTATGCAAATGCCCGACCTACGAGATGAAAATGAGAATCCATCACATCCTTGCACGTTCTGCTGCTAAGAGAGGTGGTTCACTGTCTTGTGCTAGACAATTTTTTCTCTCCAGATTCTATCTTACGTATTTAAAAGTTTAACATTCGTGCATGGTTTGAATATTGCTGCCAAATGTAGTTCGGTGCTCCTGCTATATATTTAGAGATGCTTGATAAAATCCATAGAAGAATCCGCAATGTTATTGATCTTGACCTGACATCCCGGCTTCAGTCACTTTCCCTCTGCCGTAATCTAGCTTCCTTGTGCGTTTTTTATTAATACTTTCATGGTAATTGTTCGGATTAGCTCTTTGTTATGATACACGGATTTATGAATTTAAGCACAGTACTAAATCGGTAACAAGGTCTCATCATTGTACTGTTGAACTGTTTGTATGTAACCATAAGTCCTTTGCTAATTGTTTATTTGCTCGACAGTGGAACTTTCTTCCTGCTTCATGCATTTAGGGAAATTGATCTTGAAAAATGTAAATTCAATGCCAATCGTTAACTACTGTCATCTTGATTACTCTGTTTTCATTGTTCTCGCTCCTTAATATTTATTTTTTCTTTTATATATTCTTTCACGCTCAATAACCCTTTGTATCTTAGTGGTTGTATTGTCTTGCCTGGGGTGAAATGATAAAAAATATATTGATCGTTCGAAAAATGACACAAAACCATGTACCTACGATTGACCTGGCTTAAATTTATTGCAGACCAGCATGAATAAACATTTTTTTACGTATGGAAAGTGTAGTGTTGTATTCTTGTGTTACTAACATTTGATCAATGAATAAGTACTTACATTAATCCATATCAGATTTATAAGAGTCTTTATATTTTCTTTCTAAGTCAAGCTTGCGGTTGACATATTCCCTCGCCTTCAATACCAGATATTTATCGGTGGAAATGTATTGTTATTAACAACTAAAGTAAGGATAGTATTCAAACTTTCATTACTTTTCGACCGATCAATCTTTTCAGATTTTTCTGTTATTTTTCCGATCGGTCCAGACAAATATGACAACTGAAGTCAATCAACTCAACCCCTTTTGAAAACATAAAATCATAATTCGTTACAAGTTCCGACAGTTACGATAACAAAATTAACTCCAGTCTTGATAAATATATCAAGCAAGCCAACGCCAGTAAGCAGAGATTGAGAAAGATTTCTTCTCTTCCAATTCGACTGTTATTACCTACAGCCTCAAGCTGGTCAAAGCGAATGTACCAAATAGCTTTTACCTTAGTCTAGACCAAAAATCTCAACCCTTCACTTCTATATTTCTGGTCCCTGACCATCGCTGCACCAACTTGTCAAGTTAAATAATTCTCGTCACAAGAACGGTTCTAATGAACCATCACACTGGCCCAGCAGACAGTGAAAGGCAAATCAAATAACTGCTTGCCAGTACAACTCCGATATTCCTGACGGTAGTCCATTGCTGCTTCTTTTTTTTAGCCTTAACAAAATAGATAAATACATGAAATACATTTATCTTCACTCACGTGATTACACGTGTCGGTGTTTGCCAAAAAATATGCTTACTCTAAAAAATGAGTTCCCTCGAAGATTATGATTTTCCTCTTTATCTTATGAACTAAAATGTTGACATCTAAGACATGGCGAGAAAGTGTCTTTTTTTTTCCATTTGTGGCAAGATATTAAAAAAACCCTCAAATCTGATTTTACAAGCTGAGATATACTAAATATTTTAAGTTAAGCTAAATAAACTACAGGTAATATATATATATATATATATATATATATATATATATATATATATATATATATATATTATTATTATTATTATTATTATAGTTAATACGTTAAAAATGTCTATAAATTGAATCCCTCACACTACCACAAAAGTCTCACGGACAAAATAACAGAAACACGCAAACTAGTTAAATACAATAGTAGGATTTCCGAAATAGAGAGACCACCGAAATAGCCAATAAGTTAAATATTGCAGATAGAGTGAGAATAATCCACACTAAAGACACATTTTATTTAAGGACCATAAGCAGAAATTCACCAACAGTATACAATCTAGAATAATAAAGCCAACAATTAAAGAAATAACAGTACTAGGCCTTATCTTACAAAATATAATTAAAAAATAAGCGACAATTTACTAATTACAACCGGTACTAACCTTTGGAAAGATTCGTCTGACACTATAAAATGGTTCACTAATATGAGGAATATGGATAAAGCGGAAATCATGATGTTTGATATAATTGAATTATATTCTTCTGCCACTAGGGTCCTCCTGGACAATAGTATCAACTTTGCAAAGAACTATATAGAAACAACGGATGATGAAACTAATTTCATCTTAACGTCGAGAAAATCACTACTAACACTAAATAATTCCACCTGGACTAAGCGCTACAATGACGAATTCGATGTCCCCATGGGAGCCTATGACTTAGCTCAAGTTGCGGATCTAGTATGTTTTTACATTTTAGATGTGCTTAGAATCGTAAAACCGGAAATAATAAGGCTCTATTGGAACGACAGACACATCCTCATCCCTAATTGTAATGATCCACTGACAGCGAAATTACAAAAGAAAAAATTATCAGGGCCTTCAAAATCCTTAGGGTTTAAGATTGAGATTTCCTCTAACTTTAAAATAGTTGACTACCTTAGATATCACCCTTAACTTTAACGATAAATATTAATATCGATTATTACCACCCCAGTGCAATCCTAAGACAAATACCCACTACCGTTTGCACCAGGATTAGTAAACTATCGTCCAATTAAGAAAGTTTTAATAAAAACAAAGAATCACGTCATCAGGAGGTAGAATGACGGTTTCATCTATGCGAACACCTGGACATGACTTTCATTCCCTGTTAAAAGAGAAAAACTCACCCGATTTTCTTCAACCGCGACGTAAAAAAACACACCGACATTATAGTTTAGCAAATAACACATTGTAGTAACATGATAACCTGTTGCATATTTTTATTTCCTTCCGACACGCGTTAATGCTATCTACAGCGTGCTCCAAAAGTCGTGTCACCACCACTTAATATAATTATCTATTTCAACGGTCTATAGGAGATAGTTTCACATGAACGAAACCAGAATACCCGACAGTTGACGAACGCCGTGACAGCGACAATGAAAGCGAATAATTTGAATCCAGTAAATGTGCTTTGTATTACATGTTGTTCTAATGTTCTCATTACTTTCCGACAGACGTTGACAAGATTTTCCGACTACCCTGTAGAGTCAGAAAATATCTCTGACGAAAATGTCAAAATTAAATGCGATTAAGATGATTTCCTACCGCGGGTGAAATCTGCTTCTCAACTCATCAAAATTATAATGGCAATATTCTTACATGTGGTACAAGGTCGAAAGTAGGGGTTACTATTGAGGATCGAACTCACTACTCAGTTGTAATGAGTTCTAGCGAGACAAAATTGCTAACCACTACACCACATCGAGGTGCCCAAATCGTAATGGTAATAAATACAGCGTGTAGTATTACCATTGATACCCTTCCAAATTTTATTTACCAAGTGGTTTGGTTTGGTTGGGTTTGTTGTGTTTTGCGGCATATCAACCTCAATGGGTTATTTAATGCCGACAACTTTTTTTTCAAATATATATTGCTGATAATATTTTGTTTTTTTTTCTTCAAAAGTTTATTTCTAGTAATAATTTTTTACAAAGTATTTCTGATATTAAAACCTATTTTTACACTTTTATAATGCTTTTTTATCTCAGTTTCAGGGTTAACTATTTGCTCATAGCTGGGATGCTAACAGGTGGTACTACCCCAGGTCAGAGTGGACCCTTAGAACACCAGCAATTAAGAGGTAGTTCCACGCTCCTCAAGACCTCCTGATCAGAGGCCTTGCTGTTGGACGTAGTTTATCGTCTTACCCAGAATGCGGATGCAGTTTATCATCATACCTAGGACGTTTACCAAGTGGAATCATTTTTTTTTATGTGACAATGTATTCAGAAATTTTATTGGTCAAATTATGTTACACGATGTCATGAATATTTTTCCTGATTGCTATTTCACAAGTGTATGTTTCCTCTCAACTGTCCCGTGACATTTGGGACCACCCTGTAGACTATTTTGAAAAAGAATAGAGTGCTGTGAGGTTAGAAGATATGTAGATTTTGGCATTAATACCCCATAGTTTAATATGCTGCTAAACAAAATTAATTAATTAAAAATAACTAATTGAGTTGATTAGATTTATTTTTAAGGCTTTTTGGTAAAACATCACATCACCCATGTCCGTCTCAGTGATCATGATTTGGTTTTATGTAACTTTTTATTGTTAACATTGAAAATGGCACATTTTCAGATTGTTGAAAAAATTAAGGAGAATGCAATCAGCCAATTGACAGCACATTCTATAGGGTGTTCTAAAAGCTGCATTACCATTGATAACCTTGTCAATTTTATATTTATTTGCCAAGTTGAATCATGTTTCTTATGTGAAAGAAGTTTTATTGGTCAAATGATGTCATGAGAATTTTCCCTGATTACTATTTCATAATTGTATGTTTTCTCTTTATTGTCGCGTTACTTTTGGAGCAACCTGTAGGGAGCCGTTCTCGAATAGGTAGTATCACTATCACTTGTAATGTAGAAAATCTTTCTCAAGTCCACTATTTTTTTTACAAATTGGATTTACCCCAAGCAAGGCACTAAATCCACTAAGACACAAAGGATTACTGAGTGAGAAAGAATTATAAAATAGAAACATTACCAAGGAGCGAGAACAAAAGGAGGGTAATCGGGAAGACAGTAGATAAGAAGTAATAATGCATTTGCATCTTTGATGATCACATTTAACTTGAAGGTATGGAGCCGGAAGAGAGTTCCAGAAGCCAGAAATGCAAGAAAATAAACTGTTAGCATAGAATTCAACTGTACATTGATGAAGCCTTGTTGCCAAATTATTACTGTGCTTAAATTCATAGAGTATATCCCAGGACGGAGAGATAATGAGAACAATTGTCATGAATATATTTATAGAAAAGGTGCAGGAATGCTACATTACAGCGGTGGGTAAGTGGCTGAAGGCGATATGCCAGGTCAGGACCAATAACATTGCTGTTTCTTCTTTCGATTTTATCAAGAATCTATAAATATATAGCAGGAACACAAAACCATATGTGGCGGGAATAATTTAAGCATGGACGAAGGTTAGACTTATAATTCCGTACGAGAGAATCGAGCGAGAAAAATGTCTTGCACGACACAGAGATCCAAGTTTTCTAACAGCAGACCTAGCAATGGATTACGGTTAAAGTAAAAGAACAAATTATAAAAAGTCTCGGTGCCATAGCGAACAGTATTATTTTATTTCCGATAAAATAGAGAAAATGTGACAAATCCAAAAGGAGATGGTGGAGGTCTGGTCTTCAGTAGTCCTAATTAAAACCTAGCTAGTCTCAGTTATTCACCCATGTGTACATATAATATTCCGTTCAACAAAACATCACATTTATTTTTACAACCCTCTCTTGTCATCAAAAAACATCTCATTTACTCAAATAAATTCCTTATTTAAGAATAATATTTACAATTTCTTCGCAGAATTTAATGTAAAATTTTGGGGAGTGGGGCAAAATAATGATCCCCTAAGTTTTCTTACAAATGAATGAAAATATCTAAAAAAAACTAAATAAAGATATTAGTATTTGACCCTCCCAAAATAACTGTGGCAGAGTAAACTGATCGAAAAAATGCATGACTCGAAACAAAAAAATAGTCCTTGATTCTGTTGCCATAATCTTTCGCACGATCCGCCTGGCTTGAAGACACCCGACAGACATCCTCTCCCTTGCTGTAAAGCAGTTTGACAGTCCTTCTTTTCCCTTTCCCCTTCTCCTCAGATGAAGAGCTTCTTTGTCTTTCTCCTGTAGAATCTATATCCTTTTGTTGTAGTATACGTTTTAAGAGACGGACCAGGAGATGGACGAGAGGATTCCTTATTAGAACGGCTGGGGCCCATTTTTAAGGGAGACAACTTCAAGGGTAATTACGTGAGTGAATTTGTGAATGTTGAAGGAGCAAAAAATTTTCCCCCGAAGGATAAAATGGGGCAGATGATTGGCGGGGGGGCAGGTGGTTTTGAATGTTTTTTTCCTGCAACTTTTCTTTAAGCTGGATAACTTTCTCCCTTTTATCATATGATGGTTCAAACATCTTGCTGACCTGACATTTGTGCATATGTGACCGGGTATCTCCCTTACAGCTGATTTTGAACACAGGACTGTTAGCCTTCTTTGCCGTGGAGGATACAGGGGACCGAGGCTCCGCTGTCTAAATCTTTCCTCTACTCATATTATCGAACAGCCATTCCCCTTCAACCTTCTCCCCTATCGCACATGCGGGCGTCGATCGTTTAACAGGGGAAGTAGCCGCTGGTATGCCCTTTGTAGACGCCACAGAACTATCAGTGCTAGGCAGAGAAGAATATTGGTCGACAAAAGAAGGTGAAGGATTATTTGTCCAACATTATGTCGAACTTTCATTACCCGAGCTTACGATTGGAGGAGATATCTAGAATTTCACTAAACTGTTCAAGAGACTGTGCTAGATGCTCGCTCTTCATTCCGGAGGTATTTCAAATACTATTACAGGGTCACTTTCTCCCTACTTTGTCCTAAGTCTGAGTTCCTTTCTCATCAGCTTTCTGCTCACCACAGCCATATACTCTTCAGGCGAAGCTAACAGTATGTCCCACATGGAAAATCCAGAGCTCTAGATAATTTTTACGGAGAACATCCCAAGGACTCAAAAGATTTCTCCACAGTGTCTTTATAAGAACGGTAAATTTTGAACAAGCGCTTGTCGACGACGAAGACGGACATTGTTCAATTTACAAACTTCTGTAAATCTTGGTCATCGATCAAGAGATAGTCATCTTTGATAAGATGAGCATATCACCTTGCCCTTTCCAGAAACTCTGCCACATTTATTTTGCAACCGAGTGGGGACTCACAGCCACAATGTTATTCGCTGAGCATTGGTTTTCCTATTTGACTTTCTTTCTGGCTGCCATTTGTGGCCACTAACTTTACATTGTTTCGATCTTCCATATTTTCCTTCTTCATTTGGCTATTATCGGCCACCATATTTTCTTTTACTTCATTGGTATCATCGATACATTCAACATCATTTTTAGGATTGTATATGATTTGGCTCTTTTGGGGCACCATCTTTTCAGTCTCCTTTCGACCATTATCGGCCACCATCTTTTTCCCATTATCTCTTATTCCACCATCATTCTTTTGGGGTAGTGAATCCACAATTGACGCTTTCTTGTCTGGTGGGTCGGCCTTTGGAGCCTTCCCGGATGCTTTTCAAATCTCTTTTATAGAATTCTTAATATCAAATGTTCTAAAACTAAAAAGAAAGAAACAGAAAACAAACTTCAAGAGAAACAGGTTAAGTTTCTTTAAAATAAAACCCAAATATTAGATGAAAAATAAAAATAAAATAATGGTCACAAACAAAAAACAAATGTCGGTTATACCAGGGGAAAAGTACGTTTGAATTTAGTCAAAAAATAAAAAAGGTTTGGCGTCAAGTAAAAGACGACTTTATTCAAACAATGAAATTGACGCCAACTAGAGAGTTACATGAAATAGGTCTTTGAAAGAATTTGATATTAAAGATTCAAACTAAATGAATTAAATATAAAAATGCAAACGCTGACAGGGAAAAGAAATAAACAGAAAATAACTTTTCGAGAAAGAAGAAATAAAGGTTCGCCCCAGAATAATAATAAGCTTTTAGGTAATAGGAAAATAGGAAGTGAATAAATTAAAAGTTTACATTTCGTTTTATTGCTAAAAGCAATAAAACGAAAAACAATGAAAATAAAAGGAATGTTTAAACAAAAACCAGTAGACTTGTGTAATTAAATGTTACACGAGAAAAATAAAAGGGGTTTTTAAATTAAAGAATCAAAATTTAATAACCTGAAAGAAAAAAACAAACTAAAAATGGTGCAAAAAGAACTTTACGACCAATAAAGGTTTGCCCAAGAGGGAAAAAAAGTTTTTCTAACTAAAAGAAAATAAGAAGTATATAAATATAATGTAGATTGGTGTAACTACATGTTACACGAGAAAAAGAAACATTCGAACGGAACTGAGCGGGCATGTAAAATAAACAAAAACCGAAGTTTTCTGTTTTACCAAAAAAAGTTTCGCTATATAGCAAAATTTAGAAAGTGAATAAAATAAGTTGAAACAAAAGAGTAAATCAAAAAAGAAGAAAAGAAATGTTTAAACAAAAGCAGTAGACTGATGTGACGAAATGATACACAGGGAGAGGGAAAAATAAAATAAAATCATAAACTGAAAGAGAAAAATTTACAGAAACAGAAAAATTGATTTAAAAAAGTACAAATAAAGTCAATAACTTAACATAACTTAAGACAGATTTTAACGTAATCCAAAAATATGTTTATCAGAAGTGGACATGAAGCGGTCTTTTACTGGTCAAAGAAATCAAGCGAACTTTCACGATACCATAGCGAAGAGACATATTTCATCTGTAACATATATTTTTCCTCATTCCCCATTTTGGCAGAAAGCCGGAATGGGGAAAAATCTTCTGCCTTAAAATTTAAACTTAGCTAGCCACAATCACTGAACCAAACAATATTCCTTACACAAAAACAACGCATTCTTACATACCATTCTTTCTACATCAATCGTAATACCTCAGAAACTCAAGGATGTTCCAGACTAGTCCGCATATGTACAATTCTTGTCTGTGCTTGGATGGGAAGAAAACCTTTTAAAATCTAAACCTCAATGTTTGTTAACAAGTATCCGCAAAACTATTTACAAGAAATATAAAATAGTGTTAGTAATAAAAAAAAAAGAAACAGCCGTTTATTGTGTTAAAAACATCTGTTAAAAGGACGAAATCAAAGCAGGTCTTTAATAATATAAAACATCCATTCATCCAAAAATTCATTCAAACACAAAAAGAAATACGAAACTCACATCCGAGAAAACAAAAGGTGTCCCGCATCCACCAGAGAATTGAAATAACTGATCACCTAACGTAGAGGGGAGGATGAATTAAACTAAAGAAAATAGTGACAGGTGTAAAAGGGCCAATGAGCCTAGTTAATTAAAAGGAAGAAACTAAGGACAAAAAAACAACCCTAAACTAATCTAATTTTGGGCGAGGTTGTCAACGTTCAACACAGTGCAATATCTTAATGCCTAACTGGCATTAAATTGTGACTGTAAATTGACCCACAAACACTCGACACAAACACGCAAAATTCTGATGGTGGTAACCGTCGCGTTTCTGTCCTAATCTTGACTTTTAGTTGAAGTACAAGATCAGTAGGGAAGATGTGAACTTGTTACCCCCATGAAATTTCTTCTGACATGTCCTCCAAATCACGACTCTTATAACGTCTAGCAAGTAAAAGAACACAGTGTTCAGCCCTCGTCAACGGCGGTACCACACTGACACAGACAAAACTGGCCTCGAGGACGAAAAACTTTCCGCGCAGGTGAGAGTCGTGATGCCTCCACAAAAATTACACAACAGGGATACAAACCTGCAATGACCCTAGCAGAGCGAACGCAGTTTAAAGAATTTTCCAAGCCCGCCGATCAAAGTCTTTTGCCGAACCAGAGGGCCTTACGAATCACCAGACAGGTGAGTGATGCTCGTCGTTATCGGGGCATTTCAATCCGGACGTCCTAGGCCATATTGATCAAGCTTCCTGCTTCGTAATACCGAGCTCGTCTATCAAACATCTTGTACGGACCCGCTAACACATAATATAATGCCCATCGGGACAACGCCTAGACGTTGTAGAGGCCATCCGTCGCCCGTAAGAGATGTTTCAGAGCAATTCAACATTCACTATAGAAGAAGCATTCGCCTCGGGTAAACGGCGGACCTCCTCCTCGCACCTGTATACTCTTCTCAAGGATGGGAAGTTCTTACAGGTGTCTTCCTTCCAGAATTCGCCCTCGTGATCAGATTGCTGATACAGTCGATCTAGGAACGCGATGCGAAGAGTATGTTGACGAGTCTCAAATCTAGACATATGCAGACCACCTCCAGAAGGGGGGAGTTAACAGATCTCCTGAGGTAAGTTGGGGGTCTTGTCTCCCCACATGAAGGAGATCAAGTGTCTTAATAATGAAAATAGTGTGGCAGACGGAAGTGGAAGTAAAGGAAAATCGGATAGATGTGCGAGGCACATACTTCCGACATCCCCTTTAAGGAAATATTCGTCCGAGACCACAGACGAACTGCGACCCCGTTCTTCTTTTGCAGTTCCGATCAATTCATTTCGACCAAGAGATCGTTCAGAGAAAAGGTCCGGGAATAGAAATTCCTTTCAACCCACCCAACCGCAAGCCAACAGACTTATCTCGTTTGATCTTGGATCCTGTCATCGTCTCGTACTCACTGATATCTTTACTGACTCCGTCAATCTCGACTCTGCTTTGCTTGACACAAGAACCCTCGCACCCAGCCACTTCAGCCGCTTCGAGAAAGTCGGCCTAATAAGCATCGAACTGAGCAGAGTTCAAACCGGACTCCCTGGTAAATATATCCTGAAAGTAATCACGTAAATCCTCGAATATGTCCATGTAATTATGGTCCGATTATTCGGCAATGTGATGCACACAACATGACGATGAGATGCATTGTGAACCTCCTCTACACGCAATTAAGCTACCATATTCGTTGCCTCGGAAGACATTCTTTTTAACCTAGCCCTAAATACCAGAGGTTGATGCTTCTTGATAAGTAAGAAGACCAACTGTTCTAGCTACGTCTTCGCTATTACGGGATTTAATTGCCCGATAAACTTTTTGCTCATGCCGTTTGCGCCACTAATCTATCCAGATTTCGACAACGACTATACTCAGCAACAAATGACCTCATTTTGAATTGTAATTTGTCCCACCACATATTCCCAACCGCAGCCCAGCCCCTGTCACTTCCCTTTGTAGCATTAGTAGCAGCTGGTCCAGAAAATCTTACTCACCAAATAAAGCTAAGTTAAATTTCCAGAAACTAGCCATCCTAACCTCTAAGTGTACACGAACCCGTATGAGCCTATGGTCTGAGTGTACTATATAATGGAAACTTAAGAGCCCTACATCGACTCTCCTAACTAAAACACGGTCGAGGTAGATAGAACGTACCTCGGTAGCCGAGTTTCCCCGATTTGTCTAAGTCCGCACTACCTTCAGAGACTGTTCATTACAGTACTCATCATTACCGTCGGTAAAGTCCAGAAATAGTTTCACGTCCTTATAGTTGGTACCCGATTTTGTCTCTATATGATCTATCTCCACATCGTTATTGGGCGCATAAACCCCAATGAGACGAAGAGACTCAAAAGCAGCAGGATATGCGAAGAAAAGAGCACATACCACGTCCAAAGATTGGCTCACCACCCAGTAAACAACTCGAGAGAGAGAGAGACCATCAAAACATGCTGAATAGAGACAGAATGCTCTCACGATCGCGAGTGGAAAAACGGGTTTCCAGTACACAACATGCATTCACCCCGTGACACTGAAGGTCGTGAATGAGCCTCGCGAGACTCAGGGACTTACCCTTCTTCTTTGACAAGTTGAGCGTAGCTTTCGGTTTTCGCGAGGAACTCAATTATGCTGATAATACATTTCGGTTGGGACTTCCGGTAACAGGGTGTCATCCCGACCACTACATTATCGTCTTTGTTATTTGCGTCTGTCGATTGGGATGAATTTATCTCCGAATTTTGCCCTTTTTTCATCACCATACATTTTCGGTCGGCTTCTTACTGTCATCTATGGTTTTGCTAAAATCCGAATTTTGCCCTTTTTCGATCACCATTCCCTTATCCAATTCGTTTCTCTGGTTATTGATTAATTCTGTGATTAAATCAGATTTTTTTCTTTATCTGGAGGGTCTTTTTTTTCCCAAAGAATTTGTTTTTGCCCGACATATCTTGGTCACCCATTTTTTCTTTCCTTCAAATGAAAAACTTTTTTTTTTTTTGCTTATTAAATAAAACAGAGAGCAACAAATTAAAAAGTAAACAAAATTCATATATAGAGAAGAAAAAATGAAAGCGAACAAAAAGTTTTACTTTAGATGGATGAAACAGAATTTCCCTCTACAGCAGAAATACGGAAATACAAAAACAAAGGGAACACGAAATAAATTGAACAAAATGAAATCAGGCAACACTTGGTTTAACGAAAACCGATGGGCGTAAAACAAAGGTAATTTAAACAGAATAAACAACTAACAGAAAATTACACAATGTAAAACAGACGAAAAACGTTAAACGTGTAAAATAAAGAAGAAAAACGTAAAATTAAATGTATAAGGGTTCTGTTTTTTTTTTTTTTGTTTGTTTTTTTTCTAAATTACAACAGCAAAAAAAAAATAGAACCAATTATGAAAGCAAAATACTGCAAAACTGGAAACTATTAAAAATAACAAGTTTTACCAAAGCAAAAAGACCAACGTAACACGAAAATGAAAATAAAAATAAAACATAAATAAAATAAAAACGAAATGCTAAACTAGAAAATAAAATACCGAAGTCTTTAACAAGAAAATCTATTTACTCAGGCCGTGAATAAATGAAAACAATGAAGGAAATAACACGTAGAAGCACAAAGGTAGACAAAATTATACGAGAAAAGTTAAAAATTAAACGAAATTAATGTTGAGCGGGGATTACAAAAAAAATGAACTTCAATATAACTTAAAAGATAAAATAAGTCAAAAGTTTAATAAAAAAAAATAGGCGAAAAATGATAAAATAACATCTGATTGAGGGCGAAAATTGAAGGCACAAAGAAAAAAAATTAAACTTTGAACTAAGAAATAAGATTTTTTTCAAAACAAAAACTTTTCCAACGTTTGGAGTGGAAAAATCACGTCAGGCGCTAGGCACTGGTCTGAAAAAGAAAAAACTCTCCCTACAAAGGTAGCATAGTGAAGAGATCTTCCGAACAGATTAATTACCATGAAATATTTATTAAAAAGACACAGGAAAACATCTTTACGATTGTGCGAAAATTATTGCTGTTCCTAACATTGATAATAATTTCTACCTGAACTTTTTGCTTAACTTGGTTCGGAAAATAAAACATTTTGATTATATCATTATTTTCTATTCAATTTACAAGTGCTATGAATTTCAGCTGTTGCCGCTTTTGGAAGTCTTCAAGTAAAGTGGTCTTTTTTTAGTTTGTAAAACACTTTGCAATTTAAAGAAAGGCTAGTATATGAGACCTGATGAGGACATACTTTCTTCCTTTATGAGCTAAAGAATTCATTTGGTTGGGACTGTTTTAGTTATTGTTCTGAGAAAACGGTTGTATACAGCTGATGTTTTCAGACATTTTTGAACGACTTGATCATTATGAATGGCATCCATATTAGAGTCGACATCTCACTAGGTTAGTTAAGAACATAACTAGTTTTCGTGTATATATTTTGATTTTATTGAGGTGTTCGACAAAACAACCCCGAGTAGTTATCAGTAAAATCTTTATGCAATGTGAGGAAAAAAAAAAAATAACCATTTGAATTCAAGACGAGGCAGAATATTGCACAAGGCAACCGATCCTAATTAAATAAAGAATAAATACATTTAATGTTATTTCGTCTGACCCTCCTTCGACTACACATGATGGTTAGGAAATAAGGACCCGAATATGAACATTTCTTTCGGGATAATTACTGTTTATTTTATATATGCGTTCCAAGCTAAAACAAAATAAACATGTCACATACTTCAATAGCAAATACTTACCTGGCATATGTCAGAGGGTATCCCCCAGACGAGGTTATGTCGAAGGACAGAGTCTCGTCTCGGGAAACTGACTCCGTTTTTACGAGGTCTACAGGGACTTTTTGCCTGAACCTACGGGCTCGGATACCTCACGATAAAATTCGGCCATGTGCCACATCTTGATGCGTGGGACAGTGGCGAAATACCTACTTCAATAGCAAATGATGGCTTCCAAACTGGGGCCAATGCAGTCACTCATGACTGATTATAGTTACGAGAGAAATCAGAGGAAATAATAAAATCGAGACATTAAGTTGGCGCAAAAATAATGTCGTTTTCTCACATATGTTACTATGTGAGAAAACGACATTATTTTTGCACCAACCTAATAATAGTATATGTGGACTCTGTTATTTACATTATTTGGACTATTGTCCTCATCTTTGTCGCCATTTTTATTACAACGTTTCGGCCGTTGTACGCTCCGGCTTTCTTCAGGTGGTTGGAATGTCGAACTGAACCCTTTATTTCGCTCACTGGGGTAGACTGCTCTATTTCTACGTGCCATGTTTAATGGATGTCAGTTATCAGTTATCTGCTTTTAATTTCCCCTCTTTGAGGACACATGGCACAGTGGATAAAGACTTTAGTTAGATCCAGTGACAGGATCCAAAGAGTGTGAGTTTAATACCCGATTAAATGGAGAACTTTCAGAGGGAAATTAACATTAAAGAACGTTGAACTAGAACAGTCTACCCAGCGAGCGAAATAAAGGGTCCAGTTCAATATTCCAACCACCTGAAGGAGGCCGGAGCGTACAACGGCTGAAATGTTGTAATAAATATGGCGAGAAAGATGAAGTCCGAATAATGTAAATAATGTACATAATACCTCATCTCAGAAATATAGACATATTTGGACTCATACATTTGTAATTTTTTGTATTTTTTTATTTCTTTTTGTTCGGTTCATCCATCATTTTATTGAAGAAAGTAGCATCACCACGCTCTACCTTCATCTTCTTCAACTGACCTTTATTCATGGAAATGAAAACTAAATTGCCTGGGCATAGATTGGCTCGGGAATTGTATACGGAAGCAAGGGCCTTTTCAATTCCACTACTAGATTTAAGTATTTCTTCTAAGAAGCGAAGGAATGGCAGATTTTTTAAATCATCAAGAGTGCAAGGAGGATTGTAAAAATAATCAATAATTACTTTTCTTTCTACGATGCATACATGGGCCATTCACCGCCGATTTATTTGAATAACGTGACTAATATACATGTACTGCTTTCATTAGTAAAGTGTCTTTTGAATACGCTAGTCGTATCTTTTCGCTTTACAAAGTGTGAAAATGTTAAGTAACGATCTTTGTTGTTGAACGTGTTAAATATATTCCTTTAATGTTTTGTATTTAAAAAGAACTGACCACCAAAATTGGACGAGTCTGTGAGACTACTGTGAATATATTTATCTATTTAAAAATACAAAGAGAAAATATCAATAAAGAAAAATTTCTCATAAAAATATTAATGTAGAAAATATACTGGTTCAAATTGAAACACGCTATAAAGATCATTTAACATCTTTGTAATTTTCATTCAAGAATTAAAATAAATTACTTCTCGAAACTCTGGCTTCCTTGACTGTACAATATCGTTAAAAAATATGACAGCATGAGATCAATAAATGTAATAACGCTTGCGTGAAAGCATTATTGTTGCAAGCGACCCCTAGCGGTACGTTAATCATTACTGTCTTTCTGCCTGGTATTTTTCTCCTGAGGTCATTCTTTTCTCATAATTGGCCTTCTTGCCTTCAGTTCGCCGACAATAGTGTTAGCATGTAACTCTTCAGATTCAATCGTAGCAAGAAGAGAGATCAAAATTGTCCAGGTCTTGTTGAGGAAAGTTTTTGCTTGTTAATCTCGGCTCCAACAAAAGGTTAAAGATTCAACAAGTCAATCAATCTTTATAAATATAAAATTGTTTAAATAAAACATATTCTGTCTTTCAGTGCCAGCCACAAGTGTTATTTTAGATTTTGATTTATCGCCAAAAACTAATAGATTTTATCTTTTTATAAGACATAAAAATAGTAAGAGAATCTATTTCTATCAGAATTATTCAAGACTTGGAAAAGAAGGTGTTAGTTTTCATTCTTCAAGGCTCAAATTGCATTTTTAGTACGTTATTTCAATATTGACGCATGGCTCTAATCAAGATTTCTGAAATATTATCTTGAAAATAATTTAAATCGGATATTCTTGTGTCAGTCTTGATATATACGAGAAAAGTTATTAGAATTAATACTGATTATAATCAATTTAAAACTGATGTATCTTACAGCCAACAAAGAGGCATATTTCCTACTAGAGCCAGTAGTCGGTGTTCGAGTCCCAGTTAAATATTCGAAATGTTTAATGCTAATTTTCAAAACAGATTGATCATCGCCGCTGATAAACTTCGCGCAATATAATCTATTTCCAATTTCCCACTATTTGACTTTATACCGTACGAATTAAATTTTATACATCACACACACACGCGCACACACACACTCAGTCTATACCGGGGTTGAATAAGACTGACGAATATTTTCGTCGGTCAAATAAGCATATTACCCATATGAGGTAATTTTGGGTTTTATTGCGTATTAATTGTTTTCTCTGTAGTAATAAATACAGTAAGCTCTTTTTGCGGATCAATTTTGATATTTTATATTACTAGGATACACTTGGATTACATGCCAGCGGACTTATTACCTATACTATAATATACTATATATATATATATATATATATATATATATATATATATATATACCCGACTCTCCCGTCGAATTCGACGTATGGGGATCAAGCAGATCAGTTCCTAGGAATCGACTGCCCGACACAAGCACATGTGATTTGACAATGGTGCTGAAGGTTTTGTGTAGAACCATCCAGACATTTTAAAGGGCCGAATACAGAGAACTGGTGCACTACGTGCCACAAGGTCTCCAAGCGACCCTCCGCAGGTTTTTTGAATTCAGAGATTTCCTTCTCCTAGACCAGTTGCCATCCAAGGCTATAGAACCCAGTCTGTTTTGCTATTTACCCATAGCTTTGGGAAGAAGAGGAGGATTCATACCTTTCCCAAGGATATTAGCACTTGTGAATGTAATGGATTCGACTGGAATTCGAACTCGGCTCTTCGATTCCTCAATCAAAGCCTCTATCGTTATATATATATATATATATATATATATATATATATATAGAGAGAGAGAGAGAGAGAGAGAGAGAGAGTGTTTGAATTTCATAGCGTTTTTCTATAAGTGGTTGTAATGTAATAGCCCCGATGTGACCAGCTTGGAAATGTCAAGAAGGAAAGAAATAGGCTAAATATTAACATTCTAGTCGTATGTGAAACTATGTGGGCAAGTAACGAGGATTTCGTCAGCGACAGACACAGGGTCGTAGATGCAGGTGGAGAGAAAAATGAAAGAGGAGTAGGGTTAATTCTAGAGGATGACATGAGTAAATGTGTTCTTGTTTCTAACAAAATTATCTTAGTTAAACCGAAATGGAAGCTTTTAAGTTATCATTAATAGGTGTTTACGCATCGACAGCACAAAAGACGTTGAAATAAATTGATAACTTTTAAAGAACACTGGATCACAACAAAACTCAGTATAGATCGAAGGATATTACCATTATCATCGAGACAGGAATGCCAAAAGGAGAGAAGGTGAAATAGTTGGCAAATTCTGACGTGGAACTCGTAATAAAAGTATGGGTCCAATAGAGCTCAGCAAGCAACCAAACATTAGTAACCACATACCTGATTACAAGAAAATCCAACATGATTACAGACATGGAGAATCCCTTGAAGAGAGACGAAAAACCAGATTGATTACATAACTATGAACAAAAGGTTCAGAAATGCTTTTCACACTGTAAGACCTACCCAAGTGCAGACTGCAAGAACGTCCACATTCCACTCTTATTCAAACTCAAAATAAAATTGCAGAAACTAAAGAAGGCAAAAGCAACGTCGAAATTACAATATGACCGACTCTTTAATGAACCAAGTTGAAAAACAAAGTTAAAGACAATTATAACTAGAATGAGCCTGGAAATACCAAGGGAAACACGTTGGAATTCACAATAAATGCAAATGGTATCACTGTAAGGCAACCGAGACAAGAAAAATTAGTGGATGACGGATGAGATTCAGGAGATGAGAAAAAGAGACAGCAAACAATGCCAAGGAATGACAGAGATTACAAATCATTGAACACAGAAATCACAAACACATGGAAGCAGGATGAAATGAGATTGCTCAGTGAAAAGTTAGTAGAAATACAAAGCATGAGCATCATAGCTAAGGCAATTATACACAAAGCAACAAAAAAAATAACACAACAGATGTGCTCATCAATAGGTTGCATACATTCAAATAAGAGAATACTCATAATAGAAAAAGTAAAAGTATTCCAAAGATGGAGTGAATACGTTAGACAACTATTTCATGATGCGAAAGAGAAACTTGAGATACATAAAAAATGTTGAAGGACAGAAATCTTACACTCTGGTGTTAAATCAGCATTGGACTAGATGAATAGGGAAAATACAACAGGACTAGATGGGATTGTAATAAAAAAATGTTCTCAGCCTCAGACGATTTCGACATCGACAAGATTACAAAAATAATAAATCAAATATACGAGAGTAGTACAAAGATCTATTTGAATTATTAGAAAACGTAGATCTATTTGGAAAGTGTTTTAGACGAATCCAGAAGTTATACTGGGAGTAAAACACGCCTGTATACCGATAGAAATTGAATTTGTTAGCTACACAAAACCAGAAAGGTGTTAAGGATTCATCTTCTCGCTGGATCTATTCAAACTCTAAAACGATGCCTTCCTATGTGATTTGGAAAACGTACAAGGTTTTTGTTGTGGAATGATTTCACAGTGGAGGCTTGTATTTGTACTAAGTCCGTCCTAAAATATGCTCGACGTACAAAACGTTAGGAACTTGATATAATAAGTAATGGCGCAGAGAAATCTAGTTGTGATGTCTGATACTTTAGTATTCGACTAACTGTCGTCCGACATCGACGGACTGACTGTATTTAGTCACCCACCGCATGGGCATCATGTGACAAAGACCGGTTTAACGTGGGCTCGTATAAACGGGTTCAGGGTCGGTTTACCTCCACGAAAGAGAATCCGCCCTTCGGCGTAGCTTCATTTCGGTTCCTCTCTGCCCGAAGGCAGAGAGTTCAGCCGATCAGCCGGTCGACTGAGATCGACTGACTGACTGACGATATTCAGTCAACCCCATGACGAGGGTGTCATGTGGCACAAGGCCTTTTTAACGTGGGTATTCCGAGCCTGTGGGCTCGGCCAAAAAATAGCCCATTGAACCCGCATAAACGGGTTCAGGGCCGGTCTACCTTCGGCGTAGCCTCCTTCAGGTTCCTCCCGTCCGTAGGAAGAGAGTACAACCGTACAGTCGGTAGTGAACTACGGACTGACTGACTGACTGACCCCTCGTTACTCTTACTACTCCTACTTATTATAGGTTGGGGAGTCTATTAAGTATAGAATAGGTGTTTTCCACTATAACAGTTTTATTATCATTGTGTTCTCTATAAACAATATAAGATATTCTGATGACATGGTGTTGATGGCAAGAGGAAAATGATTGTTTTTTTATTTTGTTTAGCGGCATATCAACATCTCTGTGGGTTATTTAATACCGAAATCTAAATATTCTGAACATAATTTTATGGTTTCAACTACAGATAAAATATATTGTTGGTCATTTTTTTATAAGAGTTATTCTTGGTAATTCTGCTTTAAAAATGCATTGTTGGTAATTTTTTATATCATAATGTATTGCTGCTATTTTTATTATAAAAATGTATTTTTTATATTTTCATAGTCTTTGGTGTTTCAGTATTTTCCCATAACTGGGACCCTAACTGCTGCTACCACCCCGAAAATGACAGGGCCACCTATTCAATGTAGTAAAGGAGAGCGAGAAGAAATGGCTAATAATCAAATGTAAAAAAATGTAATGTATAGCTGTTAGCAAATAGAAAGGCCAAAGAGTTGAACTACGAATTGGAGACGTCAAATTAAAACAAGTAGAGAATTTTAAATATCCAGAATAAAGAACTTCAAATGCGCATTGGAATAGTGATAGAAGCCTTGCCGAACTTAAACAAAGTACAAAGAAACAGGTAAATTACGTTAGAAACAAGTAAAAGAATGTTGAACTTTTATTTAATAACAATCCTCTCAAATGTCAGTGAATGTTAGGCAGTGAACCGACAGGTGAAGAAATGTTTAGCTGCAACAGATAAATGCTTATCTTTTGATCCTTTAACGGATTATTAACACAAAGGATCAAGCAATTAGCGATCGTTTGACATATTTTAAGTGAATTAAATTATGAAAGTATCATTAATTCTAGTATTTCAAAATAGATTCTTTTTTATTCAAAGATTTAAACCAGTGTTACTCAATCATTTTAAATTCAGGGCGCACTTGTAGAATGACTAAAACTCTCGGGCACACTTTTAATAAGGAAAAAATAGATTTGAAAGTAGGAAAATAGTAAAGAGGCATCCTGAAATAAACATTTATTTTTAAGACATTACATCGCATATTTAATTGGTAGTGTTTTCATTTAAATGGATTTATGAAGAATCTGCTTTTTTTTTTTTTAGAGAATCCGATAATGACTGATTTAAATCCGTCGAGGAAGGCAAAAGGGAAAAGTTTATCCACTCCTTAAAGAATTTAGTATCCAGTTTAAAATATCAAATCACAATGAATTGACTTAGACATGGAAGCCATATACTTGGTGTCTAGAGATTTGTAATAAAATTTCAAATAACAATCATGTCTCACATTTTTTTAACCATATATAATTTTTTTTCTCGTTTAAAGTTGTAAACAACATCTTTTGGGGGACAATTTAAAAAAAATTCTTGGGGTTTCCTCAAACTTTTGAACTGTAGTGTACATTAAAATTAAACTAGAAACATAATAAACATTTGAAAACAGGATTTGACTGTTCGATATTCAGCATACATTTGTCTTAGTTTGAGAAAATCCAACAATAAAACCAGCAAATAAAAAAAGAGATACATTATTTCAATTTGGTTAAGAAATCAACCGATGCAAAAAGTTGATTGATAGGTTGGAATCAGTGTTTTGATTGGTGAGTGAAATTCAAGAAACGTGAAACAGTAGACAGCGTCTCATCATTTTTTTTTCTTTCTTTCTTTTTTTTTTTCTTCTTTTTTTTGTTTTGCTAAACATGTTTTGAAGATTGTCTCTAGAAATAAAATCTGACATGTAAAATCATGGGTGGAAACCAAGCATTTTCGAAATGCTCTATATTTGGTGTGATATTAAATCTGTAATGATATTTAATGATATATTAAAGCTGTAATAATGGGCTCGTGGCCAAGTGGTTAGTAAGTTCGCATTCTGACCATAAGACCTGGGTTCGAATCTCATCATGGTAGTAAGGAGACTTCCTGATGTTATCGCCTGAAGGCGTCGATCCCAGCGTGCGGCACCTTTGGAATTTAACTGAAAACCATACTACGGGTTGACCCAAGCCTTGTGAGTGACAAGGCACAGCTTAGAGGCCATCAATAGCTGTGACTTGTTCAAATTGATCACGCTAGATAACACGCTCTTTCCCAGAAACTATGACTAAGGCCTGCTCAATATAGTTGCATTATAAACCACAGGTGGGCTCTGTGGGTGTTGAATAAAAAAAAATGCGTTTGCAATAGGGACTGACTGGCCGCCCTAGTAGACATACTCGAACGCTAGTGGCCAGCTATACATACAATGATATATTATATTTATATATTATATAGTTAATAATGATATTAGGTTGGTGCAAAAATAATGTCGTTTTCTCACATATGTTACTATGTGAGAAAACGACATTATTTTTGCACCAACCTAATATATTAAAGCTGTAATAATAATAATATGATATTAAAGTTATAATGCTTTATTAATTGATAAAACCTATGAAAATTTTACAGTATAGCATTCCTGGTCCTTGTCACTTTCAAAGTTTGAATACCCGACTCAAGAAAAATGTTTACGGAATGAGGAAGTCGGTAAGTAATAGAGATCTATGACAACGCTCGACTCAAAATACATAACACGTCATATTTAACTGATGTCATCTGATCATCATTTGTTTAAAATGAATGAAGCATTATTCATCTGATTAAAAACTTAAAAGATATATTTAAAAATTAATTTAAACGATAAATAGACGGCTTTAAGGCATTGAACACACAGTTGTTTTTACCAAAATGTAATTCAAATGCTTTTGCTATGTTGGACTAATTAATAATAAATATATCTTCTACGCTCCTCAAAACATCCTGATCAACGGTCTTGAAATTGGATGTAGTTTATCGTCTTACCCAGAATGCGGATGTAGTTTATCGTTTTTCCCCAGGTCTCGATAAAACTTAGTGAAGTTGACAAACATTTTTTTTTCCTGGTGAAAACCGTTCGGTCAATGATTGGTGAATATTCCCTGCTTGGAAACGTTTAATCTCAACTTTACCCTTGCCATATGTCTATGTGTGTAAGTGGGTGGGGTGTTAGATGAGAAGGAAGGATTATTAGTTGATTGTCTGTGCAACGTCAAAAGAATGATGATTTTCACTAAGCAAAAATTATCAGTAGAAATAACGAAAACATGTTTAATAAATATTTACAAATGAACAATAATCATAGACAAAAAAAAACGACTTTATTCTTTTCGTATTCAATGCGTGTTTAGAAACTAGTCGCCATAAAGGCAAACAGAAAAACACAAAAATAGAACCGAAAAGGAATCCAGATCCGTCTTATTGATTCTTAAGCCGCTTATTGCTGTTATGCATCATTAAAATTCGAAGATTATATGCTCTTCTCACTTTATCCTTTCGTAATCTTCTTCTTCTTCTTCTTCTTATTATTATTATTATTTCTGTCTTTCTCTAATCTAAGTTCTTTTACTTGCTTTATAAACCAGTCTTAATCGTCTTCTCATTCATCTTATTTTATATCACGTTAGTGTTTTCTTTTTCATTATTCTTCTTTCCTTCCTTCCTTCCTTCCTTCCTTCCTTCCTTGTATTATGCTTTCCAACTTCCCTTCCTTCCTTCCTTCCTTCCTTCCTTCTATTATGCTTTCTTTTTTTGTTTCCACCCATCTTTCCTTCCCTTCCTTCCTTCCTTCCTTCCTTGTATTATGCTTTCCAACTTCCCTTCCTTCCTTCCTTCCTTTTTTCTATTATGCTTTCTTTTTTTGTTTCCATCCATCTTTCCTTCCCTTCTTCCACTATTTTTCATTCCACCTTTCCTTCCTTTCTTTCTTCCATTTTCCTTTCCTTCTTCCTTTCCTTCCTGCCTCCCTTCCTTGTACCTACATTCCTTCCTTTGTTCCTTCTATTATGCTTTCCACCTTTCCTTCCTTCTACATACCTTTCTGTCTTCCTTTCTTCCTTCTATTATCCTTCCACCTTTACTTCTTTCTTTCTTTCTCTTCTTCTTTCCTTCTCCCTACCTTCCTTTATTCCTTCTATTACGGTTTCCATTTGGTTTCCCTTTCTTTTTTCCTTCCTTCGTTCCTTCCTTCTATTATACTTTCCACCTTTCCTTCCTTCTTTCTGTTTACCTTCCTTCTTTCTTTTCTTCGTTCCTTCATTCCTTCCTTCTACCTACCTACTTTCCTTTCTTTCTTCTATTACGCTTTCCACCTTTCCTTCCATCCGTGCATCACTGAATGTCTTTCATTCTAATGTATTTATCCCTTTTCTCTCTTACTCTCACCCTCTCAAAGTTACCACTTCTTCCAATCTCTCTTATTCTTGACCTTTCTTTGATTCCTACAGAATCCTTCTCATATAATCACTGCTTGGAGGACTGTTTGTTCTTTTCAGGCGTTCACTGTCTACGACTTTATCGACCCTCATTATCTTTCTATTGTGTTTCGTGTTTCTAGTTGTCTCCTGCATTCAGCGTTACTATTTTTTGCTAATCATGTATGAAATTAAAAAAAAATATATAAAAAATAATTGAAGCCATTTTCCTATCATTGCCCGCCTTTATACTAAGTTATGACTGACTATTCGACAAGTTACTATTTTCGTTTTAATACCCATCTCATAAATTTTGACATTCTACATGGGTTATTAGGAATGTGTTCCTTGCTCAAAGCTTAAACAATACACTGATGTGTGATTGTAAACTTAAATACCAACGAATCGAATGAAAAGGAATTGTGAAAGAAATAAAAAAAATAAAAGATGATAAAGCCATACTTAATAATGAGAGTGAAGTCTTCAAAGTAGGTTACTCTCTCCGCGAATTAAAAATAAATTTATGATGTTTATGAGTTAAATCTGGAATCAAAAGCAAACCCCTAAATCAATGGGGTCTGTCATGCATTAATTCACTTAGAAAACAAAAAGTAATCCTGGAGTTCCTCATATGTACAGAGATATCTAAATTACGTCTATTATGGTGAAGGGAATAATAAATAGTTTACTAACTAGACCGTCCTGGATATGACGATAAACTACATCCGACTGCAAGGCCCCTGATCATGATGTTTTCATGGGCGTGAAAGCATCTCTTAATTGCTGTTGTTCCCTGGTCCACCCTTGTAAGGTTTCCAGTTAAGGAAAAATAGTTAACCCCCCTGAACTGGAGTAAAAACACTATGAAAGTATAAAATACATTTTAGAGTAAAAATACACGCAATATATTTTCATAATAAAAATAGAATCAGAAATATATTTTCGAAAAAAATAAAGTAAAAAATGAAAATCACTAGCAATATATTTCTATTAGAAAAAGAAAATACCACCAGCAATACTTTTTTGTAAAACGAATAAATATTACTAGTAATACATTTTTAAAGGGAAAATATTCCCAGCAATACATTTTTAAAGGGACAATATTACTAGCAATACATTTTTAAATGGAAAATATAACTCATTTTTAAAGTGAAAAAATTCCCAGCAATACATTTTTCAAGGAAAAATATTCCCAGCAATACACTTTTAAAGGGAAAATATTACTAGCAATACATTTTTAAAGGGAAAATATTACTAGCAATACATTTTTAAAGGGAAAATATTCCCAGCAATACATTTTTAAAGGGACAATATTACTAGCAATACATTTTTAAAGGGAAAATATTCCCAGCAATACATTTTTAAAGGGAAAATATTCCCAGCAATACATTTTTAAAGGGACAATATTCCCAGCAATACACTTTTAAAGGGAAAATATTACTAGCAATACATTTTTAAAGGGAAAATATTACTAGCAATACATTTTGAAAGGGAAAATATTCCCAGCAATACACTTTTAAAGGGAAAATATTATTAGCAATACATTTTTAAAGGGAAAATATTACTAGCAATACATTTTGAAAGGGAAAATATTCCCAGCAATACATTTTTAAAGGGTAAATATTCCCAGCAATACACATTTAAAGGGAAAATATTACTAGCAATACATTTTTAAAGGGAAAATATTACTAGCAATACATTTTGAAAGGGAAAATATTCCCAGCAATACACTTTTAAAGGGAAAATATTATTAGCAATACATTTTTAAAGGGAAAATATTACTAGCAGTACATTTTTAAAGTGAAAATATTCCCAGCAATACATTTTTAAAGGGACAATATTACTAGCAATACATTTTTAAAGGGAAAATATTCCCAGAAATACATTTTTAAACGGACAATATTACTAGCAATACATTTTTAAAGGGAAAATATTCCCAGCAATACACTTTTAAAGGGAAAATATTACTAGCAATACATTTTTAAAGGGAAAATATTACTAGCAATACATTTTGAAAGGGAAAATATTCCCAGCAATACATTTTTAAAGGGACAATATTCCCAGCAATACACTTTTAAAGGTAAAATATTACTAGCAATACATTTTGAAAGGGAAAATATTCCCAGCAATACATTTTGAAAGGGAAAATATTACTAGCAATACATTTTTAAAGGGAAAATATTACTAGCAGTACATTTTTAAAGGGAAAATATAACTAGCAATACATTACATTGCTGTCTACAGCAAGAATAACTTTTAAGATTTTGAAATTCAGTTGGTGGGATCTACCCTAACCACCATATTCACCTCAACTTGCCTCCAACCGATTATTACCTTTTTCGGTTGCTGTAAAAAGCGTTGATGGACACAACTTTCTTCAATGAAAATCTAATTCAACATTTCGTTGAAAATATTTTCACATTAAACCCTGTGGGAATATATTTATTGCCTGAGTAATGCCAAAATGTCATTGCAAATAATAGAGAGAATATAACTGAATCATATGTAATTCTCTTTTATTTTTTAAGAATAATGTTAGTAAACAAAATCAGAAGTTATTTGACTTAGTCTAATATAATAATCGAATAAAATAGACAATCGGAAAATAGTACTTCGTCCTTGCCGACGCGTTTTGACATTCGACTTTATCAAAGCAAATGATGATAAACAAAAGCGAAATGTTGTGTAGTTACAGGAAATTCAAAAATTCTAAAAGACGCTCTTGTGTAAGCTTCTTTTTGGATATTAGTAACATTTTCTTTTCTATTTTGACTAAGTATAAGTTTTTGTTTTCGATATCGATAATGTGTGAAAGTTCTCAGATTATATCTGTAGAGAAGAAAATTAAATAAAATAATAATAAATATTAAACTTATTTTCATCCTGTCATGTTCATTCAGGATGTAGGTGGATCACAGCTTCCACAGATGCCTTTACATTATTATCTGGAAAACGACAGTGCAGATTTTCTCATTCTTTTTTTTTAATTCAGAATTGTTCTCCTCATAAACTAGCTGATACACAAAGTAGAGAGTACATTCGAGGTTGATGCTTAACCCATAGCTGGGAGTGCTAAGTAAAAAAAATTGAATGCTTGCTTTGCTCAATGGTAGCACAAATGTCGATGATACCCACACGCATTACGTCTAGTACAACATTTAAAATGAATAATAATAATAATGAAAATAACTGGCCTACTATCACCATCAACGTTACTCTTATTGTCTTTCTTTTTAGCTCTTCTCTTGTGGCTTACGCCCATATCACGTTGAAACACCTGTTCACGTACAATCACCGAAGTTAAGCAATGCCGAGCCTGGTCAGTAGCTACATGGGTGACCGCTTGAGACTCCTGGTGCTGTAAGGTTGAATGTGCGGGTGGTGGAATGGATAATGGCTCAGAATTGTTAATCGAGGAACCGGGCTCCAATTCCCGTTGGGTTCGTTTTATTCACTTAGGCGAAAATACCCTTACGAAAGGTACAAATCTACCACTTCTCCCCCCTCCCGAATATGGGTTAATTAGTAAGACTTGTATCTCTAAACCATTATTATCTCAAAAAACTTCTTAAAATCTAAAAAAATATTTTCTGGCTTTAAACAATCTGCAAAAGGTTGAGAAACCGTAAAAATTAAACAAATAAATAAATCATCTCTTGATTAAAGATACGCTTACCGTTTTTTCCTCTCTTGACATTTCACTATAAATAATAGGAATAATAATCGAAGAGAGAAAACACTTTATCTCAGTTCTTCAAACAAGAGAAGGCGACCAGAGAATATTTCCAATGAAATTTTGTGTTAAAAACAAGAGAAATCATCAGTACAGTTAGACTAATGTATATAATACTGAAAATTATTTCTCTTGGATCCCAAGAAACGGAATAAATACATGAATGAAATTACAGAAATAGTGTAATCTATAAGGGAATCAGAAATTACAGAGTGATAAACGACTGTCGACTTCCAATGAACAATTATCGTTCATAAAGTCTCAATTCACAGAAAATCTCCCGAGATTTACGGGAGTTCGTTATCATTGATTCTTTCTCCGGGGAACAAGGAAAAACCCAATAAACGGACAGTCATTATTTTATTAGCACCTCAAAATCAACAAATACTTGAAAGCAAAACAAATAAATTCACTGGCAGTAATAACCCTTGTTTTTGTGATAACAAGAGTAAATATAATAACAGCGATAATCGTTGTCGTAAACTAGTAGTTCAGTTTTGTATATGAATTGGGTAGGAGTATAATATTGCGAAAACTGTATGAATGATACTGACGGGTAATAATTGTAAACAATACTAGAAATCTAGTGAAAATAGTGTCCGTAAAAGAATAATTATGCGATAAGAAACGTAAAAATAACTCAAAACAGTAACATGCAAGCGAACTGGAAAACATTGCATATGAAGGCATAACTTGGTAAAAGTGATGACCTTGTGGAATTGAAGGCAACGAAAACGTTTTATGATTACCGAAAAGAAAACATTTTCAGGGAAATATGAAGACAACGTTGACTACATTTAGTCAGTCATATCTGATCACTGTGCCAGCCGAGAGTGTGAAGTTAAAAAAAAATGATAATGTGATATGTGATGTCCAACTGTGCTGCCAAGAAGCACTTTGCCGCAGATTTCTCTTACAATGCAATCGTTTCATCTACACTACATGAAATTTTTCTGATTGCTTTGTATTACTACGAGTAGTGGTAATCTTTTCCTTTTATCAGGATTTAAATATCTTATTTATATTATAATTGTCCGAAGTGTTTTAACTTATTGAGAATATATTATTTGAACTGGCTGTGTTAAGAACAGAATATATGACCCTTACTGAAACAAAATCTTTAATCTCGTGGCCAGTATCTCGGCGGTGCAATGATCGAGTGAGTAAATGAGTAAGGAGTTAATTACATCATAATGTTCTATTAAAGATGGTGTTTTGTTTAATGGTATATCATACTCTCATGGGTCATTTAATGCCGAAAATTAATGTTCTTGAGAGCTTTGGTCATTTTCTATTTACTATTTGTTGCGGAGATGAACACACTTCTATGACATGGACTCGTCCAAAAAGCATATATACTGATATCAAGGTCTAACATCAAGCAACGATTATTTAATATTATTCAGCTCAGATAATCGACGGAAAAGAAAGAAGACCAGATCCCGCTAGGACAAGTGCCATTAAAGACATTCCTCTTCCGACAAATTTACTAACCCTACAATCATTTCTCTGATTAACAAATTATTATAATATTTATATATCAGATATTTACAAATTGCAAGCACCTCTGAATAATTTATTTAAGTAGGGTACAAAATGGAATTGGTCATCGGAATGCCAGAAAGCTTTTGAAGGAACTGAAAAACTTCAGAGATATCACTGACACATTACGACCCGCACCGACAGATAATGGTAGCGTTGGACGACTGCGAATACAGCATAGGAGAGGTAATATGCTATAAATTCGAAGACAGTACAGTGAAAGCAATTGTCCACGCTACAAGAAATTTGACAAATACAGTCAAATTGAAAACGAAGCTATAATTTTTTTTCTATAAATAAATGTAATAGGATGATATTAGGAAGAAAATTCATACTGTAAACTCATCATCGTCCATTGTTAAGTATATTCGGTTTTAAGAAAGGGATTCCCACACATACTGCAAACTATGTTGGGCTATGAATTTAGTGAAGTATGATTTCAAGATGGGATTTCTGTCATCAAAAATATTGAAACAGACAGATGGCTTTTCTCGACTGATATCGAAATGTAAAGAAGATATTGGAAATACTGTGATTGATTCCTTGTGTCGCATCCTAAAACCAGTTGGGGGTGTCAGCCGAATACCTCTCTGGAATCCTAAAGCAAAATTAAAAGTCTTGTGTGTAACACTATTAAAGGATTGCTGGTCACGATAGATGATATCGAAATGGATATATTTATTAAAAAACTACGAATTACATTAAGTAAAAATGGAACAAAACTAAAATTAAACCTGATAACAATAATACAGCATTTTCTATTTCTGATGGAGTACATTTGTAAGCGGAAAGAGTAGTAATTCCGTTTGCACCTCAAAAAATAGGATTTTGAAACAATTCCACGTAGTACATCTAGGTATAGTGAGGATAAAGTCACTGGTGAGGAGCTATATTTATTGGCCAAAGTTGAATAAAGATATTCAAAATACAGTTAGAAAATGTAATGGCTGTAATTCAGTAGCAAAATCGCCATCTATAAATTATCGGATATGGCCGAGCACTGAAAAACTGTGGACAAGATTACATATGAATTTTGCTGGAAAACTAAACGGTTCATACGATTTACGACAGTTTCACAAAATGGCCTGAGATATTAAAGTGTAAACGACCTACTACTTCAATAACGATTAAATTCCTACTCGAACTTTTTTTAGTTTCGGCTTACCTTACAGTGTGGTATCCGATAATGGAACTCAATTTACTTCTAGTGAGTTTTAGAATTTCTCCAAAAACTATGAGGTTGAACATTTGATAACGACGATTTATAAACTGAGGTTAAATGATCAAGCCGAGCGGATTGTTGACACCTTCAAAAGGGTATTAAGAAAAGTTTAAGGCTTGCAAGCTGGAGAAACTGCGCTACAAGAATTTTTGAGCGTATATCGAATGACGTGAAAAGCAAACGTCAGGTCGAAAATGACACCTGCAGAGCTCATTTTTGCTAGGAAAGTTAGATCCATTTTCAACAAATTACTGCCAGAGAATGAAAAGAAAATTCGACAATTTGAAACTACTAAATCATTTATGATCGGCGATAAAGTCTTCTTTAAAAACTTTAAGGCTGGAAATGGAAATTTGAAGGAAGGAAAAATTATTCAACAACTTAGTTGTATGATGTACAGTGTCTAAAGTGGTCGACTTCGACATAGAAGATATATAAATCAATTGAGATAAAGATATGCACATAATAAGCAAACAGTACAGGTTAATTCAGCGATTAACATAATTTACTATAGCTTTAAAGGACCTATTCCTAAAAATAATGTTACAATACCACACCAGGTTAAGCAAAAATGTAATCCGACTGAAATGCTGGAAGTGGACCCCTGTCATTAAAAAGAATCAAATAAAGACAGTGCATAACTAAAAAGTGGGTGTGGAGATGAACACATCTCTCCAGAATATGACTTGGACTCATCCGAATAGCATATATAGTGGTGCCGAGAATCGTCAACAGAGTTAGCCGGGTATGATCCTTATATCCTTACTACAGAATTCAGTACGACCACGACGACTCCAAGCAACCTTACATTTTTATGATTATATTATTTTCATTCAAAGGAATGATGACATAACACTGATAAAATCTGTTGTCGGTATTATTATTATTATTATTATAAAAATGTATTATTATATTTTCATAGTATTTTCATCCCGGTTTGGCAGTTCCCTATTTACCAATATCTGCGTCTCTAACAGGTGCTACCACACCAGGACAGAGTGGACCTTGAAACAAAAACAATTAAAAGGTGGCGGTACGCTCCTCAAAACTCACAGATCAGAGGCCTTGCTGTCGGATGTAACTTATCGTCTTACCCAGCACGTGTCGTATTAAATAAAATACTTTTTCCAATATTACCTATTACATGTTTTATCGATATCGAAAATACTTTATTGATTTCAGAGATGTTAAATGGCAGTAGATTGAATGAAGTTTTCGGTTAGATATTCCCAGATGACTGAATACGACAGAGGATAAAACAGCCGAAAAGTTGGAACTCAAACAACCAGGCGAGGACACTTGACCAGACATTTTAAAGTATGAAAAATGTTAATAGTCTGAAAATATTTTAGCATCACTTATTTTACTGCTGTCCAACAATATGTTCATTAAACATTCAGTTCCCATGTCGTTTAGAAAACTATGTATTAATACGAAAGAAAGAAAGGGAAATCAATGCCAACTGATGAATAAAGACGTTAGGACCAGCTGCAGGAATGAGAGTTTCGTAGACACAGTGCATTTCAGAATCATAGGTTTCTGAGAAGACAAGCCGGCAATCCCGAAGGCGAATTAAATGGCGAATGATGTTTTCTATTAGGTTGGTGCAAAAATAATCTCGTTTTCTCACATATGTTACTATGTGAGAAAACGACATTATTTTTACACGAACCTAATATAAGCTAAACAAAGTTTTATAACTATAAATAGAAAAAAAAGAAAAGTTTATTAAACTGCTATGTATTGTAAATCATTCTATATGACAGTGACTTTGCAGATTTAAATATTTCAGGCAACAGACATGTCCACAAAAGAATGCAGAGAATGCCATTGGCGTAATATGCAAGAACCGAAGAAGTTTTAAGGACAATGGAAACAAAAGAGTATATATATTCAGAATAAGATTGAGCCATTTGAAACTTCTGGAGTACATAATGTGGACAAGGACTTCGCTAATTTGATATTCACAACACATATTGATACGCCGTCTTCTTGCTAACATTCATCTACAATAACAATGGCGCATTTTCAGCAGGAGAATGTGTGCTGCTAGACCGCATCAATTGTTCAGAGTGGAATCAAAAAATATGCTGAAAACTGAACTCACTTGCCTTGGTTGACTAAAAAAATTTTATCCCTTACAAAACATTGAGGTATGTCAGACCAACAAGTTCACTCTAGAAAACGTCTGCAAATTATTATGCAACCCAGAAGAAACTCTTGTTAGAGCACATGAATTATTGGCTAAATGCTCTCTGGCTTGCATATGGATGGCTAGCACCTCATTAACCGCTCATATTGTTTGAACCAATTCATATAAGTTCAATTTTACGTCTGTAGGTTGGTCGTTGGGTAATTTACTATTTAATATATAAGAAGCCTGTGACAATCAAATTCACAACTAGTGGATAACGATCAAACGGACTAGTCTCACTAAAGTTACCCAAGTTAAGGCGATTTGTTTTTTACTTTAGTTTTGAAAAAGAGACCGCGCTTTTTTAAGTGTATACAAAAAAATAAAAAATAAAAAAAAAAACAGGTGTATGCTGAATTCGGCAAGTAATGCGGAAATACGAGATATGACATGTCGTCTTCATTGAATTCACAAGGACAGCTGCATAATCGCAAAACATTTTTCTTTTCCATTGCCTTCGTCCTTTTCTCCTCCTCTACCGTCTCAGTTTAAACACAGATTCAATTATTAAGTGTTTCAATTCGGCAAATCAGAAGAGATCGCTTATTAAAACTTTCCGAACGGGCATCAGCTGCCTCGATAACTACAGATGCCAAATTAGGCACTAACACGAGAAAGAATGGGATAATGAGAGCAGATACTGGATGCGCCTAAGACAAACAATTATCGATTCCAGTACAAGTTTAATGCATTCAGCATGGTTGATTCCTGTGATTGCTGCATTAATGTTCCAGCGTGACAGAATATTAGCATTAAAAGACAAACGGTTAAACTAAAAAAACATCACTCAGATCGTAATGTATTCATTAACACTTCGCTTTCATTTTACATTATTCGACAATTCTACCTCTCATAAAAATTATTCGATAATTCTATCTCTCATAAAAATTATTCGACAATTCTACCTCTCATAAAAATTATTCGACAATTCTACCTCTCATAAAAATTATTCGACAATTCTACCTCTCATAAAAATTATTCGACAATTCTATCTCTCATAAAAATTATTCGACAATTCTATCTCTCATAAAAATTATTCGACAATTCTACCTCTCATAAAAATTATTCGACAATTCTACCTCTCATAAAAATTATTCGACAATTCTACCTCTCATAAAAATTATTCGACAATTCTATCTCTCATAAAAATTATTCGACAATTCTATCTCTCATAAAAATTATTCGACAATTCTACCTCTCATAAAAATTATTCGACAATTCTACCTCTCATAAAAATTATTCGACAATTCTACCTCTCATAAAAATTATTCAACAATTCTATCTCTCATAAAAATTATTCGACAATTCTACCTCTCATAAAAATTATTCGACAATTCTATCTCTCATAAAAATTATTCAACAATTCTATCTCTCATAAAAATTATTCGACAATTCTACCTCTCATAAAAATTATTCGACAATTCTACCTCTCATAAAAATTATTCGACAATTCTACCTCTCATAAAAATTATTCAACAATTCTATCTCTCATAAAAATTATTCGACAATTCTACCTCTCATAAAAATTATTCGACAATTCTATCTCTCATAAAAATTATTCGACAATTCTACCTCTCATAAAAATTATTCGACAATTCTACCTCTCATAAAAATTATTCGACAATTCTATCTCTCATAAAAATTATAACATACACAGTGCAACGGTTAACGCATCGGATAATGAAATCAAAGAACCGACTTCTATTTCTGGATGAGTTTGTTATGTTCACCTTCTGACAAATAACTGTGTATGAATCCGTGACTTCCGGATTAAATAACAAGACTGAATGAACTTATTTGATGCGGCAATTCGTCTAGACAAAAACTCTTAATTCAAAAACAGCCTGAGGTCGGGCGGTTTCAATCAAGTTGTATTGCCCAATACACATCACTTTTGGGATAGTTGCAGTGCACATTTTACCCCTAGGACCAAACAAGTCCCACACACAATATTTCTTAATGTGAGAGTCTGCTGACTGAGAGGTACTCGGACATTTGGCCGACGACATGAACTAAATGAACATTTACCCTAAAATGTAGTGACGTATTTACATGTCGTAATATGCTACATATATTTATATTTATTCACTGTATTAGTTTATAATTTATCTTTTTTGTACAGTTTTTTTTTTAATCTTTTCTGTGTATATTATATTTTACTTCAAATATTACTGTAAGATGATAAGTATTTTGAGAAAAAGCATATTTTACTACAGCAAAAAACTTAAGCTTTTACGATATGAAAGAACTTTCAATTTCGCTTTTAATGATCATTATCTTAAAGGGATGAACGAGCTTTTATCTTAAAGTTAAATAATTAGGTGCTATTTTGTACCCAGATGGAGTCAAATGTTTTTAAATATTAATTTCAATAAACAAATATTGAAATAAAAATTTACACTTTAGATTTAGTAATTTAATCACTTGAAATTCAGTGGTGATTATTAGTCCTATTCTACCTGATAATACTGCTAATTAAAATACTTAAAGTATTGCTTGTTACTATTTTTACTTGTACTTTTTCGGTGAAATGTCCGTTCGACCAAATGTCCGTCGGCCAAATTTACGTTCGGCCAATTTTTTTTTTTTATTCGTCAACATGTTTCAATATTTATAAGCACTCTCGGTTTAATTCGCTGTAATTTATTTATTAATTTTAATTGCCGAATTTTTCTTATCTCTGTAAATAGTAATTAGCTGGTGAAATGAAACTTGATGGGAAGTGGGTAAAAACGGAAAACATAATTACCGTCTAAGTATCCGATGAGGGGGTGTCCACTCAAAAAAGGAAAAAAAGAAAAAATTACCCGTAAACAGCTTAAATATAGTTCGCACCGTTGTGATTGGCTGTTGGTCAATTTCTAATCAAATGTGTGACAACGGGGTATATTTATAGAAGTCAGTGTCTATAAGCATTTTTAGAGGGCGTTTCAGAGTCTGGCCAGCTCTGATGTGGTCGACTAGTTGAGATCAGTATGATGTTCGAAAGACCCGAAACTGCCCAATGATCCAATTCCAGAACATCACTGACGACGCCCTCTAGCGCTAAAAGAGCATATATTCAAAACGGTTTTTCCTGTCAAGACGGTGACGTCCGGGAAAGGCCGGATGACTACTAGGAATAGACTAGATGGCAAATTGGAAAGACAATTGACGGTGAGGAGAGACCATAATTTAAAGCATTCCTGGGCTAGCTACCCGGTATGCAGATCAAAATTTGGCTACACACACATAAGAATATATACCCCCAAGGGATCCCGAGAGGGGGGAGAATGAAATCCTTATTAGGACGGATCTACCGGAGACGAACCAAGCCTCACACCAACGAACAATGATTATGACTTGCCCATGCGGGAAATAATGCAAGAATAAACCCAGCCTAAAAATCCATCATGCCAAAATGAAATGTCAATTGGAAGCTAGCCAGTTGCAGCGCACAGGAAATTCTCCTGATGAGACGCAGGAAATACAGGGCCGGGAAGCTCACCACAGAGCCCAGTTCTTCCAAGCAGAGGCACAAGTATCTCCAGAATTACCATCTGAGACATTTCGGAAAAAGGTCAAATGGCCTGCGGCCGTAGACAAAAAAGCTTGGCACGACTTCGATTTAGACATCAGCGAAATATTAAAGACAATTTCAAAAGGCTCGGTGGATACCCGTTTAAGTACTATGTCGAAAATCATAGTTAGCTACGCTTCAGAGCGCTTCGGATACTAGGAAAGGATGACGAAAGAAAAAACTTCAGAAAATCGAAGGGAAAGTAAAATCAAACAATTCGGAGCGGAATTAAGAGCTATCCGAAAGCAATATAAGAAAGCAAAACCGAAGAAAAGGGATCGCTGCAAGAACTCTGTGACATCATCCGTTCCAAAATGAAATCTTTACGGAGAGCAGAATGGCACAGGAATAGAAGGAAGGAAAGGGCGCGCAAACGATTAGCTTTCGTCCCTAATCCATACGGTTTCACTAAGAAATTATTAAGCGACAAACGTAATGAAAGGTTAACATCTACCCCTGACGAAATAAATGACTTCCTTAAAAAGACTTTGATTGACCCAAATAAACATATACACCTAGGAGAAAACTCCTCACTAATCACACCTAATTTGCCTTCATACCCTTTTGACTTAAAAGAACCAACATTGAAAGAAGTTCAAACAATATTAAAAACAGCAAGATCGGGATCAGCCCCTGGACCTAACGGAGTCCCTTACTTAGTTTATAAACGTTGCCCATTGTTGCTCCGTATGTTATGGAGGTTCTTAAAAATTGTTTGGAGAAGAGGGAAGATAGCTGTACAATGGAGGTGCTCAGAAGGAATATGGATCCCTAAAGAGGAAGGAGCAAGTACAGTAAATCAATTTAGGTACATCTCCCTATTCAACGTCGAAGGGAAAATATTCTTTAGTATTATAAATTGACGCTTGATATATTTCCTCTTAAAGAACAAGTATATCGCCACCTCTGTTCAAAGAGGAGGCGTTCCAGGCATACCGGGGTGCATAGAACATACAGGTGTCATCACGCAGCTGCTAAAAGACGTGAGAGCACATAAGGGCGATATGGCTTTTCTGTGGCTGGATCTTAAGAATGCCTATGGCTCTATCCGACACAAATTCGTAGAAGAATTGTTAAATCGCCACCACGTTCCTCCCCAAATTATAGAGACCATAGTAGACTATTATAACATTTTCAAAATGAGAACAGCAGCAGGAAATGCAACATCTGCATGGCATACATTGGAAAAAGGCATTATAACAGGCTGCACTATCTCAGCTACCCTCTTTTCCTTGGCCATGAATATGCTAATAAAAGCGGCAGAAATAAAATGCAGAGATCCTTTAACAAGATCTGGTCAACGGCAACGGCCATTAAGAGCATACATGGACGATATGACCATAACATCCTCGTCTGTAATTGGTGCGGGGTGGTTACTAAAAGGTTTGGAGAAACTTATTTTATGGGCAAGAATGAGTTTCAACGCCGCCAAATCGAGGTCATTAGTGGTGAAAAAAGGGAAAACATCAGAGAGGGATCGCTTTAAATTGCCTGACGAGTATACCTCGACTATAAAGCAAAACCCAATCAAGAACTTGGGTAAGCGTTTTGATAATACCCTGAAGGACTCTGTCGCAATCCAGGAAACAAAGGATATCCTAGAAGCCTGGTTAGATAAAGTAGACAAGTCTGACTTACCCGGGCGATACAAGGCTTGGATTTATCAACATGTTATTCTTCCCAAAATATTGTGGCCTTTGTCCATCTCTGAGTTCACTACCTCTACCGTAGAACATATAGAAAAAAGATCAACTCGCGTTTAAGGAGATGGCTAGGTCTACCAAAGTGTCTAAGTAGCGCCGCCCTTTACGGTAATTCCAACATTCTTCAACTCCCCTTTAAAAGCCTCGTAGAAGAATACAAAGTGGCTAAGGTGCGAGCAATAATACAATACAAGTTCTCCAAGGACCCAAAAGTAGCAGGAGCAAATATTGAGGTTACACTGGGAGGAAATGGAACGCTGTAAAGGAGTTAAAAGTGGCAGAAGAGCGTCTTCGCGAAAAAGCGGTGCTGGGCACTGTCGCCGCGGGTCGGGCAGGGCTGGGTTTCTTTCCTACTGTTAGAATCGACAAAGCCGTAGGTAAGGAAAAACACCAACTCTTACTGGACGAAATTCGCCCAGGGGAAGAAGAGGAAAGAGAGTAGCAAAGATGATCGGGTTTAAACAACAAGGTTCATGGACAAAATGGGAGACAATGATACCTAGGAAAGTTGGATGGTCAGATCTATGGCGTAACGAATTGGGCATGAACTTTTTGATCCGATCTGTTTATGACCTTCGACCAAGCCCCGTTAACCTACAAATATGGACTAAATCAGAATCGCCCTCATGCCCCCTATGCGGTCAAATAGGTTCTTTAAAACATATACTTAGCAACTGCAAATCAGCCCTAGCAGACGGTAGGTATAGATGGCGCCATGATCAAATATTAAAAGAAATTGCAGAAGTCGTTAGTACAGCCATCCGTACAAACAAACCGAATCCAAACATGAATGCTATAAATTTTATTAAAGCTGGCGCGCAACCGAACCCAAAGAAAATGACCGTACCCAATTTTTTATCATGTGCAACAGACTGGGAAGTTAGAGTGGATTTAGGTGAAAGGCTAAATTTCCCCGATCACATTTCCAAGACCAGATTGCGTCCAGACCTAGTCCTTTTTTCAAATAAACTAAAGAAAATCATCATGTGGGAACTAACGGTCTGTTATGAGGATAATGCAGAAGAAGCCAGTGGAAGGGAAAAACTAAAATACGATGAATTACTGGAAAGTTGTAGGAACAGCGGATGGAAGGCAAGCTGCAAACCAATTGAAGTAGGCACAAGGAGTTGTGTGGCAAAATCACTAGTCAGCGCCTTAACAGATATTGGGATAGTGGGAACAAAAAAACGAAAAGCTATCCAAACCATTACTGAGATTGCAGAAAGAACAGCTAAATGGTTATGGCTAAAACGTGCAAGTGTATGGTCGAGCAAACTGGGGAAAGCCTAAATTAATGTAAAAGTGTAACTTTTTAAACATCATTGTATATTAAATGTAAATAGTGTAAAGATATGCTATAACTTTTATTTAACTAGAAATGCCGTAATCGGTTTGTAAATACGTATAATCGAAAACAGTTGTTTCATTTTTTTATTTTTTTTATTTTACACGGTTCGTTTGCCAGCCATTGTAAATAATACATACGAACCTTCAAAGGAAAGGAGGAAGGAAAGCGTTTTCGTTTCATTCTATATTTTATTCTACTTATTTTTCTTTATTTACTTATTATTATCCTTCTTTTTTTTATCTACAATTCTCGCGTTAACAGTTCGGCTCCTTATTTCCCCAATTAACATATACGTTATTATACTTATTATTTTATGTTATTTATTTATTATTTATTTTCACTTTTGCGTAAATGTTGAAATTTTTTCGCATAACCATTATTATCCCGATACCCTAGCATCTAGAATAATTGCATAACATCGTAACCTTCAAAAGAGGGTCTATTTTCAATTGTCTTTCCCCCCCACCATTTTCGTCCTTTATTACTGATTATAAATTTCCTGAGCTTTGACTTCCAATTGACATTATTTTCCGTTTTCCTTTTTCCTTCCCCCCAACTATTTGACTTTATGCAAAGCATGATTGATCACGACTTTCTCACCAATATTTTTTTTACCCTCCTCGTTTCGTTTTGATTTCTAACGATCTAAAAACATAAATTTAATTTTATAATCAATAGATTAGGGTGTTTTACTCCGTCAACATGTTTTATACGCTTTGTTATGATATTTATAAACATTCTCGGTTTAATTCGCTGTATTTATTTATTCATTTTAATCGCATAAACGAGTTTTTTAGGTGTTTTTTAAACGTTTTATGATATTTTTAAGCACTCTTGGTTTAACTCGCTGTAACTTATTGTTTACTTTTTATTTTATTTTTTTATTCAACATGTTTTAAACGTTTTATTAAGTTATTTATAAGCACTCTCGGTTTCATTTGCTGTAATTTATGTATTAATTTTAATTGCCGAATTTTTCTTATCTCTGTAATTAGTATTAGGTTGGTGCAAAAATAATGACGTAATAATGTCGTTTTTGACGTATTTTTTAACGTCAAAAAACATTATTACGTCATTATTTTTGCACCAACCTAATAATTATCAGCTGGTGAAATGAAACTTGATGGGAAGTGGGTAAAAACGGAAAACATAATTACCGTCTCAGTATCCGATGAGGGGTTGTCCGCTCAAAAATGAAAAAATTACCCGTAAACAGCTTAAATAGAGTTCGCACCCTTGTGATTGGCTGTTGGTCAATCTCCAATCATATGTGTGACAACGGGGTATATTTATAGAAGTTAGTGTCTAAAAGCATTTTTAGAGGGCGTTTCAGAGTCTGATTGAGTTTCGTCTTTTTTGTGACCGGTGTTTTGGACTCGTCTAATTGTTTTCTTTGTGTTGCAGTGCGACGAACCTGATTTTTTTTTTGGTCACGAGGATTTGTTTGGCGATCTTTTTCGGAATAACGATATTCTTTGAACACACCAAGACATTTTGCTAAGTTATTTAAGTTTTAATTTTTTATTCTTCCATTTCTTTTGTTTGCTTTTTATTTTTTGGGGGCTTCGGCCCACATAATTTTTTATTTCTTTATTTTTTTTTTTTTTTTTTTTTAAATAAGTACTTTTTAAGAAAAAAGAAAAAGAAAGCTTTATTTTTATTTCGTTTTTTATTTTTTATACCCACTTTCTTTTTATTAGCGACTTCGGTCGCATTCTTTTCTTTTTGGTTTGACTAGTTTGTTTTTCTTTTTTTAGTTTATTTTCTTTAGCGGCTTCGGCCGCAAACTTATATTTTTTTTTCTTCTGGTTACAAACCAGACTTTTTCTTTTCTTTTTCTTCCTGTACATTTTATTTGAATTTTTGAAAAAAAAGAAAGGAGTTTTTGTTTTTTCTTTTATTTTCGGCAGCCTTTGAGCGCCATCTTTATTTTTTTTTTTTTTTTTTTTATTTTTTTTAATCTTACCTGTCTGTTTCTTTCTGTTTGATCTAGTTTGTTTTTTATTGTGCACAGTTTATTTATTTTTTTTGTCTTTGCTATTTTTATTTACTGGTACATCCAGGCTTTTTCTTTATTTGTTTAATTTCTTTATTTTTTTTTTCTCCCAACTCCTTTCCCCAAAATTTGGACCCGCAAGTGGAAGTCTCCACTCTAATCCACCATGGCCGACGAAGCCAGTCGGTCTAATGTAAAGAAAGACCTTTTCGGATCTGCGGCGAAAGCTGACCCGCCGGATAAAAATCCCAAAAAGCAGGCTAATGCTAGCCCAATTTTGAAAAAAGGTGCTAGTGTCTCCAAAAAAGGAGATACTAGCAAAAATGTAGAAGTGCCAAAGGAGGCACAAAGTAAGACCGCCGAGGAATTGCCCTCATGTTGGAAGTCCCCCCCCCCCCAAGTTGTATCTTGAACATGGCGGATTTCTTGGATAAGGCGAAGGGGTACGCCCATCTTGTTAATAAAGATGGGTTCGTCGATATTGTCCAGGAAATAGATGTGTTCGCAAAGAGAATGGTGACCGTTTTTGTGGTGGATAAGAAAACTAGAAAGATTTGTCGCTCCACAAAAGACAGTGATTAAATCACTTTTGTCCCTGGGGATAAAACCCCAAAGAGTAATTAAGGGTACCGGGTTCTTTATGTGGGACATTCTGCTACCCACCCCAGAAGATTGCCTGGCCATGGCAAAGAAGGAATTAATAACGAAAGATTTTATCATCAGAACGGAATATGAAGGCCGCAGGCGGACCCGGGTGGCCGTCTTCGAGGTTCCTCCTCAAATTTCGGGAGAGCTCCTGGCTGCATTTTTTATGCAGTTCGGCCAGATTTTAGGGGCTCTCTCCGACAATTTGAACGGGGATGGACTTTTGATATTATGCTCGACCAGAAGGCCTTCAAGTCCGTCCCCAACTGTTTGGAGTATGGCGACCGGAAAATGCCGGTCATAGTGACCGGTAGAAGACCAACTTGCTGGAGGTGTGGAGAGACTGGTCACCTTTCCTCCTCCAGCCCAGAAAAGAAGGCCCCTGGAGTTCCGGTCGCTGGCGACCAAAATCCCCCCTTGGCCGAGAACTTAAAATCCGCGGCGCCTGTAATGGGCCTAGCTGCGAGGCGGACCGGTGAGGAAAATCCCCCCATTAACCCAGAGACCAACGCCTGCCAGGTAGTTAGGGGCAAGGTGAAGACCCAAACAGGGGTTACTCAGTCCCAACATGACACCGGGGACAGTCACCTACAGCCCCATTCCCTCTACCAGCTCTGAGGGCGACGCCTCGGCGTCTTATGCAAATACCGCAACAAAAGCCCAGAAACTTAACGAGCCAAGTTGGGAAAAGATTTTGGACCTCAAAATACTGAAAGAAAAGCTGGAGACAAAGCGGGGCAAAAGTCAAAAATCGCTGGGGGCACCGAGCCACCTATCCTCTGTCCCGTCTTCCCCTTCATCTAAAAAGACTTTCATAAAACCACCTCCGCCCAAATCTGCATCAAGCTCACCAGCAAAATCTCATTCTTCTAAACCTTCGCCGGTGAGGACGCCTACCGGGTGGACACCATCTACTACCCCCAATGTCACACCCATGTCAACTCCCATACATTCACCTCAAAAAAAAAAAGGTTAAGAAGTCCAGATGCACAATTCATTACCGACAAGAAAAAGAAAAAAATCAAACCACCATATCTCCCAGGGGAAGACGTCTGCCGCGTACCCCGGGACCAAGCAGAAACCCAAACACGTAACCCAAAAGATCTGAAGATTCTTTGGAATTTTAAAAAGGTAAATGGCCTAGACGTGGAGAATCCGAATAATTTCCCTTCGGCCTCAAGAATCCTGACTGTTATTAGATCTGGCCCGGGTACGCGGGAGATTTGGGGCATGATAGAGGAGGCCCAGTCGTCACTCAAAATGGTGCCTCCAGCTGCCTACTTACTCGACCCGGATGTGAATGAAGCAGAACAAAATCTTAAAGGGAGGGTCCCAGTTTTCGTTCACCCATCCCTTTATAGAGCCCTCAAACTTACTTACCCCTCGGACATCGGCGGCTTGTCTCAAGATGATACCGTCGAAAATGAGATGGCGTCCGGATCTATGGGACGAGCTGTCGGTGTCCTCACCCCAGCCATGTTCTATCCTGAAAGACAACCCTAATCGGCTTCACAATGGCAGTTTGGTTAGCTAGTTTAAATGTCCAGGGCCTGAGGTCCGAGTCTCGCAGGGCGAGGCTCTCTCGTGACCTTCAGCGCCTCGGGGTGAATGTATGTTGTATACAAGAGATCCGTTTTTCTTCTCATGATCGTGAGGACATACTGTCTAAGGGGTTCGCCCTTTATTCAGCATGTTTTGATGGTCGTTCGAGGGGTGTCTCTTGGCTAGTGAGCAAGTCTTTGAAGGCAGCTTGTACCCTTGTCTTCGCGGATCCGGCGGGCAGACTTTGCGTGCTGGATGTTACCATAAAGGATAAGGTTCTACGTCTCATTGGGGTTTATGCGCCCAATACCCATTCCGAGCGGCCTGCTTTGTTTCGGCAGATCGCGCCGTTCTTGACGACGTCTCGTCGGGTAGTTTTAGCGGGGGATTGGAATGCCGTCCTTGACCCCTATATAGATCGTATAGGGCAAAAACAAGGTACTAACAACCCGGATGTGAAACCATTTCGGGACTTTATCGATGAGTTTGATCTTGTCGATAAGTTCCGGAATGAACACCCTCGGAAGGTAGCATGGACTTGGACAACTAGTGGCAACTCGGCTCCCGGGACGCTTGCGAGCTACCTGGACCGGGTCTTAGTTAGGAGAGTCGATGTAGGGCTCTTAGGGTGTCCAAGTTTCCATTATATAGTTTATACGGATCATAGGCTTGTCCGGGTCCGTGTAAACTTAGATAAGCCTAAGGTTAGATTGGCTGGTTACTGGAAATTGAACTGTTCCCTTTTTGGTGATCAGGGTTTCCGGGACCAGCTTTTACTAATGATACAAAGGGAATTGACGGGTGCGGTTGTGGGAAATGCCTAGTGGGGCAAATTAAAATCTCAAATTCGAACGTTTGCTGCCGATTTTAGTCGTCGACTCAATCTAGATAGATTAGCGGCGCAAACTGCTTTAGAAGATAAAGTCGATCGGGCAGTGAAATCCCGTGTTAGTGGGGACATAGCTTTAGCTAAGGCAGAGTTGTCCTCCTTGCTTATCAAGAAGGATCAAGCTCTGGTAGTTAGGGCTAGGTTAAAAAGAATGTCTTCTGAGGCAACGAATATGGCCGCTGAACTGCGTGCAGAGGAAAATCGAAGCGCGTCTAAGCGACATATCGCATGTGTCACGTTGCCGGATAAGCGGACCGTGACTACAAACGCGGGCATATGTGAGGTGTTTCGGGACTACTTTCAGGATCTTTTCACCAGGGAGCCCGGTCTGAGCTCTGCTCAGTTCGACGCCTATTTAGCTGACTTTCCCTGCCTTTCGGCAGCTGAAGCGGCTAGGTGCGAGGGTCCCATTACAGAGTCGGAGATCTGGGAAGCGCTGAAGCAGGTTGGCCTGGATAAGTCTCCGGGATTAGATGGTCTTCCCTACGAAGTGTACTTGAGGTTGTCGCACGTTTTTGTTCCTTTGCTGGAACTGATTTACAACCACTGGATGAAGCAGGGGTCTTTACCCCAACGCTTCACCAGGGGTGTGATCAAGTTGCTGTGTAAGGACAAGGGCGGTGGGGATGGGTTAGGGAACTTTCGCCCTTTAACGATGTTAAACACTGACTTAAAGATTTTGGCGAAGATCTTAGCCAACCGTTTGCAGCTTGTATTGTCTAGTCTGATTGGCCCCGAACAGACTTGTGCTGTGAAGGGTAGGACTATACAGGATAACCTTCACATGGTACGCTTGATCTTAGAAAAAGTCGACAGCGAAGCCGCGCTGATCAATTTAGATCAGTCCAAGGCCTTCGATAGGGTTGACCATCGATTTCTGGAGGCTGTCCTTTCGGCGGCCGGTTTCAGAGCCGACTTTCGCTCCTGGATCCGACTTTTGTATGCGACCCCCGGTGCGCTGGTGGAAGTGAATGGGGTAAGATCGAAGCCTTTCGTATTGTCTCGCTCCATTCGTCAAGTTTGTCCGCTCTCGCCTCTGCTTTACGTTCTTGCGTTGGAACCATTCCTTCGCAAGTTGAAGGCGAATCCGGTCCTGCGCGGAATTTCCCTGCCTGGGGCTTCCACCTCAGCCAGGTATTCCGCCTATGCTGACGACGTTTCGGTTCTTGTGTCGAGCAGAGCCGAGATTGACGAAGTCAGCAAAGAGGTCAGTGGGTATGAGATGGTGACAGGGGCCAAGATCAACCGCGATAAGTCTGTGGGCTTGCGGTTGGGTGCGTGGAAGGGAGTTTCTCTTCCCGGACCTTTCCTCTGGACGGATGGGCCGATCAAGATACTCGGCGTCTGGTTCAGTCCTGATCTCCAGTTGGAAATGAATTGGTCGGAGGTGCAAGGGAAGGCCGAGATCGCGGTTAATCTGTGGTCTCGGAGGAGACTTTCCCTGAAGGGAAGGGCGGAGGTATGTGTTTCACACATATATCCGATCCTCCTTTACCGACTTTCTGTGCTTCCGCTCCCGTATGCCAGACTAATGTCATTAGTCCGGACCTTGTTCTCTTTCTTGTGGAGAGACAAGGCCCCTATGGTAACTCGCGAGATCTGTTGCCTTCATCCCTCTGAGGGCGGTCTGGGTATGCCTAGCATTGAGATTCGTCAATATATGCTTCGCATTACCTTTCTAGACCGAATGTGTCGCGGATTGGATGAGGTGGGCACCTTTTGGAAAGAAGATGTCCGAAAACATTTCCCATCCCTGAGAAGTGTGCACTCGTGCGAGGAGGAGGCCGGCCGTAGACCTCGTGCCGAGTGCGCCTTCTACCGCGAATGTCGTAGTGCTTTGAAGCTCCTCTTACGGACGACGGATGGCCTCTCCGACGCCCAGGCGTTGTCTCGTAAGGCATTGTATCAATTGTTAGTTAGGGGGTCCGTTCAAGATGATCTGATCGACGAGCTCGGTCTTACGAAGCAGGAGGCTCGCTCGATATGGCCTTGGGCGCCTGGGTTGAAATGTCTCAATAACGATGAGGCATCACTCACCTGGCTGATGATTCGTGGGGCCCTCTGGGTCGGCAAGAGACTCTGTTCAGCAGGTTTGGAGAAATATCCAAACTGTCGTCGCTGCACTGGGGAAGTCGAGACCATTGGTCACGCCTTTTTTCAGTGCAAGACGGTAGTGCCGTTGTGCAAGTTTGTTGAAGGCCTCATGGTTCGCATGCTGCAGGGAAAGTTCTTTGTCCTGGAAGCCAGTTCTGTTTGTAGCAATGTGGTGTCGCAATTGACGAAGGCTGAATACTATGTGTTCTGTTGCTTACTAGGGATTATGAGAGTCGTGATTTGGACGACGCGTCAGAAGGGATTCCATGAGGGCGAGAAATTCACCTCTTCCCAACTGATCTTGTACTTTAAGCATCAGCTTAAAGTCAAGATTAGGACGGAAAGGCGGCGGCTCACCTCATCGGAATTTGGCAAAAGGTGGGTGAATCTTGCGCGAATGTGTAGAGTGAAAGGGGCTGACCTAGAGTGGCACTTGGATGTCGGTTAGGTACAGGATTTGTCCTAACAGGGTTGAACATAGGCAACCCACCCAGATATTAGCTTAGACTAGGTTTTCGATTTTTGAATCTTTAGTTTTCCCTTTTTTCTAGTAAACTTCTGTCCCTATTTTTCTTTTGTTTAATTCCCCATCCCCTCCCTCGTTAGGTGGTCAGTGACTTCAGTTCTCTGGTGGATGCGGGGCGACTTTCGTTTCGTGTGTGTGCTTTTTCGTATTTGTTGTTGTGTATGAATGTGTGTGTGTCTGTGTGAATGCTTGGAGGAATGAATGTTTTTTCTTATTCTTTCTTAGCCCCGCATTGATTTCGTCTAGTTAACTGATTTTGCTGCCACATTTGCTGCCACATTTATGGTTTGTGGGGGGTTTTATTACTAACACAGTCTTGTTTAGTTTTCATTGTAAATACTTAAGTCATATTGTACATAATCATTTGGGGTTCTTTTTAAAAAATTGTTATTTTATGACCCTCCACCCCGCGAACACTATTTGTACATAAGGGGACTAGTTAGGACTTCATAGAGAATTTGAGGCATTATGGTGGACGTAGTAAGAAAGGTAGGAGTGAATGTGTTGTTTTGGTGTTTGGATTATTGTTAGTTTGTTTGGGTCAGTGTCTGGGACTAGCTAAGTTTAGATTTAAGACAGAAGAAGATCGTCATATCCCATCCCCCTTTTAGGCCTTGTGCCACATTTTATAGTCATTGTATAAATAAATATCGTTTCGTCTTTTTTGTGACCGGTGTTTTGGACTCGTCTAATTGTTTTCTTTGTGTTGCAGTGCGACGAACCTGATTTTTTTTTTGGCCACGAGGATTTGTTTGGCGATCTTTTTCGGAATAACGATATTCTTTGAACACACCAAGACATTTTGCTAAGTTATTTAAGTTTTAATTTTTTATTCTTCCATTTCTTTTGTTTGTTTTTATTTTTTGGGGGCTTCGGCCCACATAATTTTTTATTTCTTTATTTTTTTTTTTTTTTTTTTTTTTAAATAAGTACTTTTTAAGAAAAAAGAAAAAGAAAGCTTTATTTTTATTTCGTTTTTTATTTTTTATACCCACTTTCTTTTTATTAGCGACTTCGGTCGCATTCTTTTCTTTTTGGTTTGACTAGTTTGTTTTTCTTTTTTTTAGTTTATTTTCTTTAGCGGCTTCGGCCGCAAACTTATATTTTTTTTTTTCTGGTTACAAACCAGACTTTTTCTTTTCTTTTTCTTCCTGTACATTTTATTTGAATTTTTGAAAAAAAAGAAAGGAGTTTTTGTTTTTTCTTTTATTTTCGGCAGCCTTTGAGCGCCATCTTTATTTTTTTTTTTTATTTTTTTTTTTTTTTAATCTTACCTGTCTGTTTCTTTCTGTTTGATCTAGTTTGTTTTTTATTGTGCACAGTTTATTTATTTTTTTTGTCTTTGCTATTTTTATTTACTGGTACATCCAGGCTTTTTCTTTATTTGTTTAATTTCTTTATTTTTTTTTTCTCCCAACTCCTTTCCCCAAAATTTGGACCCGCAAGTGGAAGTCTCCACTCTAATCCACCATGGCCGACGAAGCCAGTCGGTCTAATGTAAAGAAAGACCTTTTCGGATCTGCGGCGAAAGCTGACCCGCCGGATAAAAATCCCAAAAAGCAGGCTAATGCTAGCCCAATTTTGAAAAAAGGTGCTAGTGTCTCCAAAAAAGGAGATACTAGCAAAAATGTAGAAGTGCCAAAGGAGGCACAAAGTAAGACCGCCGAGGAATTGCCCTCATGTTGGAAGTCCCCCCCCCAAGTTGTATCTTGAACATGGCGGATTTCTTGGATAAGGCGAAGGGGTACGCCCATCTTGTTAATAAAGATGGGTTCGTCGATATTGTCCAGGAAATAGATGTGTTCGCAAAGAGAATGGTGACCGTTTTTGTGGTGGATAAGAAAACTAGAAAGATTTGTCGCTCCACAAAAGACAGTGATTAAATCACTTTTGTCCCTGGGGATAAAACCCCAAAGAGTAATTAAGGGTACCGGGTTCTTCATGTGGGACATTCTGCTACCCACCCCAGAAGATTGCCTGGCCATGGCAAAGAAGGAATTAATAACGAAAGATTTTATCATCAGAACGGAATATGAAGGCCGCAGGCGGACCCGGGTGGCCGTCTTCGAGGTTCCTCCTCAAATTTCGGGAGAGCTCCTGGCTGCATTTTTTATGCAGTTCGGCCAGATTTTAGGGGCTCTCTCCGACAATTTGAACGGGGATAGACTTTTGATATTATGCTCGACCAGAAGGCCTTCAAGTCCGTCCCCAACTGTTTGGAGTATGGCGACCGGAAAATGCCGGTCATAGTGACCGGTAGAAGACCAACTTGCTGGAGGTGTGGAGAGACTGGTCACCTTTCCTCCTCCAGCCCAGAAAAGAAGGCCCCTGGAGTTCCGGTCGCTGGCGACCAAAATCCCCCCTTGGCCGAGAACTTAAAATCCGCGGCGCCTGTAATGGGCCTAGCTGCGAGGCGGACCGGTGAGGAAAATCCCCCCGGTTGGGCCCAGATCCACATTAACCCAGAGACCAACGCCTGCCACAAGTGTGGTTAAGGAGAAGGAGGGGGAATGGCGCCTCGTTGTTAGGGGCAAGGGGAAGACCCAAACAGGGGTTACTCAGTCCCAACATGACACCGGGGACAGTCACCTACAGCCCCATTCCCTCTACCAGCTCTGAGGGCGACGCCTCGGCGTCTTATGCAAATACCGCAACAAAAGCCCAGAAACTTAACGAGCCAAGTTGGGAAAAGATTTTGGACCTCAAAATACTGAAAGAAAAGCTGGAGACAAAGCGGGGCAAAAGTCAAAAATCGCTGGGGGCACCGGGCCCCCTATCCTCTGTCCCGTCTTCCCCTTCATCTAAAAAGACTTTCATAAAACCACCTCCGCCCAAATCTGCATCAAGCTCACCAGCAAAATCTCATTCTTCTAAACCTTCGCCGGTGAGGACGCCTACCGGGTGGACACCATCTACTACCCCCAATGTCACACCCATGTCAACTCCCATACATTCACCTAAAAAAAAAAAGGTTAAGAAGTCCAGATGCACAATTCATTACCGACAAGAAAAAGAAAAAAATCAAACCACCATATCTCCCAGGGGAAGACGTCTGCCGCGTACCCCGGGACCAAGCAGAAACCCAAACACGTAACCCAAAAGATCTGAAGATTCTTTGGAATTTTAAAAAGGTAAATGGCCTAGACCTGGAGAATCCGAATAATTTCCCTTCGGCCTCAAGAATCCTGACTGTTATTAGATCTGGCCCGGGTACGCGGGAGATTTAGGGCATGATAGAGGAGGCCCAGTCGTCACTCAAAATGGTGCCTCCAGCTGCCTACTTACTCGACCCGGATGTGAATGAAGCAGAACAAAATCTTAAAGGGAGGGTCCCAGTTTTCGTTCACCCATCCCTTTATAGAGCCCTCAAACTTACTTACCCCTCGGACATCGGCGGCTTGTCTCAAGATGATACCGTCGAAAATGAGATGGCGTCCGGATCTATGGGACGAGCTGTCGGTGTCCTCACCCCAGCCATGTTCTATCCTGAAAGACAACCCTAATCGGCTTCACAATGGCAGTTTGGTTAGCTAGTTTAAATGTCCGGGGCCTGAGGTCCGAGTCTCGCAGGGCGAGGCTCTCTCGTGACCTTCAGCGCCTCGGGGTGAATGTATGTTGTATACAAGAGATCCGTTTTTCTTCTCATGATCGTGAGGACATACTGTCTAAGGGGTTCGCCCTTTATTCAGCATGTTTTGATGGTCGTTCGAGGGGTGTCTCTTGGCTAGTGAGCAAGTCTTTGAAGGCAGCTTGTACCCTTGTCTTCGCGGATCCGGCGGGCAGACTTTGCGTGCTGGATGTTACCATAAAGGATAAGGTTCTACGTCTCATTGGGGTTTATGCGCCCAATACCCATTCCGAGCGGCCTGCTTTGTTTCGGCAGATCGCGCCGTTCTTGACGACGTCTCGTCGGGTAGTTTTAGCGGGAGATTGGAATGCCGTCCTTGACCCCTATATAGATCGTATAGGGCAAAAACAAGGTACTAACAACCCGGATGTGAAACCATTTCGGGACTTTGTCGATGAGTTTGATCTTGTCGATAAGTTCCGGAATGAACACCCTCGGGAGGTAGCATGGACTTGGACAACTAGTGGCAACTCGGATCCTGGGACGCTTGCGAGCTACCTGGACCGGGTCTTAGTTAGGAGAGTCGATGTAGGGCTCTTAGGGTATCCAAGTTTCCATTATATAGTTTATACGGATCATAGGCTTGTCCGGGTCCGTGTAAACTTAGATAAGCCTAAGGTTAGATTGGCTGGTTACTGGAAATTGAACTGTTCCCTTTTTGGTGATCAGGGTTTCCGGGACCAGCTTTTACTAATGATACGAAGGGAATTGACGGGTGCGGTTGTGGGAAATGCCTGGTGGGGCAAATTAAAATCTAAAATTCGAACGTTTGCTGCCGATTTTAGTCGTCGACTCAATCTAGATAGATTAGCGGCGCAAACTGCTTTAGAAGATAAAGTCGATCGGGCAGTGAAATCGCGTGTTAGTGGGGACGTAGCTTTAGCTAAGGCAGAGTTGTCCTCCTTGCTTATCAAGAAGGATCAAGCTCTGGTAGTTAGGGCTAGGTTAAAAAGAATGTCTTCTGAGGCAACGAATATGGACGCTGAATTGCGTGCAGAGGAAAATCGAAACGCATCTAAGCGACATATTGCATGCGTCATGTTGCCGGATAAGCGGACCGTGACTACAAACGCGGGCATATGTGAGGTATTTCGGGACTACTTTCAGGATCTTTTTACCAGGGAGCCCGGTCTGAGCTCTGCTCAGTTCGACGCCTATTTAGCTGACTTTCCCTGCCTTTCGGCAGCTGAAGCGGCTAGGTGCGAGGGTCCCATTACAGAGTCGGAGATCTGGGAAGCGCTGAAGCAGGTTGGCCTGGATAAGTCTCCGGGATTAGATGGTCTTCCCTACGAAGTGTACTTGAGGTTGTCGCACGTTTTTGTTCCTTTGCTGGAACTGATTTACAACCACTGGATGAAGCAGGGGTCTTTACCCCAACGCTTCACCAGGGGTGTGATCAAGTTGCTGCGTAAGGACAAGGGCGGTGGTGATGGGTTAGGGAACTTTCGCCCTTTAACGATGTTAAACACTGACTTAAAGATTTTGGCGAAGATCTTAGCCAACCGTTTGCAGCTTGTCCTGTCTAGTCTGATTGGCCCTGAACAGACTTGTGCTGTGAAGGGTAGGACTATTCAGGATAAACTTCATATGGTACGCTTGATCTTAGAACAAGTCGACAGTGAAGCCGCGCTGATCAATTTAGATCAGTCCAAGGCCTTCGATAGGGTTGACCATCGATTTCTGGAGGCTGTCGTTTCGGCGGCCGGTTTCAGAGCCGACTTTCGCTCCTGGATCCGACTTTTGTATGCGACCCCTGGTGCGCTGGTGGAAGTGAATGGGGTAAGATCGAAGCCTTTCGTATTGTCTCGCTCCATTCGTCAAGGTTGTCCGCTCTCGCCTCTGCTTTACGTTCTTGCGTTGGAACCATTCCTTCGCAAGTTGAAGGCGAATCCGGTCCTGCGCGGAATTTCCCTGCCTGGGGCTTCCACCTCAGCCAGGTATTCCGCCTATGCTGACGACGTTTCGGTTCTTGTGTCGAGCAGAGCCGAGATTGACGAAGTCAGCAAAGAGATCAGTGGGTATGAGATGGTGACAGGGGCCAAGATCAACCGCGATAAGTCTGTGGGCTTGCGGTTGGGTGCGTGGAAGGGAGTTTCTCTTCCCGGACCTTTTCTCTGGACGGATGGGCCGATCAAGATACTCGGCGTCTGGTTCGGTCCTGATCTCCAGTTGAAAATGAATTGGTCGGAGGTGCAAGGGAAGGCCGAGATCGCGGTTAAGCTGTGGTCTCGGAGGAGACTTTCCCTGAAGGAAAGGGCGGAGGTATGTGGTTCACACATATATCCAATCCTCCTTTACCGACTCTGTGCTTCCACTCCCGTATGCCAGACTAATGTCTTTAGTCCGGACCTTGTTCTCTTTCTTGTGGAGAGACAAGGCCCCTTTGGTATCTCGCGAGATCTGTTGCCTTCATCCCTCTGAGGGCGGTCTGGGTATGCCTAGCATTGAGATTCGTCAATATATGCTTCGCATTACCTTTCTAGACCGAATGTGTCGCGGATTGGATGAGGTGGGCACCTTTTGGAAAGAAGATGTCCGAAAACATTTCCCATCCCTGAGAAGTGTGCACTCGTGCGAGGAGGAGGCCGGCCGTAGACCTCGTGGCGAGTGCTCCTTCTACCGCGAATGTCGTAGTGCTTTGAAGCTCCGCTTACGGACGACGGATGGCCTCTCCGACGCCCAGGCGTTGTCTCGTAAGGCATTGTATCGAGTGTTAGTTAGGGGGTCCGTTCAAGATGATCTGATCGACGAGCTCGGTCTTACGAAGCAGGAGGCTCGCTCGATATGGCCTTGGGCGCCTGGGTTGAAATGTCTCAATAATGATAAGGCATCACTCACCTGGCTGATGATTCGTGGGGCCCTCTGGGTCGGCAAGAGACTTTGTTCAGCAGGTTTGGAGAAATATCCAAACTGTCGTCGCTGTACTGGGGAAGTCGAGACCATTGGTCACGCCTTTTTTCAGTGCAAGACGGTAGTGCCGTTGTGCAAGTTTGTTGAAGGCCTCGTGGTTCGCATGCTGCAGGGAAAGTTTTTTGTCCTGGAAGCCAGTTCTGTTTGTAGCAATGTGGTGCCGCAATTGACGAAGGCTGAACACTGTGTTCTGTTGCTTACTAGGGATTATGAGAGTCGTGATTTGGACGACGCGTCAGAAGGGATTCTTTGAGGGCGAGAAATTCACCTCTTCCCAACTGTTCTTGTTCTTTAAGCATCAGCTTAAAGTCAAGATTAGGACGGAAAGGCGGCGGCTCACCTCATCGGAATTTGGCAAAAGGTGGGTGAATCTTGCGCGAATGTGTAGAGTGAAAGGGGCTGACCTAGAGTGGCACTTGGATGTCGGTTAGGTACAGGATTTGTCCTAACAGGGTTGAACATAGGCAACCCACCCAGATTTTAGCTTAGACTAGGTTTTCGATTTTGAATCTTTAGTTTCCCCTTTTTTTTCTCTAGTAAACTTAGCTAGGGTATGCATGCGCATTGGTCCCTTTTATTTCTGTCCCTATTTTTATTTTGTTTAATTCCCCATCCCCCCCTCTTTAGGTGGTCAGTGACGTCAGTTCTCTGGTGGATGCGGGGCGCCTTTCGTTTCGTGTGTGTGATTTTCGTATTTGTTGTTGTGTATGAATGTGTGTGTGTCTGTGTGTTTGCTTGTGAAGAATGAATGTTTTTTCTTATTTTTCTTAGTCCCGCATTGATTTCGTCTAGTTAACTGAGGTTTCTGCCACATTTATGGTTTGTGGGGGGTTTTATTACTAACACAGTTCTGTTTTGTTTTCATTGTAAATATTTTTAAGTCATATTGTACATAATCATTTGGGGTTTCTTTTTAAAAAAAATTGTTATTTTATGACCCTCCCCCCACGAACAATATTTGTACATAAGGGGACTAGTTAGGACTTCATAGAGTATCTGAGTTATTATGGTGGACGTAGTAAGAAAGGCAGGAGTGAATGTGTTGTTTTGGTGATTGGAACATTGTTGGTGTGTTTGGGTCCATGTCTGAGACTAGCTAAGTTTAGATTTAAGACAGAAGATGACCGTCATTCCCCAACCCCCTATTTGGCTTTGTGCCACATTTTATACATATCGTATAAATAAATATTGTTTCAGAGTCTGATCAGCTCTGATGGGGTCGACTTGGTGAGGTCAGTATGATATTTGAAAGGCCCGAAACTGCCCAATGATCCAATTCCAGAACATCACTGACGACGCCCTCTAGCGCTAAAAGAGCGTATGTTCAAAGCGTCGGCCAAATGTCCGTTCGACCAAATTTCCGTTCGGCCTAATGTCTCTCGGCCAAATGTCCGTCAGACAAATGACTGTCGGCCAAATGTTCGGCCACGGCCCGAGGTCATTAATCTACGAGTGACTGATGTTAAAATACTCATTTTAAAGGCAAACTATATACTGCCGGGCAGGAATGAACGTCACAACATAATCTTCGCAGGTATTATTCTTGTTCGTTTCAGCAAATCTTCGGATAATTACGTACAAATATAATTTTAAAAAGATATTCAATAGCAAACAGTCAGTATGTTTAAAAATAAATTGTGCGCATGTTAAAAATACAGTTATGTTTTTCACTAAAATCACCCTTAGCCTCAATAAATTCTCACGATACTTTCTCAGAAGTGATTATATTTAAGGGATTTAAAATATATGAGCTAGGAGAACCAATGCTGGCGGAGAGATGATCATGAAAATTCTCTTCTAGTCACTATTGTGTCAACTCGATTACAGATCAAGTGACAGTTCTGCTGGAGCACATACAACCACCCCTTCTTTTTAGGGTTTCGTTAATATTTCTAGCAGCACGACGTAAACGAAGGCATTGACTTTAAGGACCCGACGGAAAAACTTAGCGTAGTTAGATATGACCTTCATTGCTCATATAACCCACAGTTATTTCAACTGTCTTTTTCTGATTCTAAGTGTCCTTTTTGCTTCCGTTTTCCTTAAAACGTACATGCCGTCATCATTGTATTCCCAAAATCCTTCTATAGAAGCACATCTCTGTGTCTCTACTTCATCTGTGAGGAGATTGTCCAGTACTCACTGTCATATGGAAAGACTGATATTGCATAGCAGTTCAGTACTCTCTATTTCTTAATACTTTGCTTATCTTTTAGAAAGCGTTATTCACTATCTCAGTACGCCTTTGGATTTTAGAGTCGTACTTTCTGTTTTTTGTTAAAACCCTTCCCCGATATTTAAATTTTTTGATTTTGATGTCTCTAATTTGCAATTTACATATTGGGCTGTTCCATTTCGCTAACAGCCATGCTTCCTGCAATTGGCGCTTAGTTCTTGCTTTTCGCTTTCCTTCACTGCCTTCTGTAGGAGTTTTGTAGTCTCCTTTCTGTATCTGCTATCAACACTGTGTCATCTGTATATCTTATGTTATTAAGATTGTGGTCGCTAATAATGAATCCTGATAGGACTTCGAATTCTCTCAGAATCGCCTCACTTTATACATTGAAGATGTCCAGTGGAAAGACACATCGTTGTCTTACATTACGTACTATTTTAGTATGTTTACGGAATTCATTTTCTATCTATATGCAAGCAGTTTGCTACCAGACTGCTCTGATATCCTTCTCAAATGTATCAAGCTTACCTAGTATTTCCAACAGTTGTTTATGATGAACTTTCTCAGATGCTTTTCCATTATCTATAAAACATCATGAATGAGGCCTGATAATACATAGCTTTTCAAATCTATTTTTGGCGGTAACGATTTTTTTTGTTTTCCCTAAGCTACTGAGTTTTTTGGAAGGCATCATTTCCTACTCTTACGTCTTCTGATTTTGGTGACGTATTCTCCATTATTTTCTAAAAGAATTTCACCATATCTGAACTTCTTTAATGGCTTGATTTTGACATCCTCAAATTCATAGCGCCAAACTTGGGCTTTTTCTTTTACCCAGCATCATATATTCCGTTTTTGTTCACAGTTGATGGTTAGTTACCGTTATTAGCTAGTTTGGAGTTCCTACAGTTTCTTTTCTGTGTCTGTTATCAACACGGTAACATCTGCATATATTATTTGGATAAAGTCCACTCACATTAAATCCCAGTACGACTTCTAACACTCGTAGGATCGCTTCACTGTAAATATTGAGTAAATCCAGTGAGAGGACGTAGTCTTGTCTTCCGACCCTTTCTCTTTCTGCGTAATAACTCAATTCGTTTTTTACTTGTATGCAGGGGATTTGCTCTAAGTAAAGGTTCTACAATTTCAGTTAAATGATTACATTATGTATTTCGTATAATAGAAACCTGCTGTTCCTACGTGTTTTCATTAAGTTTCTTTACTGCTGTTTTCGTGAAAATGACGAATCTGAAGGGCGTATATATATATATATATATATATATATATATATATATATATATATATATATATATATATATAGTAAAGGTAGAAAAAGCGTTGGTATATAATCCAAGTAGATCCCAGTAATATAAAATATTAAAACTGATCCACAAAAAGAGCTTAATGCATTTATTATTATAGAGCAAATAATTAATACACAATTATATCCCAAATCATATGTAACTTTCTTATCAAATCCGGTATAGGTAGAGGTTGGCAAGACAGCCGACTTATATATTCATCTGCCGAAATAACCTTATTCCCCATATCAGGTGATTTAGGATTTTATTGACCATTATATATATATATATATATATATATATATATATATATATATATATATATAAAAGGAAGAGGTTATAGCAGTTTCAACGAAAAGTGCCGTATCTCTCTTCTTTTTAATATATATATATATATATATATATATATGTATGGACATATATTGACATTGAAGTTAACAATCAGCGGCGACAGACAGTTCCATGTTTAAACGCCGTGGAACCACCTCTTAATTGTTTATGTTCCCAGGTCCATCTTGACCGAGGGTAGTAGCATGTGTTAGGGTCCAAATTATTGACAGATTGTGAACCCTCAAAGGAAAACAAACCACTATGAAAGTATAAAAATACATATGTATAGTAAAATTAGCAACAATACATATGTATAGTAAAATTAGCAACAATACATATGTATAGTAAAATTAGCAACAATACATATGTATAGTAAAATAGCAACAATACATATGTATAGTACAATTAGCAACAATACATTTTAAAGTAAAATGACCAGCAATGCATTTTATAGTAGAATTACCAACTATAAATTTTATATCAAAATAATCAATAATACCTTTTTAGCACTTGAAGGCATACAATTGCGTTAAAAATTGTTTTAGCTGAAGCTATAAAAGAGTGTTCAAAATAATTAGATTTCAGCATTAAATAATCCATAGATGTTGGGATGCTGATAAAGAAAACTACCCAACATACTTAAATGGAGTTTTCAGCTGTTGGCCTGAAGATTGCGTTTAACATTGAAGCAGACTGTCGGCTCAGGGCGTCGACCTCAATGTCCACTTTTATATTTAGGTACACCTGTATCCATAATATTGAGAATTTTAACCCATAAATATAGATTACCTTAAAAGCATATTTTTAACATATTACACACACACAAACACATGTGTGTGGGTGGGTGTGTGTTTATAGAGGTGTGAATATGGCCAATAATTCTTCTCTAATAAAAGCTTCCTTAAAATGACTGACAATTTACGTCTTTTAAACTATGCAATTAATCCCGAACGGAAATTTGAAAGGCACTTCTAACTGTAGAAAGTATCTAATAATAAAAAGCAAACAACATCAACTATGAAGAATGCTGCAATGTCCTGTTCTTATTCGAAAATTGAACATCTATCCCCTTTTCAACAATATACACATTATTTATAAAAACTCCATTGAAAAATTGCTAAGCGATAAGCAGATAGCGCTCGGAACGAACACATATTTGGAGGTTTGATACGCACACTAAGAGAAAACAGGAAGTCTCTTGCATGAAAATTGAATAATAAAACATTTAGCCGAAGTACCTTGACAGTCATTTTTAATGAAACATAAGAGAATAATGGTTTCTTGTAAATTAATGTAAACGAAAAAATATATAAAAATTCATCGAAAATGGCGGAATTTTATTGCAAAAATTAAAGTTTCGTTGTCGACATCTATTCGCAATATTAAACAGCTACGCCGAACCGAGAGTCTGTTTTGCGTCTTGTATAGTTAATATGTTTTGAACAGCTCAACTGAATGAGTGTTTTTAAAACACTAAAAATACAGCCATAAGCTTAGCGAGGATAATATGAACGTTGTGCGACTTCAACAACATAAACATTTCCATGACAACTAAGAATATATTGAGATATCCTCTTTTAAATTTTTGCAAATGTATTTCGTCTGGCTGTTTTATTTGCCTTCTACGATTAATAACTAAATCTTCTTTAATCTAAAGAAAACAGTAATTTATTCGATACACTAACACGCGAAAAGGAAGGTCTCAAGCATACACGCCCACACACACATACACGCGCGCGCTCACACACACACATACATACATATATATATATATATATATATCGACTCGTGCAAAAAGGTGAGCTCACTCAGGTGAGCTTGTATGTCTGTGCGTATATGTTTATATCAGTTTGTGTTTAAAGATATCGTTCTGTTTAACTTTTGCGCGCATATTTGTTGCTCGTATCCGATGTGGGCAAAGTTAAGAATTCCCAGCAGAAAAGAAAAGATTTCCCAAAATATACAGCGAGACCAAAAATTGGAAAATTGATGCAACGTAAAATATACTGATTAATGCAGACAAATATTAATTAAAAAAATCATATACAATAACAAAAATGAATAATTTATTATGTATAGTTTCCACTAGTTTATCATCAAGCCTCGAGCTGTAAAAGCTGCACTGCCCATAACCTCGAATTCTTTAGACATCTAGTCGCAGTCCATTTTGATGGCAGACTTGAGGGTATAGTCGTTTGTATCTGAGGTCCTGTTGTAATTCTGTTTGAAAACATACCATTATTTTTTTTACTGTAACGGGATCATGTCTATGGTGAATTGTATCCGCCAAACTGGGCAGTGTGGAGGTTTTGTAGCCGGTCAAGAAAATCTTACTTCAATATTCAACTTGCTTTGCAGTTTACTTTGTTCTGGAATTGTCATCAATGGTCAACTGAACTTGCTCAATAAATTCTGGTGTTCTTATATAAAAAACAAACAAACTAGAAGACTAAAATCAAAATGTCAGCTCCTCAAAGAGATCTTTTTTAAAAACTAAATATTCGAATATTTTTATTTTGAGGTTTACTTTTTAAATACTGTCGAGGAATTTGAATACGGATTTATATATTTTTGAGTGGGAAGTGGTTCTGATTGTCGGAAATTGCCGAAAATTACCGAATAGCATTTGGCTTCACGCCAATTCGAATTTGGTTTCTTCGTTGGGACCACATTCGTATCTCAAATCATATTTGCCCTGTAAATAGTTAGCCTTGAGTCCTAACAAAATTATATCAAAAGATCTTCTTGTAGGCACCATCTGTTCCCCAATCTTGTAGAAGAATGGATGAATCATTTTTTTTTCTGTTGGGTGCTAGGGTATCAAACCACACGAATTGTGAAAGTTGTCTAATACTAAAGGGTTTTTTTTTTTTTTTACATCAACTGATAATGTAACAGTCATTTAAGCAATTCAGAACAGCGTCCACCGTGAAGATTTTTTCACCACAGAATATTTTAATATGGACTAAGAATTATTGGAGTACGTTATTATGGCTTTCTAATTTTCTGCCGTTAACTGACACCATGAGGTGGTGACCTAACGTAATTTATGATTTCAGTTATTTATGGTCACCTATTTAACACAGCAGTTTTCGATTCCACATTCTCTTGAACTCACTGTATCTTTGCACGTATCTTATTGTCACTGACACGACCATATGCATGCACAAGCCATGTCCTAACTGTAAATATCTGAAAAGATGGATTTAAGAAATGCAGCTCGTCTGAACATTTGTCATGAAAATAGCGATAGCGTTGCATCTGTGAAAAAGGGGTTTGTAGGGCAGAAAATGATTCATCACCTACCAGGCTGCGTAAGCAGATCATTTTGGTAGGTGGAAAATTTAGTTTCATTTTTACTACATGATTTCTTTCCCTCAGTCTATGCTATTGTCATTTTTAGGCGTGGACGCATCCGAGCAGACACAAAACATATTTAAAGCCGAAGCACGACAAATATCGCCATTACTTTCTACGATATATTTGATAAACCTTATAAAAAAGTGTATAACTAATGCGAAGGAGATACAGATTATAGGCAAAATATTAATTACCGTATTTTCTGGCTTACAAGACTCTGCGGCTTGGAAGACGCACCCTAATATTGGAAAGAAATTTCTAAGAAAAAAATGTCATTCTCATACAACAACAAATTTACCATGTCCCTCACATACTGGTGCCACATATTGCTTACATTAATCACTTCTCCGATTTTGTTTGTATGGCGATGACATACTAGTGAAGAGCAGAAAGGCTCCCACTGCTGCTAGTAAACAGCATTTTTAAGCTTGTGGCTCGGTTCCAGGAAGATTTATATTCTTGGAAATACTTGTAACAGCTAAGCACTGAGGTTACATCATATAAAAGGCTGAATTAGATAGACACCTAACATTATAGTGTAATGACTCATACATACAAATGACTCATACAAATCCACGTCCCTATCAGTCAAGCCAATTAGGTGACCGTCCAAGTTTACTTGAGCCTGGGTATTGGCTTTCATTCGTCTTGGAAGACGCATACGTATTTTCAGGGTATTTCTTAGAAAAAGTTGCGTCTTTTAGCCGGAAAATACGGTAGTTTTTTTTTGTTTTTTGCTTTTTGTTTTTTGCTTTTTGTTTTTGTTTTTTTTGTTTTTGTTTTTGTTTTTTTGTTGTTGTTTGTTTTTTGTTTTTTCCACAAGAAAAACTGACACAACACTACTTCGTTTTCCCACGTTTTGTTTTAAATTACAAAAAGTATACAAACCCAGAAAAATCATTATGGAGCTTTGGAAACATTTCGACTATGGATCTCTTGATTGGATTTTGAGTTGTTTTTGACGGCTTATCAACCATATATAGGTTATTTAAAGTCGAAATATATTGTTCTTTTTCTTTTGCATTGCGAGTGAATATTGCATTAACTTTTTTTCTTTGGAGAAAACAATGATTTTACCAAATACAAGTCATACAATTTAATCCATAACTAAAGGGAGAAGTGATTAATTGATAGCTTTCCCAATGTTATTTACTCATAAGTGAATCTAATGCAATCGACTGGACATTCTCACTCCAAGTCGCTCTCCCATATACTACTTGCTCATCTGTGAACGGTTATTAGAAAAATAGTCCTTTTAATAATCACCATCAAGTAAACACATAACTTGTATATCCTACGAGAGTAAGTGAAAGAATTCGGACTACGTTCAATATTTATTACTAGCTACCCTCCCCTTCAACGAAACAAAAGGAGAGAAATCTTATATAGCTATACGTTTCAGGAACCTTTACTAAGACGAGAATTCACTGTTAGTACTCACCTCCTCTTGTCTGGAGTTTTGCGACAACGTTGTTTGGGAGGAATTGTGGAATAAGTTAAGCAGAGAACTTTTCATAGTTTAAGTCTTACTAATAATGATGTCAAATGTTCACAATACGGCAATGAGCCAATTCCTGTTGGTAACTGACCAGAGACCAGTGTTGATTACATTGGTCTGATCGTGTTATTACAATCCCTAACATACAAGCGAGAAATCTCCAAGGGACATTGCGACATCTCTTCGTTAAACAATGAGGCGAAAGATCTGATTTGTCCGATAATCAAACAATTAAAAACACATTACTAGTTGCCATTCACAAACGCTCTCAGAAAAATATCTGTGAGTAATGTTACTTTATGTTACACACACACACGCATATATATATATATATGTGTATGTGTGTGTGTGTGTGCGTGTGTGTGTCTTCTTGTATATGTTATATGTATGTGTATGCGCTAGTATACATGTATGCGGGTGTTAATTTGTGCGTGAATGATTATCCGTTTGAGCGTGGAGAAAAACGGAATGTGAAACTTAAATACTGTTTTATCACACATTTCCGGTTGGGCACGAATTCACAATAAGACTGTAATTGAATCTCCCACCCCTCTCTCTCTTTCTCTCTCTCTCTCTCACTCTGTGTGTGTGTGCGTGTGTCTCACATACACACTTTCTCTCTCTTTCTTAATTAATCTCTCTATATATGTCTTTCTTTCTCTCTATCTTTCTTTTTCTCCCATTTTCTTTCTTTCTCTCTTTATTTCTTTCTTTCAATTTTTATGTATTTATTAATTTATCTCTCTCTTTCTTTCTTTCTTTCTTTATTATTTCCTTTCACTCTCTTTCGTTGTTTCCTTCTTTATCTGTATCCCTTCGTTTCTCTTCTTTCTTTCTTTCTCGCTCACTTTATTTCTTTCTTTTCTCTTTCTCACTTTCTTTTTCTCTACCTTACTCGCTCTCTCTCGCTCTCTCTCTCTCGCTCTCTATCTATCTATCTATATATATATATATATATATATATATATATATATATATATATATATATATATAAAGATAGATAGATAGATAGATAGATAATTAAAAAATATACATATTATACCACACCCTTTACCCTACTCGGAGTTTCATATAAAATGCAATCTTCAGGTACTGAGTTCATAAAGAAAGAAAGAAAGAAAGAAAGCGGGATAGAAAAAAAGAAAGAAAAAAGAAAGCGCGAGAGAAAGAAAAAGTCAGTTAGAAAGATAAAGAAAGAACGAAAGAGAAAAAGAAATGAATAAAAAGAAATAAATAAATAAAGATAGAACGAAATAAAAAGAGAGAAAGAAAGCGAGAGAGAATAAAGAGATAGAGAGAAAGTGAGAGAGAGAGAGGGGGTGGAGAGAGTGATTGGGAGATTCAATTACACTGAGCACTTGAAGATTGTGTTTGGCATGAAACTGCGAGTAGTTCAAATAGTAAGAGATATGTATATTTATTAATAGATGTCCTTTATACCTCTGTTATATAACAACGAGATCTGTTTCAATGGGACCAGCAATTTGCCTGCAATATATATATATATATATATATATATATATATATATATATATATATATGTGTGTGTGTCTGTGTGAAACCAGAAACTTGTCCGTGTATATGAAAGGATACGATTGAAAATAAGTAAACTACTGTTTACTGATCTGTTTCAACTCTAACAATTAACCTTTCATATATATATATATATATATATATATATATATATATATATATATATATTACGTGTCCCAGAAATTCCAGCTGCCTCTTCCTGATGTTAAGTATAAGCTTCCTCTTTGTTTGTTTCCTCTCCAAAACCTCATCGTTGCTCACACGCTCAGTCCATGATATCCTTAGCATCCTTCTGTAGAACCATACTTCCGTCACCTCGAGTCTCTTCATCTTTGAGGAGACCGTCAAACATTCGTTGCCGTAAAGGAGGACAGATCTCACGTAGCAGCTCGGTACTCTTTTCCTTGTTACTAAAGAACCCTCTCGTCTTGCAATAGTCTTCTCAACTTTTGGAATGTGTCCTTGACCATGCCAATACTTCGTATCTCAGCGTCACACTTCCCCTCGTCCCTCAAAACACTTTTCAGATATTTAAAACGCTCGATTTTAGTGTCCCTTAACCTGCAAATCGCATTTCGGGCTCATCCTTTTAATGATGTCCATGCATTCTTGTAATTTATGCTTATCTTCCGGTATATGCACACTGTTGTGGATTTCATTTATTATTTCTGTGATCTTGTCTATGCCAAAGTCATGTAAGGCTGTCAGAATTTCTCTTACAATTCCGTCTGGCCCTGCCGCCATTTTTTCTATTCAATTTGACCAATGCGGCTTTTACTTCGGTTTTCAGAATTCCGGGCCGGTCGCTGGTTTTGTGTATTGCTGATTATTCTCCTTTGTCGTGGAAGAGTTCTCCAATAAACTCGCTCCAGCGTTGAAGAATTTTCTCCTTCTTTAATATGAGTGTTCTATCCTTTGATTTTAAGTAGCCTGTTGGCGAGCATGTCTTCTGTCCTGTTAGTTGCCTTAATGAGACATGTTTCAGTGAATAATATATATATATATATATACACTTGTTTGTTATTTTAGCGTGTTTCCCCCTTTTTTGATCTTTATTTTCGTTACTGTTCTTTTCGTTAATTAATGATCCAACGATTGTCTCCTGATGAGATGTTAGTTGAAAGTGCCTTAGAGACTGATAAAATTAAAATCAATAAATTCCTAGTTTTTAAAACTATATATATATATATATATATATATATATATATATATATATATATATATATTGGGATATTTTCATTGAATAATTTAGACAAGTTTGTTTATTTCAAGGCAAATATTGTAATGTTCATAATTTTCAAAGACAAAATTGATGTGTCTATCTGAAAGTTTTTTTAATTGTGAAGTGAGGAAAGCTGGGTTTAGTTCTGTACGATTAGCTAGAGTAGCGATTCAGGGGACGTAACTAAGTTTTGAGGTTGTTGAGAGATTTTAAAAAAATCAGTATTAAAAATTATTAGTACAAATCTCGATATTTTAAACGATCTGTAAAACATTTTAAAATATTTGTGCTGTGTTTATAATTAATTTTAAGTTTTGCTTTCAATTTTTTGTAAATAGCTTCAAGAATTTTTAGTTTATTATTTTCATGAAAAAGTATTGACTTATTTTCAAGTTTTTTATGAAAAAGTAGCAGCATGGTCCGGCGTTGCCCGTGCTTGATTAAAAAATCGTACGACTCATACAGCAATCGCTATCACTTGACTTAAAATATGTTTGCCCTTCCTTAGCTTTAAAGAAGTGCCCTTAGCTGTGCTGATATTGCTATATGCCTTACTTCTTGTCTATCTCACACTGCGATTTTTTTCTAAGCTCTATACTAAACATTAAATCTATTACGACAAAAGAACTAAACAAAATGAACACAAAACGATCAGCTTTAAAAAAGGACTCGTAACTGGAAAAACCGAATGAAAAAAGAATGTTAACAAATACTTTTTCACACCCAACCCAGTTCTGCTGAATCAGAATCAACGTTGAGTTTAAGCAAGCAAATGAGCCAATTGGAGTAAAGTGCCATGCAGATTTAAATTTTTCCCACTTGTGACGAATGCAGCTATCGATTTTTTTTTTGCGTGCTAGCATGCTAGTTAACATTCGTGTCAGTCAGATATTGGCTCTCACGCTGGCCAATAGAATCTTCCTGCCTATTCGTGGCAGCCAGCTATAAGCTCTCACTTTGGCCAGTACAAAATGGCCGCAAACTGCCGTAGAAGCATGAAAAATCGATTATTTCCACTATCGATGGGAGTTGGGAAATGCAACCTTGGTCTTGGCCTTTCCGATAACTTTGAATATGTGCATGTAAATTTTAGTACACATCCGTCGAAAATTGCGGCCGTGCATTCGTTACACACACACACACACACACACACATATCCTGCCTTTTATAGATAGAAATAATAAACATAAATTAAAACAATATAGTTATTAATACGAAGTTTTGAAAATAATAGATACAAGATTTCACAGATCTAGTATCACTCCCTCATAGTCAGCCTATGGACTTTTCAGCCCACCCTTCTATATTATTAACGTGTGTATTTTGTGTGTGTTATTTTTAAAATCGGTACGTACGTTTATTTTTTTATATATATATATTTGGTCGAGTTTGGATAAGAGAGCAGAGAAACTGTTGGTTTTAACATCATATTTTAAATATGTTCGTTATCCCCGCCATAATTAAATATTATTTTTCCGGACACGTGTGTCTTCGTATTCCGGGCAATACGAGAGAATAAATTATGGCTAAGGCGCAAATGAATGTGTAACGAAATTTTTAAATCGTAATCAGTTATTGAATTTGTTTTAAAATATTAACATCAATATTAAGCACATTTTAGCCCGCTTTACTTCTAACCGTATCTAAGGATATCATCATGGTAGCTTCATCTATACCCTCAGTGTAGTAGGTGCCTTCATAGTTCAGAAAATTAACTTATACTTCTTCAAAAAAGGAATACTTCATGTTTATACCGTTGCAAATAGACACTATCCACAGGAATTTATGCTTGTTTATAATTAGTCTTCTTATTTAGCCATAATCCATTGCTTGCTCTGCTGTGTCGTGTAAGACAATTGTTCTTGCCCGAATCTAACTTACATAATTATAAGTCTATCATTCATCCATGATAAGAATATTTTTCTTATATTTCGCCACACTTAGTAACCCCTGTGTCTTAGTGGCTTTGTTGCCTTGCTTAAGGTGAAATTATTTAAAGAAAAAGCTTGTTGCATTTTTTGTGAACGTGTCTGTATTTGCTCAGAATATTGTATACATTTTGTGCGTAAACATAATCTAAAAGACATAATTTCTTACGAAGCAGACATAATTGTTTTGGTTTCTATCTGTTTAGGAATGATCGTTAAAACATCCCTTCCCCATATTTATAGAAAAATCGTATAAATTCATGCTGAGGTTTCTTCTTAATCAATTAAATAGACCACTTCTCGGTCTCATCTGCCATATTGTTCTTTTTTTCTTTTTTTTTTTTGTCATGTAGTCAGAACACTACAACCACTTGACTGTATCACTTTTACGAATTAGCTCTAACAGTCTTACTATGTGGCCTTTTTGCTTGATTACTGTTTCTTTGCCTTGTTTTTTGCTTGCGTATATATAATATATATATATATATATATATATATATATATATATATATATATATATATGTCTGTGTGAAGAAATATAATCTTAAAGTTTGCTGTATTTATGGGACAAAGTTCTCAATATCAGATAGAGCGTGTGTAAAAGTGAACATTGAAGTCAACACTTTGAGGCGACAGGCTGTTTCATGCTAGACGATTGGCCTGACGATTGCGTCTAGCATGAAACAGCCTGTCGCCTCTAAATGTTGACTTCAATGTTCACTTATATATATATATATATATATATTGATGTGAGAGAATACAATAAAAGCTGATTGCAATTATAGATGAAAACTTTAATGATACACGGACGCTCTGTTTTAAATTATCATTTTTGGGGTCCAGTGTATTTAAATGTTTTTACTTTGTCATTCTGCCTTATTTCTCCTTCTATATTATATTCTATAATATGGAATTTTATCTTCTTGATATAACTCTTTATCCATTATTCTTTTGTCGACTCAGTTGCTCAACTACAGAAGTGAGTTTTATGTTTGAAGTATTTGTCAATTTTTTTGTGATTTACTTGCCATTTTAAAGAAAAGTTTTATTTTCTATGTAGAGCCAACGCGGTCGTGTTAGCTTAATAACATTATATCCGCTTATATATATATATATGGAATCCAAAAAAATTTCGCTTGAAGATGGAACAGAGCTTACTTTAATTCAATTTAATTCAAATAATTATATTGAAGTTTTCGGCTCTTGTTTTGAAACATGAGACCTCTTATGTAGCGTGTTGGAATCATATTTTTAAATAAATAATTATATTTATGCTCTACTTTTGTATCGAGCACTATTTTTTTAAAAATAATAACAAAAATACTGAAGAACTTTGGATTATTTACCTACCCAGTTCTTTCCTATTTTCTATATATTTTCACATATATATATATATATATATATATATGACATGGATAAATAAATTAATTTTTGACACGTTCTTTTTGTAGATGGTATTTATCAATCCACCCACGGGGATCGAATGTGGCACAAGGCCTTTTTAATGTCGGTATCTCTGAGCCCGGAGGCCCAGCCAAAAATAAATAACCAACCAAACATGCCGCGGCGGGCCAGTTCCGTCAACCTCCCCCAACGAAACCCTACCCTTCGGCGGAGCTTCGTCCGGGTTCCTCTCTGCAAGCAGAGAGTTCGAAAGACACCCGACCCGGCAGCTCACAAAGCGCAGATACTACACTTTGATCCTAGCCACCGGGCCGAGCAGGTATTCTTTTTATAGATACAAATATTTAATTAAATGTCTGTTTATAATAAACAATATTAACAACATTTACCGGCCTGAATGTCCGAGAAATTTTCATAGAAAAATATGCCGTTCTGTATAGGATACAGGTTCGATTCCTGTCAGAGGACGCATATTGTCTATTAAAATTTCTCATACACACACAAACACACATACATATATATATATATATATATATATATATATATATATATATATATATATATATATATATATATATATATATATATATATATATATATATATATATATATATGACCAATTTTATGCGTATGTATGTATATATATATATATATATGTGTGTGTGTTTGTAAAAGCGCATCAAGCCATTTTCTTTTTTAATCAATTGTGGATATCGTGGCTGGTTTTTTTTTTTTTTTAGTCAAACGGAAAGCTCTAATTACGGAAATGAAGTTGTATCAGAAATACAACGATTATTATTCGACGTTACATTTTAATACATTATAATCAAAAGCTGATTGTTTTTCTCTTCTAATTTTTTTTCTCAAAGAACAAGTCACTATGCAGTTAACACGTTGACGTGTCAAAGGTCAATTACGACTTCAATCTAGCTTACCCTGAAGATCCATTTAGGTGAAACCTAGGTAGGTAGTCACTGGCTCTTTAGGGTTATTTTATTCCTTTGCTCTTGGCGTATTGGGCACTTTACTTCTTATCTTAGTTACTCACTTGAGTTTTTTTCTTTGGACTGGAAACTTAAGGCACTCGATGATTTTTTTTCGCCATATTCGGATGTTTATGGTTCATTTTTTTTTTATCCAATTTTTATATCGGATACTAATTTATTTAGTTATACTTGGAAATTGTGTCATCCGAGGTTTTTTTACTAACCGAGTATAATTATTAGTATAATACACACACATAAACACGTATATGTATTAGGTTGGTGCAAAAATAATGACGTAATGTCGTTTTTTGACGTATTGTTTAACGTCAAAAAACGACATTATTACGTCATTATTTTTGCACCAACCGATTATCTACACACCCACACACACACATATATATATATATATATATATATATATATATATATATATATATATATATATATATATATATATATAAAGTCTGGCGAAATATGTTGATGTTTTTTCTTCTACCTGTAAATTAATAACAGCAAGTTAATTATATAGAAACCTATTTTGTAGTCATAACAGACGTCTATTTGCTCATTGGCTCAGATCCAACACTAATCTCTTAGTGATTCAACTTCCGAGAAAAAATAAGTAAAAATTGTTATGATCAATCCAATATTTACTTAACAAAGTCTGTTTATCCAACAGTAAACAAACTCAATCACGTTGTTTTGCTTTTTTCTTCAGAAACTTTTTAAAAAATACAGATATTCAACAAAAACAGACGACTGCAAGCTTATTGTTATCTTTCACTTACATTTTCTATCAATATAGAAAATGTGATTTACCTCTATAATATATATATATATATATATATATATATATATATATATATATATATATATATATATATATATATATGTGTGTGTGTGTGTGTGAAAAATTTCTCACCGACTAGAAAAAGACAATATGTATAAGCCCACATTGTACGAAACGTGTCGGCTAATAATACAGTTTCCCTGTTATCTTTTACTTATATAATAAGGCACAGTGAGTGAAGTTGGTCATAAAACAGTGTTAGAACTAAATTAACTGAGTTAAAATTTATACTAACAATTATAGTAATTAAAGTGTTTTTGCAATTTAAAAGTATATTGTAAAATGCAATTGATGAGATATCTTGATGAAATTTGTTCTATGTTCTCAATAGTTATTAAAGTTTTTAATTAAATTTCATTTGTGCAATTCAGATATCCTGCTGATGAAAGCGGTTCTTTTAATGTACCCCAAACATTTCTAGACCGCTGGATTAGAAGGGATTGCCCAGTTTCATGGCTTGCTCGTTTACTATATATCACTCCTCTGGACTTCTTTCTACGGGGTTATGTTAAAGATATCGTGTATCAAAGATACGAGACATCACTGATCTAAAGCAAATGATCACTGACGCTATTGACGCCATTAATGAGGTTATGCTACAAAAACTTCAATATGTACTCCTCATTTCGTAAAAATTTCCACATATTTGTCTTTAAGGTACCATTATAATAATTTATTTCACCAGAGTCCTTTTTAAAGGACGCCGGATCATCAGATAGCTCTTCCAAAAATGAAATGAAAATTGATGGGTAGTGTAAGTTTTTGTAATTTAACAGTGTGTAAAAGGGGTAGTTAAAGAGACATGATAGAGTTTAGGGAGAGTTTAATTTCATATCTCTCTCAATCATACTTAGTATTGAGGGAGGAGGAGTGACCAGACCTTGACCTATTTTATATATATATATATGTATATATATATATATATATATATATATATTCCCTCTCTGTCTCTCTCTCTATATATATATTCTCTGCGTTTCTATATCTCCTCTTATACATACATATATATATATATATATATATATATATATATATATATATATATATATATATATATAAAGTTACCTAAGTATTTAATGTAATTTTTCATAATTTTTATTTTTAGCTTATTTTTTTTTTTTTTTTTAGAACTTCGACTAACATAGGAAAATTATCCCTGAAGAATTCCCAACTGAAATTCCGAAATTTTATGAACACCGCGTTCTCTTGATCTGTCGCCTTTCGATTATTTTCTTTTGGGATACCTTAAGGAGAGTGTATGCAATAATGAAGCACGGACAATTCAGCAACTCAATGATAACATCTGTACTGAAATTCGACGCCTGCAGCCTGTGTTATTTATTTTAGGAATGAAGCTATTGAAAGAACGCGTCTGTAAAGACAGAAAATACACGATATTGACGTCGTATAAATTTTCATGATTAAATGGAAATACATTTCTAGTGTTTGTCTTTTCATTCTGTATACAGCCATTTTGAATAATAAAATATTTGAATAATAGGATACCATCCTTCCGCATCGCCGCCGCTGGGCTGGTCACGTGTCCAAAAGGCTTCCCACTCTATTCTCAAATATCATTCTGTGTGAACACGCTAGCGGCAAGGGATTACGCGGTCCAAAACAACACTTCAAGTATCCGTTGAAGACATCCCTGACACAGGCCAACATCGACCATGAGACCTGGGAAACCGTTGCTGCAAATAGGTCTTCCTGGCGTAGGACAATCCGGGGTGGGTCGGGACCGAGACTTTAGAGTCCAAACATGTTCTCAAGAGGGTCCCAGCGGAGTCCACCACCCACACTCTTCTGTTACTCCAGCTCACGACTCTTCAGGAGTAGGCTGGGCTTTCACAGTCATCTCCGCCACCGCCAGCAGGGAATAAGGAAAGCGGATAGTGGTCCCGATATTCGGGTGCGAGCGGGTATTTCTAGCGTTTGACTTTTCATTCTGTATAAAACAATTTTTGAAGAATAAAATCAGGGATGGAATTGCAAGATTTTTAAAACCCTAGGTGACTTCTGAGACATCCTGTATAACATTAATTAATTTTTCATACGCTGTTTTGGGGAGTTTTACAACTCTTTCGACTAAAGTGTTGTTTGCGGAAATTGTCTGGCTTCCAAGATATCTTCCTTGCTTCAATATTGTTTTCAGTTATAACATTCATCTCTCTGAAATAAATGGTGCAACTGGGCTTTATTTCGTTAGATATTCTTTAGCAAAATTCAGCGATAATCAGCTGAATTGTGAAGGAGCATTTTCTTTCACGAATATCTTCAATAGATTAAACCAAATTTGTTGTTGCAAGAAATTGTAATTATTCACATACAAATAATAATTTTTCTATTCATCATTAACTGTCCTGAGTATGACGATGAACCGCTTCAAGGAGACATCACACAGTGGATAAAGGCATAAATTAGATCCAGTGACAGGACCCAAAGAGTGTGAGTTCAATACCCGGCTAAGCCAGTGGAGAACTTGGGGAGGGGAATTAGCAAAAGATAACTGATAACTGACATCCATTAAAACATAGCGTGTGCTACTAGAACATTCTACTTTAATGAGCGAAATAAAGGGTTCAGTTCGACATTCCAACCAACTGAAGAAGGCCGGAGCGTACAACGGCCGAAATGTTGTAATAAATATAACGAGAAAGATGAGGACAACAGTCTAGATAATGTACATAATACCTCATTTCAGAAATATAGACAGATACAGCAGGAAGATTGTTCATCATCATCATCAAAGCCGCATCGACTTGAAGCCCCACTGCAAAACACTGTGGTTTCTCATCATCTGCATGTGGTTTCTCATCTTTTGTAAATAACACATTATCATTCCTCTCCAAACTTCCTTGTTCCTAACTGACGAATATGCTGCAAACCTTGAAAGCTTAGGTCTTGGCCTGACGATAAATTTCATTAGGCAGCAAGGCCTCTGATCGGGAGATTGAAGGTTTTGAGGAGCGTGGAATCATCTCATAATTTCTGTTATTTCAAGGTTCATTTTGATCGGGGGTGGTAGCTCATGTTAGGGTCCCAGCTATCGGCAAATAGTGGACATTCAAACAAAAAATATATCACTATGAAAGTATAAAATATATTTTATGGTAAAAATACCAGCATTACATTTCTTGTATAAAAAAAGTACATTTATGTTCAGACATTTATATGCACAAAAGCTGAGTATCATCTACCATGTACTCAATTATGAAAACAGAACAACATATATCATATATTTTTATTACTTTAAAAGAACCCAAGAAAATTTAATTTCGGCATTAAATGACCCATAAGGGGTTTATGTGCCGTTAAACAAACAAAAAAAATCTTGCAAGTCTTTTATGGGGAATGATGGAATTTTGACAGTAATTTTAATGTCGTTGTTAAGTGTGTATGCTATGGTTATTCGCGGTCTTTCGCGAAAATGTACGCTATTGCTCTTCTTGAAATAAGCCAGCGTAGATTTATGAGAAGGAAATTGCACATCTAATCGTAATACATGTCGAAATAATTTCCTTCGTAATCGGAAGATGAAAAGTAATATCTGGTATGTTTTGCATCTTTTGTGTTAGTTGAAATTGAAGATGATGTGCAGGCATCTTCTGCCAATTAGATGCTTTAACTGTACTCGATGGAATTAATCAATGTTTTCTTCATCCTTCCTTGTCAGTCCTCACGCTGCACAATTACATATAAATACTGGTTGGTTAATATGAATTATAAATTGAAAACATTACCTGATAAAATCTGACATCTCACACACAGAAGCACGCATACATGCACGCACTTATATAGTGATTTTCCAAGTGTAGCTTGGATGTGGCACAAGGGTGGAAGTAAGGGGCACCCAGTGAGGATCGAAACGCACTTATATATATGCATTTATAAGGTACTATTCGTCTTTATTTGATCAGCATGGCTGAGTTGGTCTAGATCCAGTCGGATCTAACAACGATTTAACTTGTTTCCCTTTGACCGTCTTGCCTAGAATCAGATCTTTGAGTATCAATTGTCCTAGCCCTCTTTACTCATTATAGACTCTAAAAATTTTATCTCTCTTTCTGGTTTTAAGTAAAAGTATCCTTTTTGTTTTCATTTTCTCTAAAACTTCGTCGTTACTCACATGTTATTCTCAGTATACTTCGGTAGAACCACATTTATGAGCCTTCAAGTCTCTTTATCGCCTGTAAGAAGATTGTCTACTGCCATATAGGACGACTGCTATGACGTAACTGTTCTGTCTTCTTTTATTTATTCCTTAGAAAATGTTTCTATTTACCTTATCTTTTGGAGAGGCATCTTTCGAATTTCAGTGTCGGCCTATGTGTCCTTTAAAATATTTCTCTGAAATTTAAAGTGTGAACTTGTGGAATTTTGCTATTTACAATTTGTATGTTGGGCTATTCCATTTGGTAACAACCGTGCACTTTGTCTTCTTACAATTGATGTTTAGTCCTTTCTTCTCACTTAGCTGAAGTCCATGACGCCCTTTTTAATTACCGTCAGTTTATGGTGAATAATACTATATCCTGCACTGTCAAAGAAATGTGTTTCGATCTCAGCACGTACATGTTAAATTAACTTTCAATCATAAGGGGATTTTTCGTCAGCAGTGGCGAAAGCTTGTGCGATCTTAATGAAATGTGAATTCATATCCACCGTTAACAACGTAAAAGCTGCACTGGTTCTCTCTCGACTTTTTCGTTTTTTCCTTGACCAACGAGGTTTGAAAAAAATTAAATGTCTGTTCTGCGCAATAAAATATTTTTAAATTAAAAATTATATATATAAAATATGTGGTGTAATTCTATTTATATTACATGAATCATTCATACAAAAACAGATTAGTGAAGTTAATGATATAAATGGCGAGAATACATCTTCTCAAGCAAATTTATTAAAATTACATTAATCCACGAACCTCTAGATGAATGTTATGATCCCTGGTTTTAATAAATTCAACTTGAATAAGGTCTTTTTTTTTTGCCAGTTCTTTCATCTGTTCATACAGACATCATCAGGCATGGAAATTGATTACGGTTACATCCAACCAGCTTAACTGTAAATTGATGAGATCTCAATGCCAGTATAGTATTGCGTTTAAATTAAAAAGGTTTACGTAACATGGTGAAGAGTTCATCCGAAAAATTATCGTGAAAGTATTTATAGAAAGGGCACAGGGAGGCAATCTTATGGCGGTGGGAAAGTCACTGCAGCCGAGCTGCCTAATCAGGACCAATTATATTACTGATTATTCTTTACATTTTATCAAGGAGCTCAAGGTAAATAGCAGGGGCACCGGACCATATGTGGCAACAATATTCTATGCCGGGACGAATGTTAAACTTATAGATATGTAGGATAGATTCTGGTGAAAGCAATTGTATCGCACGGCACAGTGAACCAACTTTTTTAGTGGCTGATCTAGCAATAAATTCAATATAATCTTTACACTCCATATCAGACTCGTTCACCTGAGAGAGTATAACGACTCAGCTTGCTGGAGGTTGGCATTGGCCATGCTGATGGAAGAGAAGGGTCTCTCAGATGATTAATGGAGCAGTTTAGTTTTGTAGATAGATAGATAGATAGATAAACAGATTATTTTATTTATTTTAGGATATTACACGGAAAACATGTCAAAATAGCTACAAAACTGAAGTCGAGTTTCGATGCGTATTAATGCATTTCATCAGACAAGGAGATTAATAGATATGCATCGAACATGACTGCAATTATGTAGCGATTTTCACATGTTTTCGGTGTAATATTCTAAAATAAACAATATTGCTTTACTTTGAACTGAGCCCTCTTTTAAGTTAAATCTTATGAACTTTGTAATTGTACTCTATTCGTTCTCATCTTACCTGGATATATATATATATATATATATATATATATATATATATATATATATGTGTGTGTGTGTGCCTGCGTGAGTCCCCGTCTATGTGCGTCTCTCTCTCTCTCTCTCTCTGCGTCTGTCGGTGCATGTCTTTGTCTGTGTGTTTGCGTATTTTGTATATTCCTGTGTGCGTGCGTGTATCTGTGGGTGTGTCTCTATTTTCGTGTGTCTGATTTATGAGGAATATGTTTTCCTCTATAATAATGCCAATAAAATCGATTCATCAGTATGTCGTTGATGAAATGTTTATTGTGAGACGTCCGCTTAGGTAAAAAGAATTACAATGTCTTTCGCACGGCGGACGCAATCTTGTTTTACGTTTTCCATTGTTTATATGTTAGCAAAAAATTGTGCACGTAGAGCAATAACACTTTAGTCCACCTCAATGTAGTCATTTCGGGACTCCAAACGCTTATCCCAGCGCGAATTCTGCTTTTGAAATATTCTACCAAATTCACTCGCGGGATTTTCATCAGCTGCTATATTCTCCTTAATTTTGTCCACGATGATTCGTCGGTGATTTTAACTTTGGTACAAAAATGAGAGGGACTAGGAGACGCTTTTGGTGACATCAGCAAACTATATCATCGCAAAGGACAAAAAAGGAAAAACGAATGGAGGACTGATGAGATTCTTGACATGATGGAAAGAAGACAGAAATACGAAACAGAATACAGAAAAATGACACAATGAAATGAGGATCAAATGCAAGCAAGCTAAAGAAGAATGGTTAAACGAAGAATGTGCAGAAATAGAAAGATTGTGTAGCACCAACAAAAGAGACATGCACAAACAAATAAGACAGCTAACAGGACAGAAGACATGCTCGTCAACAGGCTGCCTAAAATCAAAGGGTGGAACACTCATATAAGAGAAGGAAAAATTCTTCAACGCTGAAGCGATTATATTGAAGAACTCTTCCACGACAAAAGAAAACAACCAGCATTACACAGAACTATCGACCGACCTGGAATTCTGAAAACCGAAGTAAAAGCCGCACTGGCCAAATTGAACAGAAACAAAGCAGCAGGGCCAGACGGAATTGTAACGGAAATACTGACAGCCTTATATGACTTTGGCGTAGACAAGATCACCGAAATAACAAATGAAATCTACAACAGCGGGGATATACCGGAAGACGTCAGCAGATATATCTCCATAGCTATGTCTAAGGAAACAGGCGCAAAATTATGCAAACTTCACCGATTTTTATCACGCATTTCTTACTCGGGGAACTCTCTTCTAGCATCTTCCTTTCCAGTCAAGTATAATCTTCAAAACTTTAAATGCAATGTTAGTCATTACCTTCTGTCTTATTTTCTGTCTATATATTGTTTTCTCTCCTTAATAATTCCTTTCTTTTAAACCCCTGCGTTGTAATGGCATTTACCCTTCCTAGGAGTGGAATTATGCTTACCACAAGTTACATAAAGGGAATGCATAAACAAAATATATGCAAAAATGATTACAGACAATTCAACTATGTTAACATATATGTTTCCGCACCTTAAAGAGTAATCCATCCCATAAAAGAATAATATTTCAAGTTTTCTGGGAATATATATGAGATTAGCCAAGATTAATTTTATAACGGAAGAAAGAAAGACCGTTTTGAAGAATAAAATACAAATGGCACTCGTCAAAATCAGTTCTTCAGCTAAACTTTATCTTTACACGATTCAGATTAAACACAAAATGGCATATTTCGGCCATATCTCGTCTTAAGCTGCTCAATCAATCCCCAGTCCTGATAGAATTCAAAATTGTTGACGTGGTCTTGTGGTTGACCAGTTCCTCTGTTCGGAGAATAATCATCTGTGATCTATACGTAAGAAAATAGTTCCACTTTGACAGCTCACCTGCTCTCAGGAACGAACAATTTATGGAACGGACACCCGTGTGACTACTACTTTGAACGCGATTTTGACGTCATGAGGTCAAGGGTCATACATCATTTTTCTTCCTTATCCTCATAATCTACGTTTCCTCCTAACTAATCTTCTTTATGCACCTTATTCTACATTAGCACTTTTTTTACTATAAATCTCAACCTTGATTGGCTATCGAACATTCTATTTGGTGAAATTCAGTATAAAAATAAAATAAAATGCAATGAGTATATATATATATATATATATATATATATATATATATATATATATATGTATATAGTCATCTACAGACGGATTTTATCAGTGTGGCTAGACATCCGATTGCTTCAAGCCAAGATTGAAACCCTGGCATCACTCAGAGAATCACCCGCAAGATATCGACGCACGGCCGAGAGTAAGGGAAATGTTAACGTTTTTACTATACAAAAGACGTCAGTGGCTAGGAGAGCTTGGTTCTAGGTGAAGAGCATTACATCTGTTTATAAAATCATCCCTTCCTCCCTGAGCGCTCAATCGAATTATTTCGAGAACATAAATAGTCATCCACAGACAGACCGTTTCGCTGTATCACAGCTCATCAGTGTGGACAGACATCCGATTCCTTCAAGTCGGGATCAAGAGTAAGGAATAGTTTAACGCTTCTACTATACGAAAGACGTCAGTGGCTAGGAGAGCCCGATTCTAAATGATATATATATATATATATATATATATATATATATATATATACATACACACATTATGACATGGACAAAGTCAAACAATTATATATCTATATATTATATATAATCATATATATATATATATATATATATATATATATAATTTGGATAACTTATGCAGAAATTTTAAAAATTGATAGACAGCACCTGCCCATATTATTTAATAAAACGTGTTTGAGAGAATGCTTGCTGCCGAAATACACCTTATCTATAACACAAAAGATTTTTGTGTCTGTTGGTGTGGCTATCTATATGTGTGTGTGTGTGTCTGTCTCTGTGTGTATGCTATTTATGCACGTTCACATTTCTCGACCGATGAAATAGTATACATATTTTGCAAATTTACCAAGGTAGGTCAAAACCATTTTTTCAATCACCGGGGCCCCCGGGTTTGGCAGAAAAATCGATAGGACTTAACGTGGGTACGACTTTTTGCAAAAACCGAGGCAAAGTTACATGCGAATAAAATTATTACTGGATGAGCAGTTTTATATGCAAAACATCAGCTCATGTTACGAGGTTTATATAGAGTGCTTGATAGTTTTCCTGCGACATTGGGTTCACACAAAAAATTGCAAAAAAAAACAGAAAAATAGGGTTTTTCCTACTATTTAAAAAAAAATAACTTCCTCATTTTGTTATCTGATTTCATCAAACATGTCGCAAAAAAAGATGTGGTGTTACTCCTGCTCGCTTCCAAGCGTATAACGAAAAACTGTTCAAAAAGTCTATAACTCTCTCGTTTTTCATCCAGTGCTTACTAAATTTGCCACGTAAATTACATATCGCACACAATTTGTCTTGGGTAAATGTTTGATTTAGAATATTTCAGTTAAGTGGACGAAATCTGCAACAAACTAGGTTCAAAATTGGCTTTCGCTAATTATCCAATTGTTTTCATATAATTCCATCCTAAATTGCCATTCGAACAACATTTGATTCAAAGATTGTTTGAGAAGGATTATTGAAGCGATAAAAGTCAAAATTTCTCGAAAAACCTCATATTAAATCCAGCTTTACAGTAAACATGCAAAGAAAATGAGGGCGGCGTTAGTACGTTTGCACTTGCAGTTGAATCAAGCTCTGAAGCTTCATCCCTGTTTTTGTTTAATTATTAGATTAATGAAGAATACCATATTATCTGAAGTCGTCTGGAGGTTGTGGTTAAAGCCAATGGAGATTTTATTGAATAAACTGCTCTTTAGTATTTCACGGCATTTTCTTGTTGGTAAATATATCTGTTAAAATGAGATGTCAGTGTTATCTTCATTTTGGGGGCAATTTAAACGACAATTTATCCATCGCACGCTATACATACATACATACATACATACATATATATATATATATATATATATATATATATATATATATGACCTTTAACATCACTAACAGATAGTGACTGAATATCGTGTTCTTCCTTCTCCAGAACACACACACATACATTCACACACACACGCGCGCGCACACACACACACACAGTTATATATATATATATATATATATATATATATATATATATATATATATGTATATATGTATGTAGACGTGAACTTCATTCCACACTGGGTTTGGAAAGACAGACGACCACTTTCGTCGTCTAACGAAATAGCCTTAAACAGTCTCTTACCTTACTATATATAATATATATATGTATATATATATATATATATAAGCGGGCTTATTACATTTTTTACTCTCGGGAAAAATCACAACATAAATGTATGAGAGAACAAGGATTGCTTGCTGATTAACGTTTTGAGGAGGTGAAGGAAATGAACGAGGCTGTGACCTGTGAAAAGGACTGGATATTTTAGGTTGCAGGGTTCAAAGAGGCCTTCAAGAAGTGACTGAAGCATTCAAATAAGAGAATTAAAGTCAGAGGAGAAAAGATTGGTTAAAAACGTCATTACAAAATATTAAAAATCTATGGGATGAACTAATCAAAAATAATATCTATTCATTAGGTATGTGCTGTTTTTGTCAGAATATTTCAGCTACTTTAACCTTCAGCCGTCTTCGTTTTAAGTGCAGGAGAGGCCATTGTTTGGGAAATAATACTGCACAAACATTAGATAAAACAAAACCTGCAAAAAATTATTACACAAACACACATATATATATATATATATATATATATATATATATATATATATATATATATATATATATATATATATATATATATTGTCCAACATTTGAATATTGTTTTATTAAGCTGTTCCTTGATCTAAGCTTTCTGTTCGTATGATCCATCTTTAGAGTGGTTATTCCGAAACTTAAACAAAGATATTCCCCATCAAAGATGATATTTTATTATACTAACATACAAATTTGCTATTTGACTATAATATATTCCTGGCGGAATATATATATTCAAGGTGGGGTAATGGATATCGGCTTGGATTGAGGAATCGGAGAGCCGAGTTCGAATTCCAGTCGAATCCATTATATTCACTTACGTGCTAATACCCTTGGGAAAGGTATGAATCCTCTTCTTCTCTCTCCAGCTATGGGTAAAATAGCAGAACAGACTGGGTTCTATAGCCTTGGATGGCAACTGGTTTAGGAGAAGGAAAACTAAACATGCGGAGGGTCGTTTACGGACCCTGAGGCACGTAGTGCACCAGGTCTCTGTATTCGGCCCTTCAAAAAGTGTGGATGGTCCTGCACGAGGTCTTCACTACTATAATCAAATCTCATGTGCTGTTGTCGGGCTGTCGGTTTCCTAGGAACTGATGTGCTTGACCCTCATACGTCGAATCTCGACGGGAGAGTCGATTATATATATATATATATATATATATATGGGCTTGCCATTGATGATTGAACTCATTTCTGTGGTCAATGAAAGACAATCTTGATAACTATAAAAAAAAAAAAAATAAAGTCCGATTTATTAAATAATGGAAGTATGCAATTTCAAAACGCCAGACCGTTGGATGCAGACGTTGATTAAATAACAGTTTTACAGATAAGATAACGTTTTATATTTTCTAGAAAAATTACGAGAAATGTTTATTTTTTTAATGACAGAATACGTCAAATCGTATATTAGAATTTCAAATTAAACGCATCTTCTCTGATTGTTGTCTTGGTTTTGAATCAGACTAATACAATTAATAACTTAGATAAAACAGTTTTTTTTTAAACAGAAACTATTTCTGAGTAGAACGGAAAGCAACTTACCTTATTATGAGAATGGTCGTATCTCAAATGGAGAGCGTGAGCAAAAATGTGCAAATTTTTCCGATTGCTGTGTCAAAATTTTAGCTGTAATTATAAAGAAAGGAAAATAGATTATTAAAAATAATTATTGCGCAGTAATGTATTTATTGATAATTTCTAAACTTTCTTCGGCACAAATGGCGTGTTATGGAGGCGGCCGATTTTTTACACTTTCTACCAAGTCTTGATTACTTTGAAAATCAGTGTCATGGCGGCAATTTAGCAGTGACAACTGGCATGATTCAAAAACGTGTAATTATATATTAGGCCAACCAATTGATTATAATGTGCTTATATAGGTATAGATTCTTACTAAATTATACTTAGCACAGTAAAAGTTCGAGAAATGCGTGTAAGGAAGACTATGTTACGCCATATCCAGACCGAAAATCTGAAAGTCAAATTTTTTACTTGTTTATGCGGCCGATTACGTTCATGTAATATTTTCATTTGCACCTTTAATGCATTTTCGCCTTATTAAATTATTTTCTCTTTTAATAAAAACCAGATTAAGTCGAAATTATGGTATGACTTATTACAACGATCGACTACAACGTTCGCCAACTTCATGGACCACTAAATGTATAATTTTAAATTTGGCGGACCTCTAATATGAATTTAGAAAGAAAAGATAAATACATTTATATAATAATAATCGGAAAACTTTTATCAAGATGAAATTTTATAAAAGATAAATACATTTATATAATAATAATCGGAAAACTTTTATCAAGATGAAATGCACCTGTTAAAGGGTAACAAGGGTTGTAGTGTAATTATTTAAATAAAGCAAATTGAAAATTTGAACATTATTTACATTATTTGGACTATTGTCCTCATCTTTGTCTCCATGTTTATCGCAACGTTTCGGCCGTAGTACGCTCCGGCCTTCTTCAAGTAGTTGGAATGTCGAGCTGAACCCTTTATTTCGCTCACTGGGGTAGACTGTTCTACTTCTATGTGCCATGTTTAATGAATGTCTGTTATCAGTTATCTCCTGTTAATTTCCCTCTCCAAGTGCTCCAATGCCTTAACCGTGTATTGAACTCACACTCTTCGGATCTAACTAACGCCTTTATCCACTGTGCCATGTGCCCTTGAGGACATCTGTGTATGAAAAAAAGACATCCATTAAACATGGCATATGGTTCAGTTCGACATTCCAACCAAGTGAAGAGGGCGGAGCGTACAACGGCCGAAACGTTGTAATAAATATGGCGATAAAGATGAGGACAATAGTCCGAATAATGTAAATAGTGTACATAATACCTCATCTCAGAGATATAGACAGATACTGAAAATTTGGAGTTTATTCAAGTATTACACATTTTTAGTGGGATATTTATTCCTATTTGTTTCAAATCAGTTTGTAAATCTTTTCTCTAATGACGTAACTGCAAGACGGAGAGCTGAGTTTATTTCAAGCGCAGTCCGGTACCGAATTTTAATTCATGTCACAGATGAAAAAGTCTTTTTGCACAAATATTTTGGAAATTGAATGAAATATTTTAAATATTTTGCAAAAATAGTTTTCTAGTACGAATGTGAATTTGTATCTGGTTCGTAAGCCGATTCTTAATCCGTTGCTATTCCACGTTTGTAGAAAATTATACTAGTAAACCATCAAGTAACTAGCTATCAACAGTAATGGTAAGAAACTATTCAGTAACACAAATAATATGTTTATATATATATATATATATATATATATATATATATATATATATATATAATCAATGTGTAGGAGAACGAACAGAAGGAATACACCGTTCAAAACATTAATTTAAAAATAGTGCTGAACATATTTATGTTACGTAAATATCCATATTTTTATTTATTTATTTATTACACCATAATTCCCCACCTGATGAGACGTCTAAAAAAGGTTTTCCATTTTTTGACGTTGAAACAAAAATGTACAATTTTGTAGAGCATATGTGCATGTTCTAATGTAACACTGCATAAGATATATATATATATATATATTAGGTTGGTGCAAAAATAATTTCGTTTTCTCACATAGTAACATATGTTAGAAAACGAAATTATTTTTGCACCAACCTAATATATATATATATATATATGTGTGTGTGTGTGTGTGTGCTATTAATGCTATCTTTTGCAAAGTATTTCCCTGTTTACACACACACAAGCACACACACACACATATATATATATATATATTTGTAAAAAGGAGAATGCTTTGCAAAAGACTGCATTAATGACACCCCACACAAACATAAAGAATATCATAGGATAAGCAGTCAGACCTTATAATTAAACAGAGTAAACATTTTTAGAAATTTTAATCTAATAAAATCGCGTCGAAAAATCTGATATGACCAGATTATATCTTGACAGCTAGAAAAGAGCAAAAATTATAAGATTATCAAATTTCAATCACAGTGTAACCCAGATATAAGAGAGTTGTCGGGACCGGAGAAGAAGTCTCTTATATCCGAGTTTCTCTTATATCCGGGTTTGGTATATTTTGTTTAGGTTAGTATGGATCTAATTTGGGACCAGATAAAATGTCTCTTATATCCGGGTTTCTCTTATATCCGGGTTTCATATATCCGGGTTACACTGTACTAGATAAAAGAAAATTCGTTAAGTGTGAGAAAAATTGTTTCTAAGTTCTGATACTTGATATATAATGTTTACAAGACTTAGGTTGTGAAATTGTATTATTTTTTTCGTTTATGTTGTGGTTTTAGACAGTGTAATTCCCATATGTATCGTGTCAGTATTTAGAAATTCTCTTTCTTCCACTTCTGTCTAATCCCTCAGTGACTTATATATATATATAACTCGTTAAAGGTGTAGTGACACTTAATCTGAAGATCACATTCAGGCTTGAAACTAATAGTCAAAATTTAGTACTGAATCCCATCTCTCTCTCTTTCTCTGTCTGTCTGTCTCTCTCACTCTCTATCTCTCTCTCTATCTATCTATCTATATATATATATATATATATATATATATATATATATATATATATATATTTGTAAATGTTTATAAATTAAAAATTTTTCGCTTTTATCAAAGCTTCTTCAGAGAATAAATTCTAATATTATTAATTATTGTTTGTTTTTCATTGGTAGAACAGACCCCACGTGCCTTTGTCTTCTCACCACTCAATGTTCGTATGTGTATGTGTATCATACTGCTAGTTTGGCTTTGAGGAAATACAATGCATTCCGTGTGTTCTATATATTTTCTATATGAAAGTGAAAGATTTTAAGTTACATCGGTTGTAATATATATATATATATATATATACATATATATATATATATATGTGTGTGTGTGTGTGTGTGTGTGTGTGTAAACGTCCGTGCGTGTGTTTGAATGCAGAATATCAACTGTTAGCACTGGCTTGTGTCACATCAGAGATATAATTTAATTGTCCCCGTGTTTCTGAAACTGTTTAGGTTGAGAAAATTAAGTTTGCTACCATGCCTGTGAAGATTAGCTTCAGCGATATAATGTACAAAGTGACGGGATACGTACGGGTAGCACTTCCAGGCATGCTATGGTAAATATTTTCGTGGGGTTCTATGACTAAAATTTATTTTCTGTCAACACAGCTGTTATTTATTAAATGGGAGAAGCGAGTGTTCCCTATTTTTACAGATGCCTCCGTACAAAAAAATTAGTTTATTTCATCGGTGTAACGTAAGCCCAGGATTAGCGGTTTATATACTCGATGGAACTATAAGATTAAAACTTTAGTCGATCGTGCCCTAATGGTCTGTTGTCCTTATGAATTAGAACAACAACTAAAGTTTATCATTATTTACATTATTCGGACTATTGTCTTCATCTTTGTTGCCATGTTTATCACAACGTTTCGGCCGTTGTACGCTCTGGCCTTCTTCATGTGATTGAAATACCGAACTGAACCCGGGGGTAGGCTGTTCTAGTTCCACGTGCCATGACTAACAGATCTCAGTTATCAGTTATCTCCCCTCTTAAAGTCCTCTACCTGTCTTAATCAGGTATTGAACTCACAACTTTTAGGGTCCTGTGACTGGATCTAACCAACGCCTTTATCCACTGTGCCATAACGGCATCTGTGTATGAATTTCTGGAACTTATAAAATTAATGTCTTCAGCAACCATTTTTACCAGTGCTCTAATTAAAATTTTTGCTGCTATGATTTTATTTTTTTACCAGGACTCATATTGCAAATTTCGTTGTTATTATTGCTTTTACATTTATAATTCCCAGTAATTCATACGCAGATGCCCTTAAGAACACATGACACAGGGGATAAAGGCGTTGGTTAATTCTAGTCACAAGGTGTTCTGAGTTCAACACCTGATTAATATGGATTTTTAAAAATTAGCTTAACAAACAACATATACGAAATATTTTTTTTGAAAATTGTTATAGAAATTAAATGTTACCTCTTATGTCACAAATGCAATTTTTTTAATATTCCATATATATAAAAGGCTGCTGGCAAAACAAGTTTGTTGTGGGATAATAGTCTGATCGGGTAATAATTAGTCGCCATTATTTTGCGAGTATAACCGCTTTTGATATGAGTGTGTGCACGTTGTAGAGTATATATTTATTCATTCCTGGAACATTTATCCCGCAAACAATATTGATTGACTCAAGTGAGTTCGGGTAAATATAAAAACAAAATAATGAAAATCAAACAAACGACAGTGCATATTATTACCAAAAGGAATTACATATGTACACAATTGTAATGAAAGGAAAAACTAGTTATAAGAGTTCTCTTAGTTATGTCTATGTGTGCGTGCAACAAACGTCTGTGATAGACACGTGTGTGTATGTGCGTGTGTGAGAGAGATCAAGAGTCAACAGAGGACCAAGGAAGCGAAAACGCCCTGTCGGTAACGTTCTTTATCTACATCCGACTACACATAGAATCAATAGTAAAAAGAGTTAAACAGAGATAATATGATTGCCTTTTTATAGAGTTAAACAGCGCCCACTAACAAGGCCTTTTGGCAGAACGAAGTAGAGTGAACCACATGTTACACTGAATTCGTAGCAGCAACGCGAGATGTTTTGTACTTTTGATGTAAGGGAGAGAGAGAGAGAGAGAACTCAAGACAAAGATAAAGCTTACATGAATTTATAAGATTATTGATACATTCTGTTCAGGAAAAAAAGCTTATTATATGTGCCCTTCAAGTCGTGGGAGACAATGGCTCTGCAAATCTTCCTGTCTTTGTAATTCTTATTAAATTATTTTTGTTCGATATCTCATCTAATCCCAGTTCTTCAAATCATTTATACAACCTTGTCAGACAGCTTATGCCTCCATTGCCTTTAATATATCTTGCGTGTGTCAAATTTTCAAAGCATATTTTCCTCAATATTTTCCCCAAAAAAATGTTATATATTGTGACAAAGAGCCGAAAATACTTGATCCAACTATTATGGACAGTATTTGTATACATTATCCATTGACTTCGGGTCACTAGTCAGGAAACAAGAACTGTTAATTAGAATCTGTTAAAACATTCCCGGTGATTAATTATACTTCCATATAATTACTGGTTGCTTTCCAACATGTACATATAATCATGCAGTACAAGGAGAAAACAAACAAACGAAATATCAGCAGCAGCACAAGCTTTGCCGCTAAGGCTGGTCACGTGATATATCAGCTTCAGGTTAACACGTATGCATATTTTAAGTGTGTCAACTTTAAAATTTAGTACTTAATTAAGTATAATTTATTAGACTATGAAATTGCTTTGGGCTAGAGTGTAATTACTAAAACAAAGAATGTCTTTAAGTAGAACCTTAGAAAAGTTTGTATAATTTGTGCCTGTTATAGCACTTTGATTTAACAAAACGCCTGTTAGGGCTGCTCTTGAAGTTTTTAAGAAAGCAATCATATTCTCTCTATTCCTCTTTTTAGCTCTTGCTTCCAGATGTAGTTGATGTCAAAAAAGAAGACAGCTGACAAGGCGCGTTCGCTTCCTTGGTCCTCTGTTCAGTCTTAAATTCTCTCACACACGCTTATTTAACATACATAAACAAGCACATTCTTATCCTTTCATTACAATTGTGTACACATGTAATTTCTTTTGTTAATAACATGCATTGTCGTTTGTTTATATTCATTTTTTTGTGTTATTTATTTTTTACCGGAACTCACATTGAGTCCGCCAATATTTTTTGCGGGTTAAATGTTCCAGAATCCCATAAATATTTAACATAAAATGTCTATACACATCACAAACAAAGAGAAGGTACCCGTAACATAATAGTGGCATATTTCTATCCAAACACATCAAGTAACCTGCAAAAATGTTTTCATTCACTTTTTTAATTATGTTGAATAAATGGTTTCTTCATACAAATTTTTTTCGCACTTACATTATTCGAACTGTTATCCTCATCTTCATTGCCATATTCACCACGTTTCAGGTGTTGTACGATCCGGGCTTCTTCAGGTGATTGAAATTTCGAACGAACCCTCTATTTCGTCAACCAGGGTAGATTGTTCTATTTCCACGTGCCATACCTCTTCCGGATATCTCAGTTGTTTCCATATAGCTCAACTCTCCAAGTTTTGGTCCACCACTGATGTTGCCTGGTATTGAACTCACAATTCTTTGGATCTAGTCAGTGGATCTGATCAACGTCTTTATCCACTGGGTCTTGTGTCTGTATAATGCAAGTAATCATGATGCCTCATCTCAGAGATATAGACAGAAATTTGTTGGGATGTTTACTCCCAACATTTTTGTGTTTCGTCGATGCTGAGATTCACCTGGGTGTATAGTCCAGCTATAACCAACAAATTACTGTATTTCTTGGCATTCCAAGACCCAGCAGTAAATCTTAAAGCAAACTTAAAGGAGAAAATTGGATGGAATAATAAAGAGATAATCTTATTTCACGTGGTATTGCTAATAAAAACAAATTTCTATTCATCCCAATAAAATATATTTTAGGGTTAAAGTATCGGGGAATTTCATACAATCTGTAAAAGCTAAATAAAGCAAATAACTGGATTCCGACAAAACAAGAAGGTATTTACGAATGGCGTCGGTTAGGGTTTCGATATGCTTCTGATTTTAACATTTTACAGCTTAAATTTAAATTGAAAAAACTATATGTCAAGAGAAAAGGACTGAATAGAGCGACTCCTCATTACTGCCCTACGACATTCACAGAAAATGACTCCTCGTTAATCAATAGAAATAAATGATTATTGTTTTGTCTATTTTTATACTAAATAAACGATTTGTTAAAGAAAAACATGGATTGCTTAATATTTACGCAAGAATAAGTACTCAAGTTGCTTAAATATCTGGTTATTAGTTTCCGTCTAATGACTATAAAAAAAAAATTTCAATGTAACTACCTTCCTACCTATATCATTGACTGCAGTCAGAGTATCATAGAGCCCATAATCCCATGCTGCAGTTAATTATGGATTCCATAAGGTTTTCTATGTGCTTTGCGAGGGCTACACACGTTTCTAAATTCAGAGTTTTCCTTCTCCTCGACTAGTTATCAAGCACGGCTAGAGAGCCTACACATCACGCTAATATTTAACCCATAGCTTGAAGGAGCAAAGATAAATTCATACCTTTCACAAAAAAAAAACGAACTGTACCGGAATTCCAACACATTTCACTGAGTTTGCATTCCAAGCCATTACACTACCTCCATTATCAAATGTATTTGAACTAACAATTAGAATAATTGATTTTATCAAACCTGTTCGTCTAATTTTAACTTCATATATTTTGAATTGTTTAAGTCATACTGAAGTCAGGAGGGATTTGCTGAAAATTTAGTCAATGTTTTCTAATCATTTCACCCTTAGCCAAGCAATAAAGCCACTAAGATGCAATGAGTTACTAACGCTATTAAGGAGAGAGAATAATAAAAAAAAAACAAGAATTAAGGAAACAGAAGATAACGACTGGCATTGCATTGAATTTTTTGAAGATCAAAATTGGCTTGAGAGCAAGAATCCGGAAGAGTGTTCCACAAGAGATAAGTGCAATTGGAAGAAACTCTTAGCATAGAACTTACGGTTACATCTAGACATTTCAACAGTAAGTCTACTACTGCGCTTAAATTCGTAAATTATGGTACCATAAAGGAAAGTCCATCAGAACATTTACCACGGGAGTATTTTTAGAAAAGTCAACGGAAGCTACTCTAGGTGGGAAAGTCACTGAATTAGGGATGCCAGATCAGGACTAATAATATTGCTGATTCTTCTTTGGCTTTTATCATGAATTTCTAAATATATAGCAAGAGCATCAGACTAGATACGTTAGTAATATTCAAAGCAAGGACGAATGGTAGACTTATCAATATTTAAGATAGTTTCTGGAGGGTAAAATGTCTAACATAACACAGTAGGCCAAATTTCTTAGCAGCAGAACTAGTAATTGATCCAATATAATCTTTCCACTTTTTGACTACAGTTACTTATAAAAGAAATTCACGTAGCATATGTTATCGTAACATAGGCAAGATATGAGGACATGGAAATTATTTACTCTGAATAAGGTATCCATAAATTCTCATGTATTTTAATAAAGTTAAAAGTTGAAAGTACGAAGAAATAAAATAGTTATAAAATAAGTGATAAGTAAGAGTTATTGAATTAACAAAACTCAGTCATCGGCAAAGCTGTATAACTGTGATAGAGTAATTTCCCAGTGGAGGCTTGTATTTCACTAAGTCGGTCCTAAAAAGGTTCAACGTACAAAAATGTCAGGAACTTGATATAATAGTTAATGACGCAGCAATCTAGTTGTGGTGGTTGATACTTTAATGTCCGACATCGACTTACTGACCAACTCACTGAGCGATGCTCAGTCACCCCCTCCCCACGAGGGAGTCATGTGGCACAAGGCCGGTTTAACGTGGGATCTCCGAGCCCGTGAGCTTGGCCAAAAATATGCCCGTTTAAAAACCGTATAAACGGTTCAGGGTCGGTTTACCACCCCGAAAGAGACTCCACCCTTCGGCGTAGCCTCGTTCGGGTTCCTCCCCGCCCGAAGGCAGAGAGTTCAACCGGTCAGCCGGTCGTCCGACTTCAGACTGAACTCAGATCAACTCACTGAGCTCCCTGGCGACTGTTACTACTACTACTTATTATAGCTGGGAGAGTCTATTAATAATAGAATAGGTATGTTCCAGTATAACAATAACACAAATCCTTCATCAGCATTTCGAAACATATTTTCCTTGTCTTTTTTTCGGCGACACTTTTCCGATATATGCGCGAACTGGAGACCTTTATATTAAAGTTACACTGGTAAAGGAAACATATCTAATGTATCAAAGTTAATATCACAGTGTTTAGATTTTATTGCAAAAATAACAGCGCCAATCAGCGGAAGTAATTAGTGATCGGAAAAGCGAAGCAGCGCTAACCATTCCCGAGCATAGATGCTGCCCAGCTTTCAGTTGATAACTGATATTTGATATTTTCCATTAATATTGTAATATGATTAGATGAGTAGCATCTGAGATATTGTTGTTTACTGTCAGTTTTTATTCTTGCAAGTTAGTGATTGTAAATCAGTGTTTCTTAATTTTTTCCTTCTCCAGCGTACACTTGCAGATATTTGCGCGTGTTGCCGCGCTCCCTATCACGTTTCTTGCATCTCGAAAAGCCAATGACCGGAATTATGCTGTAGTGACGATCAGCAGTAACCAAGTTAGTGACGGTTAGCGATTTAGATCACAGAAGCAAATGGACAGAAACTTTAACCTTCTTGCTTTAAAGATGTCGAATACTTGCTTCTAAATGTTTAAAATACGTCTAAAATTAAAAATACACCCTTGTGCAAATTAATTGAAGCAAAACAAATAATCCCGTTATAATTTACTTTTATCGTATTTTCCCAACGAAACATGACCCAGTGCACATATTAGTACTCCGTATGTCCATTCCACGAAGTCGTTCCTTACAGATTGACCACAGATTCTTGATTGGATTTAAATCAGGAGAGTGTTTCGGGCCATTCTATAGTACTTTGACTTGCTCGCTGGTAAGGGTTGCCAGTGTGTTCGTGCAGTGTTACAAATTTCGTACGCTTACTTCGAGTAACGTCCATAGCATACAAACGCTGTAGGACAAATAATCAACAGTTGAGACAATAGTGTCTAGACGTGATGAAAATCTGATGCAAACACTTATGATACCATATTTTTCAAGGCCAAACAAATTTCATCATACACGCCGAAAATAGATTCATATTACTGCACACCACTGCGAATGACCTAATCTGAATAAAAAAATAGAAATCGATTACACCCTGTTACTCCGGCGGGTCTAAAACTGACTATATGGTGAAAGAAAGTAAAGTAAAGCGCTTCTTTCAATTAATTTGCACAAAGTTGTATAGAGGAAGAAAGATAAACATGTTCACGAACAACGTGTTGTTTCTTGTGTCAAAAGGGGCCCAAGGGCTTACATCATCTTACTCTACTGTTAGCATTCAATTTATAATGTCCCCAAAATGATTATACCGTTAAGTTCGAGAATCCTTGTTGTAGTGCCTTTGCAATGTTGTTAAATATGTTGGCATATTAAAGACTCTCATGTCGAACCAAACTTTTGATAATTCAGTCATATTTTCTAATCAATAATTATATAATTTTATTGCATTACTTAAATAATTCGGACTGTTATCCTCGTCTTCATTGCCATATTACCAATTTTGTATGCTCCGGCCTTCTTCGGGTGATTTGAATTTCCAACTGAACACTTTATTTCGTCTACCAGGTAGATCATCCATTCAGCCATGTGTCCTTGAGCCCGTACAATGTAAATAATGAAAGTAATCATAATACCTCATATCAGAGATACAGAGAGATATATAATTTAATCTTTTTATAAATTTAGTGGATTATATTAAAATAGAGGTAGATTCGTGGATAGCGGCCAGGATTGAAAATCGGAGAGACGAGTTCGAATTCTAGTCGAATCCATTACATTCACATGCGTGCTAATACCCTTCTTCTCCCACCAGCTATGGGTAAATAACAGGACAGATTGAGTTCTATAGCCTTGGATGGCAACTGGACTAGAAGAAGGGCAACTATGAATACAAAACCTTCGGAGGGTTATTTGTGGACCTTGTGGAACATAGTGCACCAGGTCTCTGTACTCGGCCCTTCAAAAAAGTGTGGTTGGTTCTGCAAAAAGCCTTCACCATTATAATGAAATCGTATGTGCTGATATCTGCACTGCCGGTTCCTAGGAACTGAACTGCTTGACCCTCATAAGTGGAATACGACGGGAGAGTCCATCATAGGTCTTTTATGGGTACCGTGTATGTTTAGGTCTATAAGCAGATAGGCCTTGGAGATACGGTGTAAATGTTAAAGCTTTATTTAGAATAGAAGAAACACAGTAGTCGTTGAGATGAAAAGAAAAAAGAAAACCCATTTTGAGTTACACGAAGTTAGTACGTTTAGTCATAAGTAATTTTCATTTTAGTAAACAAATTATAATGATGAACATATCATCTTAATGTGGCAGTTATGAATTAATTTGCAGTACACAGAAATATCTTAGCTTTTTCGCATAACTGTGGCAGCATACACAGCGTATTTAAGGACAAATGTTCTTCACCATGACAACGCATGTCCGCAAACAGCAAAAATAACATCGGCTGGTTTGTTATACGCAATCCGCCAGATTCACTTAAACTTGCTCAAACGGATTATCAACCTTTTCGATCGCTGCAAAACCTTTTGATGCGGAAGAAGTTCTCTAATGAAAACCAGGTTCAAGCATTCCCCGAAAAGGTTTTCTCATAAAAAATTGCAGAATTTTAGCCAAAATTATCGAAAACCTACCCAAAGTTGAAACAAGGCATTGCAAATAGTGGAGAATATATGAGAAGTGATAAAAAAAAAAAAAAAGAAAAAAAAAAGACCGTTGCTATGGTAACGAAGCTAAAGTACGCGCAATATAGGTACTTGTGCGACATCCAACCGTTACGTCAAATTGTGACGTCAGCCGATCCCGGGTCTTATCCTGGTCGCGGCGCCAATTGTGATGATCTAACCTTTAAATGATTCGGATGGGAATCTGGTTAGATTCGATATCAGCCTCGTCGTTCCCAACTCGCTTCCAACGTCTGGTTACCGAAGTAACTACTTTGATCTCCAGTCTCCCTACCCACGTTGTGAATTGATCTTAGGCAGACGATATCAATCAGCGTTGGGGCCGTACTGCAAGCTCGAGTTCGAATGAAGGCGGTATCGCACAAGTACGGGCAAAATAAAATAATAAGTCGAAAATGGTATCAAAAAAAGGAGGATAACAATACTTTATATCTGGTTGCTGGATACATAGGACTGCGTCTATCTCCCGACCCGCTATATGGATTGTGACACGTGGTTTTCAGGCGAAATTCACAAAGCTTATTTTGGTGGTGTGAGTCTAAATCGTTCTTCAAAAAAAATAAATTGTTCTTGGTTAGAAGATGAGTTCGGAAGCTGCGCGAATCTTGGTCAGCTTCTTAGTAGCGGGGCTTCAGAGCTCTCAACTATAACTCACTCAAACTCAACTGAGAACTAACTCAAAACTAAAACTGATTTTTGCTCGCTGCGAATTTGCTTATATGGACGCCGATTCAAAACCGGGGGTGGGTTCGTCGGGGTTTGAGGTTCCTTGATAAGTCTAAATCCATAAACCCCTTCTTTTGTTTTCGGTCAGGAAAATTCATTATTTCCATTTTTGGAAGTCTTCTCTTACTCCCACCTTCTCTTATTTTCTTATGGACACCTCCCCATGCCCCGGAGGGGCGTCAACGGTCCTCCCCACTTCTTCGTAGTAATCCCTCATACTTAAACTCTCTGCGGCTGCCTCCTTGCGTCACATGATCACCTCCGACTGGCTGGTTAGCGTTCAACCAATTGTCGATCAACAGTGTGGGCGTGACTAGACTAGCCTTGTTCTTAAAAAAATATATATTTTGTTCAAAGAAAAAGAATTATCTTTTTCTTTTCCTTTTCTTTCTTTTGTTTCTCTTTTCTTCTCTGGCCTCCAAGAGGACAATACGACCCGTAGAGTGATAATCTCAATTCTTATCCTAACGTCACGGTATATGGAATTCTTCGATCAGATTTTCGCCAGCACCAAGAGGCTAGTCAACCAGACACACTCATTCTTCGGTGCCAACGAAATATTGTTTCGCTGTCATATTCAAATTCCAACACAGCCCAGATGTGTTTTCTCTCAATGAGACCTCCCATCGACAAAGACCCAACCTAAAGATGACTCTCTTTGCGTGTGGTCAACAGATGACCTATTAAATTGTTTTCAGACAGCATTGTTTTCGACTATCAAAATAACATTTTCAAATGTCTCTTCTCGTAGGTGACTTTATCTTTAAAATTTCCTCGCAGGGAACTTCACCACTCCCGACAATCTGCTTGCCACAAAGACACAGTTAATTTTTTATCTATCTAAACAAAACAATGTATCAACCTGGACATTGCCACCCAGCCCCAAGACAATGGCCGACAGAACCCTCACCAGTGTCTTCCATTATCAAAATAACATTTTCAAATGTTATTTCTCGTGGGTGGCCTCCCGTTATCACCTAAGTTAAGTCTCGCCTCTCTTCCTCTCTCTTTTCCTTCTCTTTTTCCTTTCCTTCTTTTTCCTTCTTTCTGCGCCCCTAAATGGCGTCACAATTGGCACACATTGACCGTGGACTCTGTTGCGCATGCACACTAAATTATAACGTTCTCGCTCACTGCCATTGTTTCTAACAGTCCTTGGGAAAGTGTATAGAGTGTGGTCGTTTTACTACACAGAATTTCCATCAGTGACTATGGTTTATACAACGATTTTGGCAACGGCTAAGATTCCCCAGGGCCGACAACCATCATATTCCACAGATTACACCCCTTGCAATTTTTTCTCCTTTTCAAAAACGACGAGGCGGCTGCACATTATCCCCTAAAAGAAGTTCTACTAATGTTTCCATCAACAGAAACGACGCTGTATTAATTGCCGAATTGATATGTGCTGTAGTTTTCTTTTTAGAGCAACAGTCCCGATACTTTTCGATCAGACCACGTATGAACATAAAATGCCATAGTACTTTCTTTTTAAGAATAAATTGATAAGCAAAAATGGAAGTTATTTATGACATAAGCAAACTTTATTACGCATAAACGTTTATTTCAAGATATTATACATCGTATTGAACATTCGTCATAATTTTAGTCTAGTATTGGAGATATTCGAGCGTTCAAGATATATTGCTAAATATAAGCACAAATATCAAAACACGTTCTCTATAAATAGTCATAAGTCAATAAGCGAACTAATACTGAAAACGCGTAGTAATCTTCAAGGTTTATTTTGGGAGGAAAGTAAGGCGTACGGAGATAATTTATAAATTTGTAAAGAATCCAGTGAAATCCCATTTCTGCAAATATGGTGAAAACGTTAACAACGCAAAATAATTAAATGTTTAAATGAATACGGATTTCAATTAAATCGATTCATATATGCAGCCTGTTTTTTTTTCCTAAATAAACATCCATTTCTTTTGTATTTATTCAAAATCAAGTTTTTGCTTCAGATGTTCGTCACGAAAAAGAAGAAATGGCAGATAAGACCTTCAACGTAATTTTTGCAATGCAACATCAAACATACCGCTACATGCTATGATCACAATACTGTGGATAAATAAGTGTAACTAAAAAAGAAAACTGTACAGCACCAATCTTTCAAATGGGGATGGACTTCCTGACTTGGAAATCAGTATCCGAAACTTTAAGCAATACATAAACACTGTCACTGCCAATTTCGATCATAAAAAAAAATGATTTTGTTTCATAATACGAAATGCCAACATATTTTATGTTAATAAGAGAGAGAAATATATCTTTAGAAACAAAGAAGGGCATCTGAATTGCTATGTCATATCTATTCTGCTGAGTTGTTGTTCTACAGACAGATATTGGGAATACGATGGACAGAACAGTTGAGCAACGAGGTGATTTTAAAGAAAAGAGAATTTATACTTAACAGCAGATGAGATGGATGAGAAAATTTTAAATTGTGAGCGAAGGCGGAATAGATGAAACAGTCCTCAAGTGATATGGTTTCTCTTATTTCGTACAGTTTTTATAATTCTGTAGCACCATCCCACAATGTTCAAATAGGTTTGCCTCAGGCTTCACTCGCTATTGCCATTTTTAAACATTGATTTTAGAAAGCGGTTCTATACGGATGATAGTTTAGATATTTTGAACGGTACTCGTGCTATGCATGACATCCATATAAATGTATTGATCTGATGAGGCTGTATAAGAATATGGCTCGAGTTTTTGATGCTTTCGTTTTGCAACAGTTTGCGGTGTTGGACGAAATTACCTCTGGCGCAGCCTATTCTATGTTCAGTTTCCTTTTCTCCTATACTAAATTCATTATGACTGATCCATACATCGAGATATTTACCGTGATTCTCCATGTATAATAGCCTCCATCCATAATACGCACCCCTAAAATTGTGCTGAATGTGTGGGAAAATATTTCTATTCATGCATAATACACAATTCTTTTTCGGTAATCAAAGCCTATAAATTATACCTCTCCAATTTCATTACGGCCAGCTTTTTCTACTCTTATTTTAAAAAAATGGTTTTAAACATAGAATAATATTATTCTAATTTAATTTATTATGATTCTTATTTCCTTTTTACATTTGTAAGCATTCTTAGGTACATATGATTGCATCCTTATGGGCTCGCAATCGCCGAATGTTAATGTCAAATTGTCGTATGTTTGTGGTGAGTAGGGATTTCGCAACTGAAATCGATCTACGAAATGGCAATTTTTTAAAAATATTTTTGTAGCTGTGCATAATACGCATCACTAATTTTGCTTATTATTTTTTTTAGAAAAAATGTGTATTATACATGGGGAATTACGGTAAAGTTTAGTATTTATTAATTCCATATTCTGTTTTTTTTTTTTTTCTATGGTGGATTCAGGGTCGGTTCTGTCACTGCTTTTACTCCAATTCCAGATCCTAGTTTCTGACTTTGAAATGTTTATCTTCGGTCTTATTTCTCGAAACATTTGGCATAGGTTCTGATGTGAAATATTGTCACTCATTACGTCCCCTTTTGATTTGAATACAGCATTTCTGCTTTCCTATTCATTACTCAGCGAATGGTGAATGAGACGGAAGAAGGTTTGAAGCGTGGTATTCTGAATGAAAAAGATGCAGTTCTACACCCACGTAAATCATGGTTATGAGATAACGTACATTTTTGCCATCTCCCTTTAGGACGTAAGCGTTTATGGCTATCCCAAATCTCGTTTTCTGTATTACTTGGGAATTACTATGCTTGCTTGAGAAAGCCAGTGTAGTGGTTTCTCGTTCACTTTTCCATTGTTTGCAATCCTAAGTTTTCCTTCCATTAGGCTGGATATCACGCATGATTCAACACCCCAGACTAGCTGATATTTAACGAATAGCATAGTTAAACACATCTCATTGATATTAATATCATCTTGACGATGTTACTATTAGATTGGTGCAAAAATAATGACGTAATAATGTCGTTTTTTGACGTATTTTTTAACGTCAAAAAACGACATTATTACGTCATTATTTTTGCACCAACCTAATATTATTACTAATTAAAATTGATATTACTAATATTTAATAGATGCCAGGTCGTGTGAACTTTTATGAACTTATTTTCTGAAAAAATGAAATCTACACCTATTGCATATATTTACAAACTAGTCTTTTAATTGAGAAATTATAAGACTTCTAAAAATGCAGGAAGAGAGCGAAGAAATACTGTTCTCTGTTATAAAGCCAATCGTCCACTTTACTTGATTAGTCTTCGGAAGAGGCGTAGAGGTTTATTCATTTATTCCAGGTGAGGATTGGGTTTCCGGTTCCTTCTAAAGACTTCTTCATTGTCTTGCATCAGTAGTATTTTGCGTCTTAGTGGCATTCTCTCCTTGCTTGGGATGAATTGATTAAAAAATAAATTGAAAACCTTCCTAATGATGGCTACATGTGGTCGAAGGTAATTGAGCAAAAAATATTATGAACTTTGGGCAGTTTGAACTTTCCATCACACACTTTAAACACCACCCGCTACCTGGCTTCTCCAAACATTTGATTCGTCTGTACAACGTATAAATAAAATGGAAAAAGATAGATTTTTTGCCGTTCGATTTCACTTAAACTTGAAGTGTTTAACCAAACAACAAGACAACACCTTACGTGAAATCTTTCAGCAACAACAACAGAAATAGAGAGTATATAGGTAAGTAGAAAAGAAAATAATAACGATATAATGAAACCGTTAACATCCCACACAACCAGGAAAAAAAGGGTTCAAAGGAAATCAATATTAAATTGATTGATTCGATTTCTATGGCTTTACAGGTTATTTAAAACCAGAAAATATTTTTAGATTGTAAATTTTTTTCATTTAGTAATAATAATGATTTAGTGATACAAGTTTTACTAATGAACCCATGGCTGGGGGAGAAGGAGTAGATCCATACCTTTCCCAAGGATATGTGCGCGTAAGTGAATCTAATGGACTCAGCGTGAATTTGAGCTCGACTCTCCGATTAAGAATTTCGCGCCATTATCCATTACAGCACCCGCATATCCAAGCTTACAGCACCTGGTATTCCCAAGCGGTTACCCATCTAGGTAATGACCAGGTTCGACGTTGTTTAACTTCGGTGATTGTATAGAAACCGTTGTTTTAACATGATGTGGCCGTAAGTTCATCAATATTAGAAAGAGATATAAGATATAGTAAACTTGAGAAGTCTACTTTCTTAAAAATTGTTTTAATAGAACGTTTTATGAATTAAAACCGACAGTATCACTAATTCGGTCAATAAATATTAGGTTGGTGCAAAAATAATGACGTAATAATGCCGTTTTTGTACGTATTTTTAACGTCAAAAAACGACATTATTACGTCATTATTTTTGCACCAACCTAATACCAAATGTTTCTTGTATAAAGATGTCGAATTTTACCATTGTTAATTGGAGGGGGGTTATTTTAATCGTATCACCCCAATCAATGTGGGTATACCACTAGTATGCACGGGGTTACAGGGAATGAATGTGAGAGAAAAGACTGAGTGTAGGGAGGATTGTGGAAAGAAGAACGGGATACAAGATAATAGATGATAACGATTGATGTTGCATTCAAATTTTTTAAGATTGTAGGGAATTATAGGGAAGCAAGTAAACGGAAGGGAGTTCCACAGGTGTGAAGTGTGAGAAAAGAAACTGTTCAAGTAGAAGTAGCAGTTGCATTTAGCTATTTCAACAGTAAATGGGTGAGGCCTAGTTGCCAATCTAGTAGCGCGCTTAAATTCATATAGTCGGGGTACCAGGGTAAAATAGCTCGACAGGCCATGACATTAAAATATATGTAGATAAGACACAGGGAAGGCACATCACGTCAATGAGAAAGTGACTGAAGTCGAACTGTTTGCTCAGGATCGATTACATTGCAGATCCTTCTTTGGATTTTGTCAAGAACCTCGCGATGGATACCAGACCAGTGAGTGCAAAAATATAGATTATTTTTATCATGACTAGTGTATTAAAGAAAACATTGAATATGACGGCGTTAGTTAACAATAAAAATTGGGAATTAGATTTTATCTTCTTCAATTGATTCTCATACCTCAAGTGATTGAGTAGCTACCGACATAGATAAGCTTCCGGTAGGAAATAGGTTAGAGTCCTGTAGAAATTATCTCATCCCAATACACGCTGTTTACGGACAGACTGTATAGTTGTGATGAAAAGGAACTGGAATTCATGTGAGAGAAATTCTATTAAAAAATTAATTATTGATCAATTTTACAAATATCTTTGAAGACTTCTTTCTCCAAGTCGCACATTATTTATGCATTGTTTGTATTATACTTGAATTGTTAAGCGTAAAGGCTGGTGTTACATGAATTCACAAGAAACGCAAAAAATCTCAAAGAATTATTAGTAATATAGTTAATTTAACCTTCTTTTTTTTACATGAGAATCCGGTTTATATTAATAGCCAATAGGAGAGATTTGACAAAGAGGGCATGTGTATTGTTGATTGTTGATTTAGTCGTTGTGTTGTTTCGGCTAGAACCAAAACATATTTTGGATAATAATGATTCTGTTTGAAAATCTGAGATGATGAGCTATCATTATTTACATAAATTATATTCGGACTATTGTCATCGTCTTTTTTGTTGTTATTCCAACGTTTCGGCTCTTCTGCCCTCATGACTTCAATAGGTGGATAGTGATATACATGATAGAGTAAATTGTCACCATTTTATATTTTTAATTTCGCGCATGCGCGTTGTTTGTTTTTCATTTTGTCGACTGCAAGGCAAAGTTGGGTCAGTTGGGCACGGTCTGTAAGAAAAAGACACCAATGACTCAATTCACACTGCCAGAAATTTGGAAATGGCATGCTGTATTGTGACATCAGCCGATCCTGGGTCTTATCCCGGTGACGGCGCCAACTGCGACGTCGGCCGATCCAGGGCCTTATCCCGGTCACGGCGCCAACTGTGACATCGGCCACTCCCGTTCGTTCGTTCGGGTGGGTGTCGCTCCAAACGTGATGTCCGCCTGTCTGCGTCAGTCGTGCTATCCCGTCCTGTGACGACCAACTGGCTTGGTATTGGTCGCGGCACCCAAGTGTGACGCTCCAAACCCCTGGCGACCCGGATGGGAATCGGGTTAGATCCGATAACAGCCTCGTCGTTCCCAACTCGCCTCCAACGCCTGGTTACCGAAGTAACTACTTTGATTCCCAGTCTGCCTACCCACGTTGTGAATTGATCTAGGCAGAGGAAATCAATCAGTCGTCGGGGCCGTAATGCAAGCTGAGTTCGAATGAGGGTGGTATCACACAAATAGATGTAAGAGAAAATAAAATAACAACTCTAAAAGTTCAAGTTATTAAAAAAAAAAAAGGATAACAATACTCTATTTCTTTTGCTTGATACAGGGCCACGTCTATCTCCCAACCCGCTATGTGGATTCGTGACACGTTGTTTTTTTTTTTTGTTTTTTTTTTTTTTTGTTAGGCGAGTCTTAACATCTAAGCTGTCTGTCCTTTAAGAAACTGGTTCTTGGTGTGTCTTCAGGCTAAATCCGTAAAACTTATTTTGGTGGTGTGAGTCTAAGTTGTTCTTCAAAAATAAATGGTTCTTGATTAGAAGATGTGTTCGGAATTTCGCGCATCTTGGTCAGCTCTTCGTGGTGGGTCTTCAGAGCTCTCAACTGGAACTCGGACTCGAACTAACTTCTACTAAAAATTCTCTCTCTTCAACCGAACTGGCCTGGAACTCTTCTCGAACTGATTTTCGCTCGCTGCGACTTTGCTTATATGGACGCCGACCCAAACCCGGGTGGGCTCGTCGGGGTTTGAGGTTCCTTGATAATTCTAAATTCATAGTCCACTTCTTTATTTTCGGTCAGGAATTTTCCATTCCTTTCCATTTTTGGAAGTCTTCTCTTACCCCCACCTTCTCTTATTCTCATATGGATATCTCACCATACTTCAGAGGGGCGTCAACGGTTTTCCCACTTCCTCGCAGAAACTTCTCATACCTATCCTCTCAATGGGCGGCGGCGGGCTCCCCCCTTGCATCACATGATCACCTCCGCCTTGATCTCGTTAACATGCGGCCAATGGGCGTCTAACAGTGTGGGTGTGACCAGGCTAGCTTTGTTTTAAGAAAAAAATATATATCTTGCTCAAAAAAAAAATTATCTTTTTCTTTTCCTTTTCTTTCCTTAATCGCAGCTCTAGTCCTCAATGTCACCTGGGATCTATCAAATGAGATTTTCGCCAATTGTCAAGTGGGTGGTCATCTAGCGAACACGGCCAATTTTTCGTCCCGATAAAGCAGTTTCACTATCCTAGCCATGTTTGCATTCTTGGTGCCAATTTCTGATAACATATTTTTATTATCATAGCCGAATTTCAACACACATAGATGTCCTATCCAAACGACAAAGACTTAACCCAGGGTTGGGCTTCGTGTGCGGTTAACAGATGACCTATTAAATTGTTTGCCACCATGACACAGCCAATCCTTTATCTATTTAAAACTCTGTTTCCACCTGGTGTTTGTCAATTAGCTTTATGACAATGGCCATAAGAATTTTCACCATTCTTCATTTATCAAAATAACATCGCCAAATGTCGCTGTCGTGGGTGGCTTTCCTTTATCATCTAAGTTTAAGTGTCGCCTCTCTTTTCCTTTCTTTTTTCCTCACAGGCAATTTTCACCATTTTCTGATAATTTGTTTGCCACCATGACACAGTTAATTCTTTATCTATTTAAAAAAAAACTATGTATCAACCTGGACTTTGTCAGCTAGCCCTACGCCAATGGCCGTCAGAATTTTCACCATTTTTTCATTATCAAAATAACATCGCCAAATGTCCTTTCTCGTGGGTGGCTTTCCCTTATCATCTAAGTTTAAGTCTCGCCTCTCTTTTTCTTTCTTTTCTTTCTCTTTTTCCTTTCTTTCTTTTTTTTTTACTTTTTGCGCCCCTAAATGGTGTCACAGTACTGCTTGGCATTCGCCCCGGAAGCTCCAATCCGAACATTTTAGAGCTCTTGGATATCACTCTGAGGAAAGTGCAGTGGATTCGGAAAGAGTTAATTGAGCCTAATTATGATTACGAAAGTGTTTGGAGTGATCACGAGTGATGACGTCGTGATGCCTCCATTCACCGTCCTACTAGGTCTTAGACTCAACTCCGAGGCCTACATCAATGTCTTTAGAATGTAGCGCTTCTCTGAGTCAAGTGGGTGGCTCTGCACCATGCCACACAAGCAGGAGAACCCAGTCATGGCTGTCAGACAATTTCTGCGACCACATGACTCCTTACATCTGACCACCTATCTCCCCAAACTGCAACTCCCTTGATTATTATATGTGGGGATCAGTTGAGCGAGATACCAACAACATTCCTTCTAACACCAAAGATAATATAAAGAGATGGTGTATGACAGCACTTGCCACGTTAAACAAGTAAACCGTCTAGAAGAGTTGCAGGAGATTCCGAAGTTGTCTCGAGGCTGTGGTTCAAGCCAATGATGATTTTATTGAAAAAATTTACTCTTTAGTATTTCAAGGTATTTTTTTGTAATTTTGGTAAATATATCTGTTAAAATGCTATGCCTGTGTTATTTTCATTTATACGAAATTTAGACGACATCGCTCCCTCTAAATATAACTACAGAGAATTCGGAGCTGAACCGTTTACTTAATCTAGGGTGTATACTGTCCTCGCTCATGCCTAGGGATATAGTCTAGTTTATTTATTTTAAAATATGATAGACAGCAGCTGCATTATTCAGGTTAGGTTTAGGGCTCCAAGTTCACAACAGCAAATTATCCTACGAGACTATGGCCTAGTGGATTAAAGCGTTGGTATGGTCACACAGTAACAGTAAGTTCAATATCAGTGTGTACTTGATTTAGTGGGAACAAGACCAGAAATAACTGAGCAGTACTGAAAATGAAACCTGAACGAGATTTCCCTAGACATAGGCAAGGGAACCAAAAATGTCTTCTCCCTTAGATTAAATAAAGGGTCCAGTTCAGAATTCGCTGTTGGTTACCTAGCTCTGTATGCAACTGATGAAAACCGGAGGGAACAACGGCCGAAACGTTGTGATACCAACAAGAAATATGAGAGCAATAGTCCGAATATAAATACGATTAATTTTTTTTTCTGCAAGTGAATGTTTCATTAACAATATTCATTTTGAAATAATAATGATCATTCCAGGCACAAGTCCTAATATTTAACCCGTAGCTAGGGGAGGAGATAAATTCCCAAGAATATTTACGCATGAGTGAATGCAACGAACTCGACTGGAATTTGAACTCGTTTCTATGATTTCTCATTTCAAACCGCTATCCATTACACTACTGTAACATCATGAGGGTAGTTGGTGAGTAATAAATAAGGTGATGGCAGCTTTATTCAGTAGATGTTTAGATTAATTTATTCTAATGGCGAAACTAATGCCAAAACGAGTTATATACCGAGAAGGGGGATGTGCAAGGGGAGGTAATTAATCAAGGGATAAAACTCCCACCTGTACAGTATTTATAATATACAGATCGGCGTACTGGCTCCACTCAACTCTCCACAGCAATTAATCTCAACGTTAGAATAACGAAGATGCATGCTTTAAGAAAATTAGCAACATTTAAAATATATAATTTCGGTATTATATTCACATATAAGCACATAATGTGTCTGATTGATACAAGACCACAAGTCGTGGACGAAAAACTAGCTCACTTCAGTTGTAATGGTCTGCTAAATTAACCTTCTGACTCTTCCTCCATGATGGAGGGCTTATCGTCTTAATTAAGCTCAACTCTAGCAAAAGCCAAAGATAAAAGGCACCGATGATTTGATCAATTACTTGCTAGGTGTCTATATGTTCATCATCTGAAAAAATCTATAAGTGTTTAAAAAAAGTATTTAATATACGAACTGACCACTAGGTGACACTACTAACTGATGCAAGATTCTACTTCTATGTGATATGTCCATTCAGGACGTGGGCGGTCATGGCTCTCCCCAAATCCATATTCTTTGCTGCTCTCAGTAATATTTGTCTTTTTGATATCCATCCCATTCTCTCTGCTGGCATCCTTTTGTACCATCTCATTAGGCAGTTTACTTACTGTTTACTTACCTTCTGACCTTTTACCTTCAATATGGCATGTGAGTGTCAAATTTTCCTACTATTCTTTCCTCGTTATTTTCCTAGAAATTCTAGTTATCTTTCGAATTCTAAGTATAAATGTTTTTGGTTTGTGTTTTGTTTTGTTTTCTTCCTTTTTCCTTAAAATTTAATCGATGTTGACAGTCCCTGGTATTCTCAGCATCCTTCTGTAGAACCGCATCTGTGTTGCTTCAAGTATCTTCTTCAGCTATGAAAAAATTGGCCAGCATTCACTCTTATTTAGAAGGACCGATATTACATAACTATCCAGTACTCTTTTCTTTGTTTCTAACGAAATTTTTCTATTTGTTTAACTTATGCAAGGCATATTTCGCTATTTTCCTGTCACCTTCGGATTTCGGGGTCGCATTTACCGTTTCTGGTAAAACACTTCCAAGGCTTTCTACTTCTCTAAGGACTGCTTCCCCGTGAAGGTTGAATATTAAAACCTGGTGAGAAGACGCATACTTCAGTATCTGTCTATATTTCTGAGATGAGGTATTATGTGCACTATTTACATAATTCGGACGATTGCACTCATCTTTGTCGCCATATTTATAACAACTTTTCGGCCATTGTACGCTTCGGCCTTCTTCATGGCACAGTGGATAAAGGCGTTAGTTAGATACAGAGACAGGACCCAAAGAGTATAAGTTCAATACCCGGTTAAGGCAGTGGAGAACTTAGAGAGGGGAATTAACAGGTGATAACTGATAACTGACATCCATTAAACATGGCACGTGGAACTAGAACAGTCTAACCAGTGAGCGAAATAAAGTGTTCAGTCCGACATTCCAACCACCTGAAGAAGGCCGGAGCTTGCAAGGTCCGAAACGTTGTAATAAATATGGCGATAAAGATGAGGACAATAGTCCGAATAATGTAAATAGTAGACGCATAATTCTCATATACGACTTTCTATTTTTGTTTATAGTTATTTGTTCAAACTTTTTCCAATAAATTTTCTGTAGTTAACATTAAGGATATTTATTTTTTATTTACTCACTTAATTCAATTTTTTATCTGTACGCAAGCGATTTGCTTCCAGTATAAGTTCAGAATTATTCTAATATCTTTTCCAAGTAAATGGGGCTTCCCTAGCAGTTCAAATTAATCTTTGCGCCGTACCTTATGAAAAGGCCTTTGTATAATATTTATAATATTAGTTTACATCTGCCATGCATTTTAAACATCTTACATTCGTGGAAACATGAAGGTATTTTAAGAAAATAAAATAGCAGCCCTGATGTCTACACGAGAACAATATTTTAGTGAAAGATTCCATTAGATTAACGAACAATGCGTACTCAACCACGGCATTATAGTGAGGGCCGGAAGGTTAAACGTCCGCTCCACTTTTTGCTGAAACTGAAAACTAAACAGAAGACGTCCTATTGGCCTGATTCTAAGACAGTGCTATTGAGATGACTTGTATGATTAGTCTAAATTAATTTTGTGTTCGCATTTTCCATCCTCTGTTAAAACACTTCCAAGAAATTTAAAGTTATTTAATTTCTAAAATGTTTATATATGTTTGATATCCAAAAAGGTTTTATAGGTCTCAATTGGAATAAATAAGTACAAGCGAAAAGAAAAAAGTGTGTATTTGAAATCAAAACACATAAAGAATTTACGCCGTATTTTCTTGTGGATAATACGAGAAATGTTGAACTACAATCAGTGGCTAAAATGTTTGGTTGTATTATACGCAACGACAAAATTTTCAGACTTAGCAGAAGCAGCAGAATAGATAATAAAACACCAAGTAAGCAGATGTTGATAACAATGATTTACAAAATTTATTTGACATGTCGGCAATATTTGTTCTTTGGGAATCAGTGTAATAAAGGCAATACACAAGACCTTTCATGTTTTGTACTTTTTCATTTACGTTTTCTTCCTCTTAAAAAATGGGTCGATAATTTCCATGCTGACAGGTTGCTGTTTCATATTCCTCTGTTTGTTGAAATGTGTTTAAAATTAGAATAGATTTGCTCACAAGATAAACCTTATTTATATTTTGATTTTCTTGTTTTTTTATAAAGTTTTTGTTGTAGTGATGTTCTACGACACGTGATCAGCAGTGAACTTTCTTCCTGTCTTGCTCTTTACGCTATATTTTATTTCTCCTATAACGAAAATATGCAAATATGTAAAATCCGATTTACCAATCCCATTAACTGAACTGAAGAGGTTTAATGCCTTTCGTTGTTTTTGAACTTCTGCAACATCTTTCTTCTTCCCCGCCACCTTGAGGATTATATCCGAGATTTACTTGACCCCCGACTGAGTCGTCGTGACACAAGCTCAGTTTTTAATGTAGGGACGTGAGAGTTTCTACTCGGGCCGCTGGTCTAAGTTGGTCTTAGCTTGTCTAAGCTGGCCTTAGCTGGTCATAGCTTGTCTAAGCTAGTCATAGCCAGTCGTACCACCGCTATGTAACAGATGACACACAACGGTGGGGGTAAAAGAAGGGAGAAGAGAAGGCCTCCGGCACGGAACAAATACTCTATCTGCGGCATCCATCCCGACAGGAAAAGCCCACTTCTACTCCTCTATCAGTCTCTACAGAAAAATCCGTTGGGAAAGCCTAACCTTTGAGGTTTATATCCTGTTCTTTTTAATGGAGACCTTGGTCTCATCTCATTTACTTTCGTGTCTGAGTCACTTCTGCTATCATCCATCGGTTTGTCTTCTATTTTATTATCCTCTTCTCATCCTTCATTCTTCGTCAAGATCTTCTGCCATCACATGTTCCTCGATATTTACCAGAGACCCCCACCCACAAGGCGGTATGTGGCACAATGCTGGATTTTACGTGAGTATTTCCGAGCCAGTAGGCTGACACAAAGATTACTTGTAGACCCCACATACACTGTGTAGCTCCCCAAACGAGACTCTGCCCTTCGGCATAGCCTTGTCTGGGTTCCTCTCCGCCAGGAGTTCGATAAGAGAAGAAGAGGAAGAGAAAGCCGCCATCACATGTGCCTGTACAATTCTAGGTCTTAATTCGTCAGAATGAGCTATTAGGCGTTTTTCTTTCTTTAATATAGTAGCAGTGTTATGTCCATTTTGCACGAAGAAATTAGCTCACTCATGATTTAGCATGCCACATCTTTTTATTCGCCAAGTAAGATATTGTTAACAGAGATTTGTCTTCTCATTAACGCAGATGGGCTTTGCAATCTGTGTGCATGTGGAATCGTCCTATAATTAAGCAGTAATCTTGGTAAGTAACTGACTATCGTTTCTCTACTTGGGGAAAATCTCTTCAATCTTATTTTACTGTCTCTATCATTCTTTCTACAATCTCATTAGATTGTGTGTCATACGGTGGTATTTTGTAATGGAAGCAGCCAATCCACCTCCATCAATTACATTAATCTACATCACAACATTATCTGATACCAATGTTTTCGGGACACCATTTCTTAAAAAAAAAATGTCACTCTTAATATTTGTTTTATTGTAGTCGTTTTTTCTTTCTTTAACTTTAATGACTTGAGGCCATCTAGAAAAAGAGACTGCTAAAATTAGTGTCAGTCCCAGTCTATTAATGCGTACATGGTCAGGACAATGATTTCTTTCCGCCATCAGTGTATTCTCCTCCGTCGAATGTTCTTTATTTCCGCAAATTTTGGGCATTTATGTACACACATTTCTATATCAGTAAAATGTCCAGTCCGTCAGTCATTCGTAGTTAACCTAACCTTCTTTCAGGGATCAAAGATATTTTAGCTTGTGTTGCAAAACACCGGATCCAAGTCTCGAAAAAAATTCTCATTCGTCCAAGCGAATTAAACATCCTATCGGCTACGCCATATTTTGTAAAGTGTTGTTCTGATTCTTTACTCTAGACATTATGTATCTTATAACCAATATATGGAAATAGATAAAATCCTATATTTTCATAGTTTATTAATCTATTGAAATGCAATAAAGTAATGTCAAACAGAAAAACATGATAGATTAATTAACATCCCATAATATATTAACGGGTATGTCGAGTTAGCACGTTGACTCAAAAATTCGAAAATAAGCTTTAAAGTAGAAATTAGGCGAAAAAACAGTAGTTAAACATTCGGTTCATTTTTATTCTTTGATATTGTGAAAAAATAAATATTTTAATGAAATACATAACATTGTGATTTTAATGGATAATATGGCGCAACCTTTCAAAAATACATAGTGATATCTGAACTTCGGGGTCATAATATACTCAAGGATTTAATTTATTCCCTCTTATTAGGTTCAAAAATACAGTCCAGTACTTTTTATCGTTATTTCGAATATTGATGTTAATGGTAATATTAACCTTTTTCTTCTGAGGAAAGAATCAGCATTCATTGACCGAGTAGCTTGTACTACTTTCGGTTGAAATTTATAAAATCTTTCTCTTAAAAAGGATTATTCAGGAACACATGTTTCTCAAGTTCTGTAGCAGTTATCTCCCCTTCTAACCTTTTATTTCATGTAAAATGGGATTCGGATTACATGTGATATCCATTTTAATAGTTGCTTCTTTGAAAAATCCATAATGGATATATTTCTTTAATTTGGTACAGTTGTTTGTGATCCTGTATCACCAGTTCACAATATTCGAAGAAGTGTGATCTTCAACAAGACCCATAGGTTCCACTCGCTTAAAGCCATTTTTCGCCATTGATTCTAGAAAGCGTTCGTTTACAGCCGATAGTTGCAATATTTCTGAACGATTTTGTCGTCGTGCGTGACACCCAAATCGAAATATCGATCTGTCGAAACTATTTAAGAATATGACTCGAGTTTTCAGGCTGATTTTTTGGTTTTAGAACGATTTGCGGTGTTGGGCATGATTCTCTGAAATATAGGAGTATTGATTTTTCATAGCAATTCCGTTCTCTTTTCATTGTTTCTAATGCGATTTTCCTCTTTCTTGATACATTGCTTAGTTTCTTGACAGTAATTTTCTCCATTCCAGTGTACCTTCGGATTTGAGTGTCATATTTTCACTTTCTACAATTGATCAGCAGTATTTTACTTAACATTTCTGTGAACAAAAAAGAACTAATCTCTCAATGTTAACGAAAGAAATGATAAACTTTTCAAAGAGCTCTTCTGTAAGCAGTAAATTAATATGTAGTTGTCGCTTGAATAAAGTAAAAATCAAAAGTAAACCTCTGACAAACACACGAGTTGAACGCATACCTTTGCTTATCGCTCAAAATACTCAGTCGGAACGTAATAATTTCCTTCTGATATATTGTTTTTGCAATAAACAAAATTTACCCAGCATAATCTCTATACATTACGAAAGTTCTAGTGAGGATAATCTGTATAATCCGCTAAGTGGTTAGCATTTATCCATACTCCCCCTTGAGTGGAATATGGCATACGGTCGTGTTTAAAATGGGATTCCCACACATAAATGACATCGAATTAAGGAATGATCTGCTCCCTGGGCACTTTACATTGGGGACGCCTCAGCAATCAGGGATTGACCTTGACCTTCTTCCCTTACCAGGATTTTCAAAGTTGCATGTGAAGAACTATTAACAGCAGTCCGCACTTTCATTCACAAAAAGGCAAGACAGTGCCACAACATTAAATGTTACGGCGCTAAATAAGATGTTAAAATTGGAGGGGTTAAGTCAGATATGAAATTTTAGAGATTCACGATTCTCTCTCTAAAAAAATACATATACTACTCATCAGGCCCGAATTATATATATATATATATATATATATATATAATTTATAAACGGGGATCATATCATTCATATACAGGTTCGGGGTTGATGTATCTTATTTAGATTGTTTGCAACGAATTATTCTCGCCATTTAAATCATTAACCTCTATATTTGTTTTTTGTATAAATGATTCATGAATATATATATATATATATATATATATATATATATATATATATATATATATATATATATATATATATATATATATATATATATTGTCACCCACAGTGACAATACATCAGTATGGCTACATACGATTGCTTCAACCCGAGATCAAAACTCGACAAATTCGGCAACAGTCGAAGATTTTCCCTCTTAGCTATAGGCGTACGGTTGAAAGAAAGGCGAATATTTACGTACTTACTCTCCGAATAAACTCGCCAATGACTGACAGTGGTCAATTCAGGGAAATGGAAGAGGCTTTTACTATTAGTAGTAATAGTCATTTTTTAAAAATTCACACTTATCTGGCGAAGAGTGCACAACCGAATTTTAAGTTTTTCGAGTGCGTATATATTATCATCCACAGACAGACTATTTCGTTGTATCATGCCTCATCAGTGTTTATATACATACATACATATATATATATATATATATATATATATATATATATATATATATATATATATATATATATATATATATATCATCCTCTCGTAAAATGAATCTTTATGAATACAGAAAGGAAACTAGAAATTCATACAGAAAATAATAACGGAAAGAGAGAATAAAGAACTAAGCATCAACTGTACATCAAACACCCTAAGATGACACCAAATGAAGCAAGCCCACAAATCAAAATATCTAGGTAGTATTTAAACAGATGACGGAAAATGCGGCATTGAAATCCGATGTAGGCTTTGAAATAGCAAAATGTACCTTGCAAAAGCTAAGCAAAGTATTAAGAAACGGGAAAATCTCGTTAGAAACAAAAAAAAAAAGAGTATGAACTATTATGTAATATTAGTCTTCCTTCTTACAGTGAATGCTGGACAAACAATTCACAAAAGAATAAAAGAATGTAGAGAGCCATGATCGCCAAGAGGGAAACGTCATAGCGAAGAAAGAGAAACAGAGTACCGTATTTTCTTGTGTATAATAAGACATAAGTAGAATACATCCTTGTGTTTTTGAAGCGAATAACAGAGAATAAATTACATCCTTGAGTTTAATATAAGCCCCGTACCTCAGATATCCCTATGGGATTTTTTTGAAAGGTTGTACCATATTATCCATTAAAATCTCAACTTGCTAGTGAGCAAGAAGGACTTCATGGCTCTCCACAGCTTTCTATCTTTCGCGGTTCCAATCAATATCTACCTCCTCTTTCTTCCTTATGTCCCCCAAAATCTCAACTATATCTTTCTTAAAAATTGTTTTAATAGAAATTTTTTATGAATTTCCACCCTCAGTGATGCTGGCTGATTGGTCAATGAATAGCGAATATTTCCTTATAAGGAATTGATGAGTATTGCCAATAACATTACCATGGACCATTTCATTACAGATGAAGTGATGGAGATATACAAGTCTATACTATGTATATCATACAGCAATAAACAAATTTTAAGGTAAATGGTAACAAAACGAACATTCCTAATCAATATCAGAAAAAGAGATTTTTGGAGATATAAAGAAGAAGGAGGGCTTGGAGAATTTAACACTCACAGGACCTGTTGAAGAAACAGGGAAACAGCACGTGACCTACCTAATTTGCTTGTCTAAGCAGATGGCAGAACAAGGACAGAGTCATCGTAAAGAGACAGATATGGATTGGAACCGCGAAATCTTTGGAGAGCCATGATCACCGAAGTCCTGAAATTTTACAGCACATAAAAGAAGAAAAAGAATTAGAAGTTTCGTTTTGTGGTGCAAATATTTGGGGTAAATTTCAGATAGATTTTAAAAAATCACTTGATATTTAAAGATCTAAAACGTTTTTGTTAAAAAATGTTTCAACTGAAGTTATGTTGTCTCTGTCAATGTCTGAAAAACAAATACAAATTATGAATGTATTCTTTGACGAGAAAGTATACATATATTACTACTTGTTCTCCATACCACCCTATCGTACGGAGAGATTACTTAAAAAATGATGAGAGTTTGGTAAGAGCGCCATTTCACGAACCTCTCGATAATTTCTTTCTTAAAATAATGTTGCTTTTGTTGTTTCTTCCACAAAACGTTTCTCACTGACCAACTGTCCGTCTATTTCAGAGACGTTCAGCCATTAGCGTAAATCTTTTATAAACAGAAGTTGACCAATGAGAATGTTGCAGAATAACGCAGTACGCAATAACCTAGCATTGAAGTAAACAGATTGCGGAAACAAAATTGAACTATTAGGTTGGTGCAAAAATAATGTCGTTTTCTCACATAGTAAGATATGTGAGAAAACAACATTATTTTTGCACCAACCTAATATAAAAAATCTACGGAGATATTTATGTCAGTTTTCAACAATACCGCAGTATGATTGTTGTTCAAAATATACTTACATGATATCTGACTCTGACTTAGAGATGTTACGTTGTTCGGAAAATAACATCCAATTTTAGACTCGACAACTATTCCTGAATTAATATATTTAAACAGTGTTGAAATCAGTAAAAATAGGAACCGTAAAAATCAATAGATTTCTACCATCGTGTTACAAGGTTATTTATGCCTTTACGATAAATCTCTAAAGGGTTCGACGCCAATAGCTCTTTGAAAGTAGTTTATGCATCTCCTTTGCAAGGGAATGTCGTTTGGCTTAAAAATTTCTCAAGATGATTGAAAAAGTTGTGATCTGTGTGCGTATCAAAGGAATATAGTGGATAATGCAAAATGTCCTGAACTTCTGCAGTCTCCATGCTGTCAATGTGTGCCCAAGCATTGTCAGGAAGTAGAATTGGACTTCGTCGATTAAGCTGTACCGGTTGTTTTTTTTGTTTTTGTTTTTTTTGTTGTTGTTTTTTTTTAAGCATTTCATCCCAAGCAAGGCGAGAGTGTCACTAGAACGCAAGGGGTTACAGAGAATGAGAGCAAGAGTAAAAATAGTGTTTGAGGAAAGGATACAGAAAAGGAATGTGATCAAGGCATCAGAAGATGTCGATTGATATTATACTTAATTGAATGCGCATTTCATCCAGTTTCTGGCAGTGAACTTCGACCGTGATACTCTGGTTAGATTCCAAAAATCTGTAATGCATAGCGCCAATGGCTGATCACCAGTCATCATAAAATTCTGTTGGTGCTATTTCGTTTTTGGAATATGTTTGGGTGATTTGATATGATCAAGTCATTGAGACGATCATTTACGACTGCCTGAAAGGAAGTTTTCTCATCATTCGTCATTATTCGATCTAGTAATGGATCATTCGAATTTCGCAGATGCAGCATCGAACACAGTTCAGAACATCAAACTCTTTGGCATTCACTGATCTCATGTAGAATTCATTGATCGAGTTTCTTCCTCTGCCAATTTTCTTGAGATGTTCCGATATTGTTGAAATTCTTACACCCATTATCTAAGACATTTCTGAGATTTTACCGCGGGTTTTGTTCGATTTGTGTTCTCAGATGTTGAACGTCAACTGCAGATGGACGTCCTCTACCACCTTCTATTAGGTTGGTGCAAAAATAATGACGTAATAATGTCGTTTTTTGAAGTTAAAAAATACGTCAAAAAACGTCATTATTTTTGCACAAACCAAATAATTAAGTTAAATTCTGAAAGAGATCGTTATAAAATTAAAAGCTTTATACTAATATCGGACATTATTTTCCGAACAACCTATTACTATTTTCTAGTGTAGGATGCGTCACGTATTCCCTGACAAAATTTTGAAAGAGTTTGATATAAAATTAACAAAGAAGACACTTTAATCATTAATAACATGTAATAGGGCTTAGAAAAAAATAACAGAAAGACATTGTTTAATAAGAAGTACATGGGAGAGGTAGTTGTGGAGAACCATGATCGCCTACGTCCAAAGGAGACAGAGTACATAAAGAAGAAGAATATGACTTTCTGCAAATATTATAATAATATATGAGAACTCAAAAGTTTTATTCTAAAACCAGACATTATTTTTCAGAACAACTTAATACTATTTTCCAGTATTTACACAGAATGTCTCACGTATTTGAGAACAGCATATTGAAGCCAGATTGATATAAAATTTACAAAAGAGGATGCTTTAATCATTAGGAATGAGTAATATATTTTTGTTCAACTATAATAATAATAAAATTGAACACAAATTTGATTCTAAAATCAGTCATTTTACGAACAAACTAATGATGTATAAGAATCTGAAGTTTCAAAGTTGAAACAATATTCTATTGCCTATTTTATAGACTTTTTGGAATGCTAGATTTCAAAATCAGTTATACATGTGAGTTCTGGTATACAACGTTTTCACAAAGTTTGACTGAACGGGAAAATAAATGTATGAAAATCACTTGAAAATCATTATACATGTCATATAGCAGTTATAAAAAATGATAAAACAACTAAAAATAATTCATATTGTTCGGACTTTTCTCCTCACCTTTTTTGTCATATTCACGACGTTTCAACTGTTGTACGTTCCGGCCTTCTTCAGGTGACTGGAATTTCGAACTGAACCATTTATTTCGTCCACAAAGCTAGATTTTTCTAGTTCCACGTGCCATGTTTTTTCATGGTTCAGTTCGAAATTCTAATCATCTGAAGAACGCCGGAGTGTACAACGTCTGAAACATCGTGAATATGACAATAATGATGAACAATGTAAATAATTACAATACTTCATCTCAGAAATATAAACAAAAGTAAAAAAAATAATTTCGGACACATTATTTTATAAAAAAATTGATCAACATAAAACAGCTATCAACAACAATTTCCCAAATCATGTCGTCGATGCGAAATAAAATTAGCTTATTTCAGGAAAAATAATAAAAGTTCTCATATAAAAAGTAAATACACCTTAAGAAGGTAATTATTTGTATTTGGTAGGATTAGAAAAAACGTATTATAAGATCTTACAAAATCAGACAAGTAGCTTTCCTAATTTGACAGATTAAAGGCAAAAATCGATAGCCTATGTCCGGAATCAGTCAGTACAATTAGACATTGTTCAGTACACCAAGTTTCTCTGTAGACCTGGTAGAAATTCATACAGCTTGCATGTCACAAAGAATCCATTTCTGATTACATGTCATTATTCAAACCAAAAATGGATCATTCAAATTTAGCTGCATTGGACACACTTCAAAACGTCAAATTTTGTGACTTTCACTGGGTTCATGTCGAACCAAGACCAGGACCAATAATACTGATTATTCTTGTTTAGATTTTATCAAGGGGATCAATTGTTAATAGCAGGGGTACCAGATCATATGTGGCGGCAATATTCTAAGCATGGACGAATGATAGACTTATAGATATGTAAGATAGTTTATAAAGAGAAAAATCTCGCACGACACAATGAACCAACTTTATTAGCAGCTGGCCTAGCAATGGATTCAATATAGTCATTCCACTTCACGTCGGCTGAGAACATTCGTCCGAGGAGGCGCAACGTGTCACTTTCCAGGAGGTTAACTTCACCCCGGACCGCGTGGAACTTATATATACGAACCATTGCTAAAGATTTTCTGCGCCGATTCAGTAAGTATATGCCTCCTACTGTTCTATCTTTCCAAGATCCAGATAAGACCGAAAATGGAGTACTGCTCCTATATCTAGGTGGAAGCTGTCTAAACTTTACTTTCCATTCTTGATAAAGTCCAAAAGTGACTTCGTAGCTTTGCTGGTCATGAATTGTTTTCCACCCTACAACCACTTTCCCAAAGCCGAAACACTGCAAGCCGCTCGCTACTCTATCGCTATTTTCATAGAAAATATTCTGACGAGCTTCATTCATCAGCTCTAATCCTCACAGCTAAGATACGCCATAGAGTAAGGGGCACCACTATCATTCCCTTCGTATTCCATTATTAAGAATTAAGTTGCGCTTGAATAGCATATGCCCACGGACCGCTACGTTGTGGAACCGACTCGTAAGAAGGTTCTTTCTTGAACACTATAAGGTTAACCTATAATGTTCCAGTCGATGGTTAACCCTTATCGTTCCCACACATCTACACAAACAGCGCCTCTTAGTCTTAACGTTCACACAACAACCTCTTTCAGTGACACTACATTGAGTGGCTTTTGTGTCATCTATAGGGTTAACGTTAGTAAAATATTACTGTGATAATTTGTATTGGTCGTTTTTCTATTGTTAATAGCCTAGTTCACATCATAAACAATTTTAGATCAGTCACGGTTAAAGAAATAAAATAAATCAGTTGTTTTCTATGAATTAAAAAATATCAGTCTCTTAACATTCATTAGATAAGAAATTATAACCATGCATGGAAACTCTACAATTTGAAGTGAGAATCTTTTTTATAACATCCTTGATATAGATTATTGCAGCAACATCTAACTATAAAAATCTCCAAATTCAATCGCCATAATTGTGTCAGGTTACAACAATACTACATTATCATTTGTAGTGGGTTTATACTCTTTTGATGAGAAGTTATATTTTCTTGGTAATATTGATCGATTAACAATTTTTGGTGGACTCATATAAATACAAATCAATAATAAGATATAGAATTTGATCAAAGAAATATTAAGAAATATATTGTCAGGAGATTTTATAAAAGATATAAGAAATGAAATAAAATGTGAAAAGTCCAAAGCACTTTTAAGTGTCTGGACTTGATGACTCACATTTTACAGGAGTGAAATAATACGTCCTTACGCTATGAAAAAAAAAAAAGAGAAAGAGATTGAGTCTTTCAAATCTCTCGCTACCTGTAAATCGTCAAGGGGTGATAACTCCAAAATCTCGCCGCAGTGAGATTTTATTACTCAGGAGGCGGTAATCCAACACATCAGATTTATTACGATTAACAAACAGAAATATAGAATTTGTGACGGAATTGACAACTGTTTAATTGTTCCGCCAAAGAAATTGTCTTCCACTAACGAAAATATATCCATATTATAATTGAAGGAAAAAAATGGTTAAAGATGAAACGCAAATAATGAACAAATACGAAGAAAAAGTTGGGATTTAACTGTTAAAATATTTTTTAACAAGATAATATTTACACTATTTAAAACTACACTTGTCCTCATCTTTATTACCAAGTTCACGATGTTTCGATCATTGTATGCTCTGACCTTCTTCAGGTGATATTAGTTGAAATTTCGAACCGAACCCTATATTTAGATCAAAGTGGTAGATTGTTCTAATTCCACATGCCATGCCTTCGGTTGTCTCAGTTTCAGTTAATTCCCCTTGGTAAATCAACTCTCTTTTTATTGTGAGACCGGAAACTACCTACACAATAGACTCTTCCAGGCCTATATTAAGTAGGCGACATAGCACTCTACAGAGAGTGATAGAGACTGACAGAGAGTGACAGTGAGAGTCTAGTTCGACTACCAGTGTTGGACACTAACTTATAGTAAGCTCTGCTTACACTATCTCTGGAACCTGTTGTTAATATATCTTTCTGACATCTAATCCATGTTCCGTGATTTACTTCTGTGGGCCCAACTTTGGCACCCACATCAGTGGCGACGAGGATTCTAGAAACGTACTCACGGCGAAACCTAAATACCTTACCAATCCCACATCTGGGTCGACGAAGAATTCTAGAAACGCATTCACGTCGAAAACCGCAATACCTTGTCAGTCCCACAACAGTGGCGACAGAGAAGATTCGAGAATTTCGTTCTCACCGTATCAATAGCGACAGTACTCGAAAAATACACAGAAACTCCAAGCGTTCCAACAGCAGTGTTGAACGAGAAATTAAGCTGGTATTAATACATTAGAGATTTAAAAGCTAAACAGCCAACATCTACATATATTCCAATACCAAAGGCGATTGACAAACTAGCGATTCAACATCTACGGAATATTAAAGTCTGTCCAATATTTTCGGGAAAAACTATCGAAAAATTTTTTATGTAACTGAGTTGAACTCGGACATAAAATTATTCTCCCCTCAAATTCACTGGGGTGAGTTTTCTTCTTTTTCTACCTCTAAAAAAAAATACATAAGTGTGGCGAAAAATTATTCAATTACGTTAAAATTAACAGAACCACGGAAAAAAAGCTAAACACATAATTAGTTTCGTTTAACTATTGTCTGTCCATATTTTTTTTTTCTGTAAAAAAAAAAAAAAAGGAACAAAAATTTATCAAGATTTTTTTGTGTACCTCCTGTTTTTGTTTTTTTTTGTGTACCTCGTGTTTCAAAGCAACAAAAAAGCGCTGTCATTTTTTAAATATGGAAGATTTGCAAAAAGTAGTTGCCCAAATGTTAAAAACTAAATTTGGACCAGCAATAAAAATCAGAAGAAAGACAACAACAACTATTTTTGGAATTACTTAAACAGCAAATGGAATTCCAAAAAATTACGCTTCAGAATGCTGAACTACAACAGAAACAACTTAAAGAATTACTCGTAAATGCATTAAAAGGCTCAAACTCTGAAAAACATACAATATTCTCCCAGAGTATAATCTACAATTCAATGGAAACCTTTGAATACGTACCAGAGGAAGGCAAAACGTTCCAGGCTTTTTATAGGCGCTACGAAGATATTTTCAATGTAGACTGTGAACAATGGCCCAGTAAAAAAAAGGTACGTCTTCTTTTGAGAAAACTAGGAACTACAGAACATAGTAGGTTCGTAGACTTCATACTACCCAAGAAAACCACTGACTTGGATTTTTCAGAGACGATTAAGCTCCTACCGGAATTATTCGGGCCTAACCCAACCTTGTTCCACAAACGTTGGAAATGCTTGAACACAGTCAAGACAACCAGCAAGATTTTCTAACGTTTGCAGCATCGGTGAACAAGCTATGTAATGATTTTAAACTAGCCGAAATGACTGCCGATGATTTTAAGTGCTTAATTTTCGCACAAGGTCTAGTATCAGCAGAAGACGCCGAAGTCAGGCGACGGGTACTGACTAAGCTTGAGAAAGAACAAGGATTGACTCTCCAAAAACTGGCAGAGGACTGTCAAAGAGTAATATCTGTAAAGCGTGACTCAAACACTATCGAGTAATCACGCGTGACTCAGATTAATAAAATCAGAAGTAAGTCTACCTCCTATTCCCCTCAAAAAGACAAAAGGCAAATCTCATGTCCTAAATTACGCAGTAACCAAAATGAAAATAAGTTAAAGAAACCGCCTGGACCATGTTACCATTGTGGTAAATGGCATTGGATGAAATTCTGTCCACTTAAGAACCAAAAATATTGCAAAAATTGCAATAAATATAGACATACTTTAACTTCGTGCTGGTACACCAACAGAACGAGAAAACCCAAAAATAAAATTAGGCAAGCTCAATCTGACAATATTGTTGATAAGAATTTAAGAAAATATGTAACTGTGGATATTTTCAATAAGTCCATTAAATTCCAGCTTGACGCAGGTTCTGATATTGCAATCATTAACTGGCGTACTTGGCGAAAATTAAACAAGCCGACCTTATTAAAAACGGATAAAACAGCAAAATCCGTAACTGGCAAAAAGATTAACATTTTAGGCGAGGTGATACTTACAGTAACACTAAATACCAAAAAACTCAAACCCTACGTATTAAAAACTTCAGACAAATTATTTGGAACTGATTGGATAGAAAAATTCAATCTTTGGGATTGCCTAATGAGTACATTTTGTCGCAAGATACAAAGTACAACGTCCAATTTTGTAAATCTTAAAAATGAACTCAAACAACAATTTCCCCAGATTTTTTCTGGCGGCCTTGGGAAATGTACTAAAATAAAAGCTAAGTTCAAGGTGAAGGACGGTGCACAACCAGTATTCAAAAAGAAACGGAATGTCCTTTTCGCTGCTCTAGAGCAAATCAATAAAGAGTTAGATAGACTCGAACAAGCAGGTATTATGTCAAGAACAGATTTCAGCGAGTGGGCAGCACCTACGGTCTACGTAAAAAAGAAGTCCAATCAAATACGAGTATACGCAGATTTTTCCACAGGGTTAAACGATGCCTTGCAAGATCACCACTATCCTCTCCCAAGCCCTGAAGAAATTTTCAGTAAACTCAATTGTGGAAATTTTTTTTCTAAAATCGACCTCTCGGACGCATACCTTCAGATAGAGGTGGAAGAAGAAAGTTCCAAATTGCTCTGCATAAATACCTATAGAGAGTTTTACAAATGCAATAGACTGGCTTTTGGAGTAAAGGTTGCGCCTGCAATTTTCCAGCAGGTCATGGACGCCATGCTGGGCGATCTTGACTACGCAACAGCCTATTTGGATGATATACTAGTTACTCGTAAAACTACGGCAGAGCACCGGAACCATATAATAAACGTATTAGAAAAGATACAAGAATACGGATTTAAGGTTAAGGAGGCAAAGTGTGACTTTTTCTTACCAGAGATTAAATACTTAGGACACATCGTAAATAAAGATGATCGTCAGCCGGATCCAGAAAGAGCCAACGCGATCAGAAACATGCCGGCCCCAGATAACGTTCAAGCGTTACAAAGCTCCCTCGGCCTAGCTAATTTTTACCAAGGGTTCATTAAGAACATGGAAAATTTGAGAGAGCCTCTAAACCAACTTTTAAAAAAAGGACAAACCATGGTCATGGACCCCGGAATGCCAAGACGCATTCGAGAAGATCAAGAAAACTCTTACTTCAGACCTCTCCCTCACACATTTCGACCCTAGTCTCGACATCATAGTCGCAAGTGCTGCAAGCTCGTACGGCATAGGCGCTTGCATATTACATAAACTGCCAGATAGTTCGCGAAAAGCTGTGGCTCACGCATCAAAAGCTCTACTTCCAACTGAGAAATAATAAATCCCAAGAGGAAAAAGTATTAAGTTTTATTTTTTCTCTCTGTTTCAAAAAGAAAACTCTTTGGAAGGTGGGTATTCTGAGACCGGAAACTACCTACACAATAGACTCTTCCAGGCCTATATAAGTAGGCGACATAGCACTCTGGAGAGAGTGATAGAGACTGACAGAGAGTGACAGTGAGAGTCTAGTTCTTATAGTAAGCTCTGCTTACGCTATCTCTGTAACCTGTTGTTAATATATCTTTCTTACATCTAATCCGTGTTCCGTGTTTTACTTCTGTGGGCCCAACTTTGGCACCCACATCACTTTTGTACCCTCTGGTGTAGCCAGGTATTGAACTCACAACTCTTTGAGTCAAGTAACTTTTAGGATCACTTAACCAACGCTCGTAATCATTAAATGATAGTAAATTTTATTCTTTGAGGAAGGTGTGAAGTGAAATGAATATTTCTTTTTGAGAAAACAAAACATTACAGTTTGTGGCTAGAGAAAGGAAGTAAATAAACACTGTAAGTGTATATCTGTTTGTGGATTGTTTACAAAGTGTATATTTCATTCTCTTTGATGTTATGACCAGTGTGTTCGCTGAAAGAGTGAATTTGTGTGTGTGTCTCTGTGTGGGGGGTCGGGGTACGCACGTGTGTGCACGCGTGTGTATATGTGACTGCGGCTTGGATGGAATAAAGGTCAACTTGACTCTGGCTATAGAAGTGAACAACGTTTCTTATAACGAGGGCGGCAGGGCAGAAAAACATCCCATATATATATATATATATATATATATATATATATATATATATATAGGCAATAATATGTTAGTATATAATTCAAGTGAATCCTAATAATATAAAATATTAAAACTGATCCACAAATAAGAGCTCAATGTATTTATTACAACAGAGCATAACAATTACGCAGAATGGAAATCCAAAATTACCTCATTCGAATAGCTATTTCGACCAACAAGACTTATTGACTTTGTCAACACAGAGTTGTGAAGAAGATGTATTTGAAGATTTATATATATATATATATATATATATATATATATATATTAGGTTGGTGCAAAAATAATGTCGTTTTCTCACATATGTTAGAAAACGACATTATTTTTGCACCAACCTAATATATATATATATATATATATATATATATATATATATATATATTCAAATACATCGGTGTATGGGTCAGTTATTACAAATTTAGTTTAGGAGATAAGGAAATTGAACACAGACTAGGCTGCACTAGAAGTAGTTTCGCACAAAATCACAAATTGTTACAAAACATTTATTTTTATTTAGGATTATTAGGTTGGTGCAAAAATAATATCATTTTTGACGTATGTTTTAACGTCAAAAAACGATATTATTTTTGCACCAACCTAATAGAAAACAGAAACATTACTAGGGAGCAAAGGAAGAGTAATCAGGACAACAGAGAGTGATTGACATTGCACTTAACTTTTAAATGATTAAAGTTGACTGGGAGAGAGTTACACAAGCGTGAAGTGCGAGAAAAGAAACTGTTAACATAGAGCTTACGAACTTGAAATCCCGAATCATATCGATAAATAGACTCGTCAAATTTAGACTTTTACATGGATGTCATGTTTTGCGTCAAAACCGTTCAGAAATATCTAAAATATCGGCCGTACACAACCGCCTTCTCAGATCGATGGTTAAGGGCAGCTTCAAGAGAACGGAGCTTGGAGATCTTAGCGAGGAGCATCCCTCGAACATTGTGGACTGACTACAAAATTGCAAACAAAAAACTGTACTAGATCTCTTGAGGACTTTCAAAAGCAGCAACAACTAAAATGGATATCACATGTAACTCGAAGAGAAAATAACGTAATTAAATTTTGGGTATTTCACACTAATGAAAAAAAAAGTTTGGAAGGAAGTCGTCATCCTTAAAGTAATATGCGATAACTGTTATAGACATGAGAAACTTATTTTACTGAATAATTGTTTTAAGAGAAAGATTTTATAAATTTCAACCGACAGTAACACTGACTGTTCCGTCAATGAATGACGAGTGTTTCTTTATAAGGAAACAACTAATATTATCATTACACAAAAGTGGAAAAATCTTACTTAGCGTTTTGTAAGTAACGATATAGTCAGTGGAATCAAAGTAAAATCGTGTTAGCGAAATGAGAGTATATGTTTTGTTGACTTGACTGACAACAGATAATTTCGCCTCAAGAGAAATCGACTTTCGTTACATAATTTGATAAATCGATCGGTCTTGAATCCCAAGTGTCCAGACATTGCGAGACCATTGAGCCTCTCATATAACTTATTTTTGAACTGGTATATGTAATTCAACCTAAAATTATAGCAAAGCTACCTTTTCGGTATCAACTTATTTTAGAAGGTAAGAAGTGTATGTTTCATTGAAAAAGCATAATTTCTATAGTTGAATGTTGGTGTTCTTATCGCGTTTTCGATCGGCTCACCACACCATTTGATTCAACTATCGTTTGTAGTTTTAATTATTGCATTAAGGCAAAGTATGTATTTCAAAATACAACATGTTTCAAGTAGTTTTAAATAGAAAACTATGCTCTACTATTAATGCTTCTTACCTCTCTCAGGTAAAAATATATGATATATGCCTATAACATATACATGGATATATATATATATATATATATATATATATATATATATATATATATGCAAGTTTCGTTGAAAACGATTGACAAGGTGTGGTGATTAAGTTTTTATATAATTTCTCATGTGTTCGTATAATTTTCTCCTTTTCAGAACATAAATTATATAAAAATTGCCCGAATGTTTTCCAAGCGCTTTCGGCTATACTTTTAGCCATTATCAAGGATGGATTTTATTTTACTTTTAGCTTTATATATGCATTGTTCTATATATCTATTTAGATTTATAGGAATGTTTTACTTTCCAAACACAATTAACATATTGTGAGCGTGTTGATATTAATGAGTGTTGGACTTTTCTTTTTTATTAATAACGCTTCCATTATTTTTAGCCTATTGTACATGTGGATGAGGGCATTATATTTGTATTATCGTCGAGTATATTGAGGATAGGGTTTGGTAAGTCTCCATGTGTATTTAAATGAGACCTAATTGTGCTATGGTCAGAGAGATGTAACGTGAGTCTTCTTGTTAAAAACGTTGTAGTATATCCAATATAATTATTTACAATTTTGTATTGGTCAGGAACACAGCTGCTTAAGGGACATGTAAATTTGTAAATAATATTCGTTCTCAGTAACGTAGATCTTGTAGATGAATTATTATCTTTAACAATGAGGTTAGCGGTTATTTAAATGAATAATTAACAATGAGGTTAGCGGTTTTAAATTATTTGTAATAAATAATTAATTTAATTTTCTTGTTTTTTGTCGACTGAGGTTGTGTCTTTCTTAATGATGTTTCTAAGTGAAAACTCGTCTTGCTTATAGTGACTGCTTTTTGTAGAAATATTAACATTTTCTACAAAAATCAAAAGCATAGTAACGATAAGCAAAGAGCTCTTTTCTTATAATATATCCTAGAAATGTCAACTATCTCTTTCTAATTTTAAGTAAAATATTCTTTTACTTTCTCTTTTCCTTAAAACTTCCTCACATATTCCAGTCATGGTGTCCTTAGCATCATTTTACAGAACGACATTTCTGTTCTTTTCTTCATCTTTGAGAAAATTGTCCACCATTTACAGCCATTATCGTGGCGCGAATGTCTTACGTTGTCCAATGACGCTGAGAGCGATTTCCTCAAGAATTCTAAATTCGTGGTGGAGCCAGCCTTGTCGGCAAGGTGGAAAACAAATCCGGTCAACTCCAAAGACCCCAATGATGGCACAAGCGGGTGACGATTATAACAGATCTCAACGGTCGAATCAACGGATGAAGAAGGCTACGCATGACGGACATGTTACAGAAGGCGCCACTCGAAATTATAACAGATTCAGCGGCAGTCTGTTGCAGTTTTATAACTGGATTCTGCATTTCTCATTGCATAAGTGCAGCAGAGGAATTTCATGAAATCAAGTGTGTGGATCACTTCTTGGCAAGTTGAAACCCACCGTAAACAAATTCACGCCATCGCCACTTTCTTCTACTCTGATTTTCTTTCACCTCCAATCAACTCTTGCCATGCCGAAGGGTGATAGTGAATAGATGACGGGAGCAGGTTTGGTGAAACTGGAAGCTTCTAGTCCTGAACCTGCACGTTGGCAGCGAATTTAGTCATCAAAGCCGCCATCACAAAGGAAGCGATCAGTAAAGGAGAAATTAAATTCTTGGATACGAGATAAAGGCGATGACTATAGTTATATAGGAGGACCGATATTGCATAAAAATTAGGAACTCATTTATTTGTTTGTAATGAAATTTTCCTGTTTCTTAATATTTTGCTTGGCTTTTGGAAGGCATCTTTCCCTATCCTAATGCTCCTTAACTTTTTGTATTGCTTGATTTGGGTGTCCCCAATTCTTAGTTCTCAACTTGGGTTGTTTCTTTTGCTGACAACTATACATTCTGTCTTCTTACAATTTGTGTGTAGTCCATTCTTCATGCTATCTTCTATTGCCTTCTGTAGGAGTTCCTCTAGTTTAATTTAATTTGTGTGACTGCTATCAACACTGTGTTGTTAAGGTTGTGTCCACCAGTAATAACTCTGCTATGATTTCTAATTCTCTCTATATTTCTTTTAATGGTGAACTACAAATTCTCTATTGCATTAATATCTGCCTGTCATGTGATCAATTGCCAGTCTTTGAAACATTTTTGGCAATGTGGCCAATAATCTACTTTACAGAATGTCAAGTAGCATTGTTTTGAATTTATATACTCTAGTTCTTAGCATTTTTGTTTTGACTTGCACCACTCATAAAAATAATTTTCTGCGTGTATTTAACATCAGCAACAGCTTTGAAGATATCTGTCTATATTTCTGAGATGAGGTATTATGTACACTATTTACATTATTCGGACTGTTGTCTTCATCTTTGTCGCCATATTTATTACAACGTTTCGGCCGTTGTACGCTCCGGCCTTCTTCAGGTGGTTGGAATGTCGAACTGAACCCTTTATTTCGCTCACTGGGGTAGACTGTTCTAGTTCCACGTGCCATGTTTTTAATGGATGTCACTTATCAGTTATCTCCTGTTAATTTCCCTCTGAAAGTTTTCCACTGCCTTAACTGGGTATTGAACTCACACTCATTGCGTCCTGTTAATGGATCTAACTAACAACTTTATCCACTGTGCCATGTGCCCTTGAGGACACATAGCACAGTAGATAAAGGAACTTGGAGAGGGGAATTAACAGGAGATAACTAATCTAGCTCGATATTTAACACAATTAATTACCTTTGAGAAATTAGCGCTCATATAATTTTCGACCCTCTTTGGGATGTTTGCTTGAAAATAATTTGTTTATTTTCATATCTTTAGCCAACGTCTTTTTTATTATTCTGTATTTTCTCTATTTAAATTTGCAAGAAGTCTTTTTTTTTTCAAATGTGATCTTACTCTTCAGTGCATTTTTCTTGTTTCGTTCCACTTATTATTTTCTAAATTTTCTTCTTGAAATATTCTTTAGGCCATGTTTCCTTGTTCTTAATTTTCCAATATTTAAATCTTTTTATTGTTTTTTTTCCAAAGTTATGTTCGCGTCACGCAATAACTTTACAATGTGTTGATGGTTTCTTTCTTTTTTCTTTAAATTGTATCTTTCTAACTGTCACTGCCACGCTGTCGTGTAATGGTTAGTAAGTTTCTCTTGTTAGCTCTATCACAACTGTGTAGTGTGTTCCATCCTCACTTGGCGTTCCATACTTTCGACTTTGTGCCACATTTAAACGACGTTTTCGAAATCATTATGTCTTTGTTATGACTCGGAAATATTTATATACCGGTAACTGAAAAAATTTCAGTACATATATTATGACTTTTATTTACAAGATGATGAAATGACATCGAGTTATATAATTAAATTTCACACCACCAAATAATTTATTGTAACTATTTCTTTTACAATCAGATGTTATATACTGAAATTCACAAAGTAAATAGTTTCATGGTAACTGTTCTGATGAACTTTTTCGGTTGTACCTAGATTTTATGAATTTAAACGCAGTACAAGATTGGAAACAAGATAACATCATTTTAAAGTTGAATTTGCTAGATGTAACTGTAATTTCTTTGCTAACACTTTCTTCTCTTACACTTCACACTTGTGGGACTCTCTTCCAGCTTATTTCCAGTTAATTTTCATCTTCAAAAATTGAAATGCAATGTCAATTATTATCTCCAGCCTTCTTGATTCCTCTACTTTTATCATTCTCACTCATTATTATTTTCATTTTTTTTGTATTTTTCATACTATCACACTCAATAACCCCTTGTGTATTAGTGGCTTTATTACCTTGCTTGGGGCGAAATAATTTTTAAAAAGTTCTAACTACATATAGCTTATATAATTGATTTATCTAAATATTTGTTAAGGGTTTTAGCTGTAGATATTGTTGTGGATTCCGGGGATGGAATCCTGTACAAATAAATAAACAACGCCAGTAACTGAAATAGAAAAATACGTGTATTAAACGTAAGAATACAAACTTGAAATGAAGATTAGTAGTCCGGGAATGCGGGTTAGTAGAAAAGTATATTTACAAGTCTCTGTAATTGAAGCCGTAATTATTATCTCTCTTTCTGGACTCTCGTATAACTCTGGATGAACACCCGGTCTCGACCTTTTTTGTCACGCTATCTCTCCATAGTATAAGTATACTTTGGACGAGTTCATCTTGTGTACAAGAGGCGAGCCCCACAATAGTTATCTTGTCGTAATATTTAAAATTGTAGTTTATTTGAGTTCGATTACAGCTTATAATATTCGAATTGGGAAGCTAAGTAAATAAACAGATAAAAATAAGTAAACGGACGGATTCCAATTTTAGTAATCTGGATTGATGTAATAAAATAGGCGTTTGCTAATAAGTAAATTATGTTATGACTTCTGCGATTAGGGTTGTTTTAGATTTTGAAAGTAGATTAAGTAACTGAGGTAGTGATCGTATTGGTATGTCTAATAATGTTTATTATATAGGCTCCTTTTGTTGTTACATGGCTGGGAAAATCCTGTTGTTATTCTTGATCTATTACGGGTTACCTTAACATCTGAAATTTATTTACTATCTATAATCTCCTTAAGGCTCTTAGGTCTACGATATGCTAGAAGACCGGGTTCCTGAAACAAAATTTTTAGGTCTGGTTTGAGATGTAGTATTTCCCAGTGACTTTTGATTATCTGAGATATTGGAGGAAGAGTGATGTTGAAAGTGGTTACTAGAGCGTTGAGTCAAGATTTATTTTTAACTTTATATATTAGAGTGGAAAATGCTTTGTTATATATATATACACACACGCCATGCCACATATATAGTAGCAAACCACAGACATTCTCTCCGTATCGCGTCGGTGGGAATTAAGTTCCACTGGAGCAGATTCTTCCAGCGAACCACTTCCCTGTGGAACTGATTTCCAACAGGATGTTTCCACGATCACCATAATCTTAACCTGTTCAAGGCTAGGGTTAACAGTTTTCTTTCACTCCTATAATCACAAATGAACTCCAAACGTTATCCTCCCCCTGGCCTTGGCCCCTTATATATATATATATATTGTAAGGTTCATCCCGTATATATATATATATATATATATATATATATATAGGCCAGGGGAGGATAACGTTTGGAGATCATTTTTATGATTATACATTCTTTTTTATAGATACAAATATTTAAGTAAATGCTCTGTTTATAATAAACAGTATTAACAACATTTACCGGCCTGAAAAAAATGTCTTAAAATAATTGTCGGACTTGGTCCATTTCATAATGTGTGACGTCATTGGTTTACATTTGGATACGCATCAAGCAGATATAAATCTACGTGAGAAAATCATGGAAAATTGTAGTTTAAAAAGAGTAAAATCGACCTTGATAACCGAACGCTCCTCTGTGGCGAAATCGTTAAAGGCACGTCAAGCTATATGTCGGTTTCGTATAAGATACAGGTTTGATTCCTCTCAGAGGACGAATATTTTCTGTGAAAATTTCTCGGATATTCAAGCCGGTAAATGTTGTTTAATAGTGTTTATTATAAACAGAACATTTACTTAAATATTTGTATCTATAAAAAAAAAGAATGTATGAACATAAAAATGTCTTAAAATAATTGTCGGACTTTGCCCATTTCATTATATATATATATATATATATATATATATATATATATATATATATATATATATATATATATATATATATATCCCTCCAACATAAGAAAATATTTCACTCCAACACATGAGTCAATATCATTACAAATTACTTCAGTGATGAATATTTATAAAAGATAAAAATTAATAAAATTTCATCGTATATTTTTTTGATGTTGCTCGTATATATCCTTATTCCTATGGACATGTGAATCACTTTGATAGCATGACAACTAATGGGTAATACTTTTTGAGAAGAAAATATAAACCATATCAATGTTATTAAATCATCTATTATTAGAGTCTGTGGAAATTTGGAGTGAGTGTAGTGGGTGTTATATAAATCTTTCGGAGACTATAACCCAACTTAAATTAATACCGGAAAGTGAGTGTCGTTTTATATATTGGTCCATAAGGTAATTAGCTGCCAATTTTCATGTTAGGTGATTAACTTTTAATAAATGATACCGCTGATTAATTTCCCAGTTTAGTGATTAGGTACTTCAATAATTAAATGCCTAAGGTTTCTTACGAAAACATTTTTTAGTACATGAAATAATAGTGTTGAAAAAGGTACATGCACAAAATAACAAACCAATTGATAAGCAATGCAAGATAACATTTATTAAAACAAAGTTAACAAAAGGAAATTTTAAAACAAGAGTTTCTTTTGTTAGACGTAAATTGTATATACCACGAAATTTTCATTAATATGTTATGTGGGGAACTTAACTGTTGGTGTGGTTTTCGGTGAAGCGTTCACAGCCCTAATAGCTTCAGCATGGAAAGTTCATGACACCATTTCGAAAGAAGAAAAAAGTGGAAGAGAGAGAGAGAGAGAGTTACTTTAGGGTTCACGTGTTTTTATATTCGAGTGTTGCTGCTGACAATAATTTTATTTTACTATGTTCAAAGTCATTACACAAACCTCAAGTTGTCTGGAGTTATTGCTTGAAGTGTTGAAGTCAATTGATTTACTCTATCACATTTCTTTACCACTTCCATGATAGGTTCCAGTATTAAAACTCACGTGCCGTGTAAGACTATTCGTTTCAATTCCAGAGTTACAGACATTATTTGATGGATCTAATCAAAAGTGCCATGATTTCGAAATGTGTTTCTTATATGACAGACACATAAAAAAATCATTGTTATGATTACATTTTATATTTCAAATAGGTAATGGTAGATTCGTAAATATTCATGATGGATTCTGACGAGAAAAATTTTCTGTCACGAGACAGTAGACTAGCCATTGAGTCAATATAGTCGCTCCAATTCATATCAGGGAAAAGTTTGTTCCCAAGAAGGCGGCAACATTATTTTTCCGAAAACATTATCAGAGGCCTTGTTCTTGGACGTAGTTTATCGTCATACTCAGGACGCGGATGTAGTTTATCGTCATACCCAGGACGGGGGTAGACCTAGGAACACCAGCAATTAAGAGGTGGTTCCACGCTCCTCAAAACCTCCTGATCAGAGGCCTTGCTGTGTGATGCAGTTTAACGTCATACCCAGGACCCACGGAATCGGTTAATACGCAATGTTGGATTATCTCAGTCTTTTATCACATTCATCCACTTAACCCCGTACTCATTGCGTCCTGGGTAAGACGATGAACAACATCCGCATCATGGGTATGACGATAAACTACATCCGCGTCCTGGGTAAGACGATAAATTAGATCCGTGTCCTGGGTAAAACGATAAACTACATCCGACAGCAAGGCCTTTGCTTAGGAGGTTTTGAGGAGCGTGGAACCACCTCTTAATTGCTTGTATTCCCAGGCCCACCCTGACCCGGGGTGCTAGCACCTGTCAAGTTCCTAACTATTGACAAATATTTAAGCCTTAAATTGCGGTCAAAATTCTACGAACGTGTAAAAATAGGTTTTAATACTAACAATAAATTTTTGAGGAAAAATTATTACTAGCAAATTATTATTACCATCAATACATTTTTGAAGAAAAAATATTACCAGCAATATATTTTTGAAGGAAAAAAATATTATCAGCAATATATTTTTGAAGGAAAAATATTACGAGCAATACATATTTTAAGAAAGAAATATTACCAGCAATGCATTTTTGAAAAAAAAATTACTAGCAATACATTTTTGGAAAAAATATTACAAGCAATAAAAATCTTGTCGGCATTAAATAAACCATTGAAGTTGATATGCCGTAAAACCAAAAACAATAAAATAAGACCTGCACTTATTAAATAAAACTCTAATAAATGTGGTCCTGTGTCAAACAAATCTCAGTTGATAAAAGTACTTCTCTCTTTTGAAGGTGCTGTACATTTTTATAAATAAACAAATCTTTCTTCTTTTTTTCAATTAGTTGTATGATTAAATGTCTATGTGCAACTGTCCACTTGCAAAGTAAAGGCTTATAAAACAAAGTAATTTTCTGGAAAATGACAATGCTGAATCGAAATATACAAACCATTACCGTTTTTAGCATTCACAAGCAATTGTTCTTTGTCTTGAGGAAGAAATGATTCCATGACGATTCTCTTCTACTGTACAATCTTCAAGGTAATTTACTTAACAACAACATATCCTTCCCTTTCCTCACCCAGGGTCTCTTAATTTTCATTTCGATCTGCTTCGGGTAAAATACAACTTATCAAAGACATACAAACACTTAAACAAGTTTATTTTGGTAAAACGTGACAAACGTTTATTGTTATTTTCCTGGGAGAAGCAATTTGCAAAGAATTCTGTTTGCTTCTTTCGAATCTAATTAAAATCTCTGGTGGTTTCGTTATCTTTGCTTCGCATCCAGTAAAAAATGAAAGAACTACTTCGCCGTCCAGCAAACACGAGTTAATGACCTTACTCGACGGACATTGAAAGAAGTATACTTTTTTTTTCATTTTTGCATGGGGACACGAAAACGGGGGATTTCTTAATTTGCTTCATAATTATGAACATTTACATTTAAACCTAAGGGGTACATGGTGATGAATATAGAATGATCGACTGATAATGTATTTGTGATGCCATGAATGCTTACACTTTATTGCATCGGCAGTGCAGTTACATCGCTGTGCATATCACCACGGAATATGACTAACCTTTTTGTCAATGAATCTAGAGCAATACAAATGTATACCTATGTATACCTATGTTTCATCAGTCAGTTAACTGCCTTACGTGATACACGCTTGGGCAATCATATATCTTTTTCGATACCTGACTGACATAACATCCAACAAGAACTACAAAATCCCATATTCTGACCTAAAACATAAAATCAAGAAAATAATGATGCAAAAATGGCAACAACTATGGGACAAAAATACCCACAACAAGTTCTACCAAATAGAACTCACTTTAAAAGAAATGAAACTGAATCTTAATAATACAAGAAGTAAAGAAACGACGGTTACTCAGCTATGCATTGGACACACTAGACTGACTCACTCCTTCACACTAGAAGGAGAGCCTCCTCCTAAATGTCCCTATGGAAACCAATACACAGTAAAACATATACTGATAGAATGCCCAAACCTTACACACATTCAAAGAAAGTTCTACAACATTAAGAGTACAAAGGAACTATTTACAAAAATTGATCCAAGTCATAATAAACTTCCTGAAAAGTGTATCAAGGATTTAGTATGATGTGTAATTAATATATGCTACCTTTTAACATTGTGTAAACAAATTGTCTATACTAAATGGAAATCCTTGTCCTAAACAGTCATACCTGGAATTATTTTGCAGTGTGCAAGCAAATAAGCTCTTGCTTATATAGCTTATAGACGTTTACAAGTCCTATATATTTAATATAAACTAAATTTGGCATTAAATAGCCTACAGTGGTTGATATGCCATAAAACACAACCAACTGACTGACGAAGCAGATTTTTCCCGCAGTAGAGTGCTATTTCTTTCTGGAGTGGACTGGGTACCAACCAAGGGTAAAGAACCCAATCTATCCTGCTATTCAACCCAGTAATTTTCCAGAGAAGAGATGGGTATTTTTGCGGAAATTAACCTAAGTCGACTGGAATTTGAATTCGACTCTCCGAGTTCTCACTCCGAGCCGATATCCATTACATCACAACACACATCTATGTTTCATAGAATACGCAAAAATAATTAATAAATTACGACACTATTCGAACTTCTAGGAAAATTTGAGAAGAAACATAAAATAATCCAGAATATGCTGGGTGTAACAGCATAATTGTCCATCCCACAAAATGTTTAATATCTAAAAACAAAATAAAACAAAAAACAAAACAAAAAAACCACTAAACTAATTAAGTTTCTTTTTTTTCTATGTTTTTAGATAATGCTTTTAGCCATTTTCACATGATTTACCGTAAAAATCACTGTATAATCCTTTGAATTATTTAACTAAAAAGAGAACTGGATAAAAACGTTTTGTGCCAGCCCGACTGTCTTCCCAACTGAACAATAGTGAAACTAAAATGATCATTAAGGCTTTCATTAATGGTACCAACATTCATACCCTGGCTTCCATCTTCAAAGTTCATTCACAAACCAACAAGAGAATGATGAATAAGTTTTAAAAAGAGGGAAAAAGTAAGGAGGAAAACTGGATCAGAAAGTCACAACAGGAAGAAGGGTGATCATGTGACATTAGAGCTAAATAGATCAATTATCTATAAGATGTTTGGCACGTGAGTGAGGAGTTTCAGCTAAAGAGGAGTGAAAAAAGACTTGAAAATGAACTCGTACGTGAGACCTGTGAGGTACCTTGTTACTCCAGGACAGAAAGTTAGGTTAGAGAAGGCAAACATCATCTTGAATAAGTTGGAAAATGATCCTGAAATAATATATACAGTGGGGGGGAAACAAATATTCGTATACATACAAATTTTTAATTTATTGTATTTTCAACAAATGAATAAACATACTTTTCATATAATTAACTGTAAACAGTCTAAATAATTAAATATGCATAGAAAACAAATAATTGATCTAATAGCAATAAATCCCATTTATCCATTTCGGTGGGTGAAAAAAGTATTCGTACAATGTAAATTTCAATTTTCAAACATTTAAATTGCTTTAATACTCTAGATTATTCAAGTGGAATATTCTAGAATATTTCAATAATGTTATCAGTAGTTATTTTTAACCTAAAATATACAGACTGAACATTCTGTAATCGCTATTCATGAAAGAAGGTTTTCATCATGGCAAATTCGCAAAAAGAACTGATATGTTAAGCTCTAGAAAGAAGGTCAAAGTTAAAGTAAAACTCTCAGACAACAGGAATATTCCATTTACTATGATGGGTTCATTCATTACAAGATATAAAAAAAAACTCAAAACTGTTGAAAACCAAAGAATGAGTGTTCCACGGAAGATTTCTTCAAGATCTTCGAGGAAATCAATGCGTCAATTTAAACAAAATCTAATGGGTACTCAGCAAGAGTTGCAGGATGATTTGCTTTCTTTCGGAATCTGTGTCACTAAACGGACAAGTAATGAAATCCATAGGAACAATCTAAAGTCACGCTCCCCTCGGAAAACTCCACTGCTATTGAAAAAACATAGAGATGCGTTCGTGAACATAAGAATGAGAAAAAAAAACTTATTTGAAAGAGTATCATGGACAGACGAAACCAAACGAGTTGTTTGGACGTAATTCTAGAAATCATGTATGGAGGAAAGATGGTGATACCTTCAAACAAAAGAACACACTTCCAACAGTAAAATTTGGTGGTGTCAGCTTCATGGTTTGGGGATATTTTTCTGCAAAAGGTTCTCACAATATATCAGTAATAGATGGTAGAATGAATCCTGCAGCATATCAAAATATTTTGGAAGCAAATTTAATGATTTCGGTTGAAAATCTTGGACTCCATCCTGAATGGATCTTCCAACAGAATAATAAGCACACTGAAAAATCTATGAAGAAATGTCTTAATGTAAATATTCTGAAATGGCCAAGTCAGTCCGCAGATTTAAACCCAATCGCAAATCTGTGGCGTTATTTGTAAATTCAAATCCAATCGAGACCTCCAAAAAATATCCCGAGTCTGAAGACCATATGCAAAGAAGAATCGAACAAAATACCAACTAAAATTTGCAAATATATATATATATATATATTCTGTGTTTCTTTTGTTTTTTTATTATAGATTCGTATATAACGTTATCTTGTAAGCAATTACCATTTAGTGGGCATTTGTTCTCCACTTATAGGAGGGTGTTAGTGGTGCAATGGTGATTTTTGTAGTCTGATTTGAGCTTTCTATGATTTTAGTACGTTATTACATGCACAGAGTATACATAGAAATTTTTAAAATAATTTGTTACGGGTCAGAAACTCGAAAACACCCCAGGAAGAAGATATTTTTTAAAATGTAAATATCTTCATCTGAAGTGAAATATACTGTGTATAAAACTATACTTATAAAAATTCAAAACGCATACAAATATTCTACACGCCCACCTCCCAATATTAAATCAAAAATTCTACGTAAACTTCTATCCTGCATGACACAATACCCTTTTAGGGCCATTCTGTTAATATAAACAAAGAGTGTGATGGCCTGCCAATGAGGTCTCCTCTCGGTCCTATTTTAATTTCTACATGACTCACTTACATAACGAAAACTTTAATAATTTTAACAAACATATGATAGATTTTTGATATATTTTTGATATATTCATGTTAACGAAACATCAAGATGAAATAAAATCTTTAAAGAGAGCTTGAAGAAAAAACCCTGATCAACACTTGCTAATAATAGAATCATTTTCCTCGGTGATTTAGCAGACTCTTTATTCATCACTATATAAAAATCCCCAATCAAAATTCTTAGCTATTCTATTTCTAAAATAAATGGCCTCACAGATATAAAATAGCTGATATAAAAAGCATGACTAACTAAATTGGTATCTAGGTTCCACACATTTGCTGTTGGAATAGTTAAATGTAACCGACACTTTTATTGCAATCGTTTCTTTTCTCGCACTTCCCGCCTTTGGAACTTCCTTCCGTTTACTTGCTTCCCTGATAAGTACAATCTTCAAATATTTAAATGCACGTCAGTCGCCATCTTCTGTCTTCTTGAATCCCGTTAATCATTTATCCTTTCCTCAATACCCTTTATAACCAGTTTTTTTTTCTCTCACTTTCACTCTCTGTAACTACCAGCATACTAGTGACATTACCGCCATGCTTGGGGTTAAATGATTAAAAAAATAGAGACAACATTTTATTCTCAAATTATTTTGCAAAAAACTGAGCAACATAACGCAAACGTTTTTCACCTATGTTTCCTTAAGAAATGAAATTACACTCTCTTGATAGTTATTTTTTCGTTTATTGAGACGTAATGTAAGTCTTACCGAAACCTCCTATCGCATCAAAAAAGAACGAAAATATTGCAATAAACAATTATTTCTTTAATAGAATTTACATGCATAAAAAGTTTGAAAGTGTTGATAGTTTATTCGGTGTGTGCAATGGTTTTCAGAGAAATCTTGATTTTCAAAAACCAGCCCTGGGAACTTTTCCCATATCTAATATCATTATTCGAAACTTAGCAACATCAGTTAATCTCATTCGTCAGAATCCAATTTCCACATAATTTCATGGTTCCCAGATGGTACAACGTTTAAACTTTAGTCATGGTGTCGACGTACCATACTAAATTTACTATACACCAAACCAGCCACCTGATCTTGGGCATCAGATGTTTGTTGATGATTATTTGTGGATAAGATCGTGAACGCATCATAGTTTCCTCAATCAAGAGAGTAGGAATGAATATACGACCAATTGTGTACATTTAACGGTAACTTTTAAACAAACTAAATGCAAATAATACAAAAGAAAGAGTGAATGAAATATATATGAATGAGTAGCGGACCGTGGATTGACGTGTTGTTTAATTAGGAACACATGTGTTTATTTCTGCTAGAAGAAGGTTCAACTACAAGAATATGGCAAACTCAAAGATTTAATCCACCATAAAGAAGTGTAAAAAAAACAACCAGACCGATATATATATATATATATATATATATATATATATATATATATATATATATATATATATATATATATATATATCAACAAGTATATGCATTAAACAACACAATTTTACAATGGACTTAGACATTAACATTTGTGTTTGTCTGTGAACGTAGAACGTTAACATTTGTATTTTGGTGAATGTTCGTACATATGTGTGTATAATGTTCCTGGCGTCTCCCACAAATGGGGAGACGCAATCTTCTGCGAGAGCGTACATTGTAGATGTGTTCGCTGAAAATGAAGAAATGAAAAGAGAACGAGGCAAGCAATCGCCCAGTATTTATAGTGGAGAGAGAGAGAGAGAGCGTCCCCTAGTGAACAATTTGGACAATTAAGGAGGAGTTAACTCCGACAAATGTAAGTTGAGATGTTTTTCGTCGTTTTGCTTGAAAACATTGAGACACTTACGCTTAAGAAGTGTTTTTTTTTTTTTATCTGTTGCTTTGTAGTCAAACGAGATTATGAAATTGTATACTGTGCACCATCCTGTGCTCTGTTCAATGCAACAAGAAGTTCACTGAGGAGCAAAGCGTGCTACAAAAGAGATCAAGACATGTCTTATGTCTAAGAAAAATAAAGACGATTAGCCATTTGTACCCTTTTCTAACATACTACTTTGGCGACGTCAACTACCGGTCGTTAGCAGTTCTTTGGCAGACAAATGAGGTAAACTTACATTGTGGTTAAAAAACAAAGATTAAATACTATCACATTCTTCTTCTTGGCATGTTTTGATCTTATCAATGCTTCAGTATTTTTTGATGTCATTCACAGTATACCTTTTTTAACTTTCATCATCAGCATCCACAACAGGTCAACAATCGAATTTCGAAAACATACGTTAAGACCGGCCATTTTGTCATGGATTATTGATCGTAAATTTTTGCGAGAGCCAATATCAATGCCGTTAGTATGAAAGGAAGGAGGAAGTAGGAATTTCGGTTTTCTCTGGTTGAAGCAAGGACCTATACTGCTAGTATATGGGTAGGGTTTTCTATTCCTTTTGGGGGTTTGGTCGAATTTGCATGTAAAAGAGATTAACACCATCGATTCGCGAGACAGTTTACCACGCAACAAAATCTTTTCATTAAATATAATGTGATCAACAATTAACATTAAATTAATGCGCAGTTAAACAGTACAAGACAGAAGCAATATCCAGCTAGAAACAGAACACTGTGAACTTCAAAATAAATCGCCATATTCATAGATAAAATTATGAATCTATAAAGAATGTATAAGTTGATAGTCGCAGAAAAATATCGGCCATACGTTTCTTGTGCATTTACAACTTTTATGGCAAAGAGAAGTAAGAGAAATATGATCGTGAAACCACGATTTCAGGTCTTACTTTAATTTAAAGAAACACGACGTTGTAACTCAGACTTTCATGTGATCTTTTGTTAATTTTACTGATACACAAATGTGAGTTGGTAAGTTTCTTTGGGATGGATTCATCAGTTTTACTAACACTTTGAACTGGAGTTGACCAGCCACAGACGCAAATAACTGAGCAAAATGTTAAGTTTGTCGTTTCCACTAAAATATCAAATACAATATTTATAAGCCAACCATACTCAATAAAGTGTTTACATCTTAAAACAAAACACCAATAAAATCATAGAATACAAACCAGAAAGGTTGTTTTATTAGTCATCATGATTTAGGTAGATACCGCCAAAATATTGTGCGGACGTAGTAGAAGACATGCCACGTGCCTTTTTAGGGCCAATTAGGAAGAAATAAATGATTTAATTTTGGAGCCGATGTTCTTACGAAAAAGTGTATAAAACACACGAAATCCGGCCCCAAAGGGGATACATACAGATATCACCACGGCCCTCGTCACTCTGATGATCTACACGGCTTCATTCACGCCTACATGCTAAAAGCGACAGCGCTGATGAACTACAGAGAGGCCGCTTCACACCACGGCACTACAGTTCACAATAAGAACCAAATGCTATCTCTTGTATCCTCTTTACTATTAACCACGCACACACGTGCTGACTCTTTCACACAAACATACATATACCAACATTTCATTGTTTCTCACATACGTATACAAATACAATTTATATTCTATTCCAGAACGGCTTGTATTCTTGTCGTCACATTAAATTATTGTTTATCTGTTGAAACTACTTTGACTTTCTCTACTGAAATTTATTCTTTCAATGAAAATCGTGGGATTATTCTAAACGGACAAATTACGAGCAGCGCTGCAACGATATTTTATGTTATTGTATCGAACCCCAAAATCCCTAATTTTGACATTCAACGAAAAACAGTAGGATTTCTAAAAGTTGAAAGTCATGTCGCATATGAAGATTGGAAAATAAACAAATGCCTCTTAAATCTTAATTGATAATTCTCCTCGATATTATTAATATAATCTGTTTGGTAAATTGTTGATCCCTCAGGCGTAAAATCAGTTGGATTTTGATGCAAAGAATCATTCAGTGATCAGTTTATTTTGTTTTTTTTTTTAATTTTAAGCAGTTTGTTTTGGTTTGTTCAGGGATTTTGTTATGTTTCTTGCTATTGTTTTCTTGTGTCACAGTCGTTACTGAGAGATAAAAAGCAGTGACACAACAAAACGATAGCAAGAAACATAAAAAAAACCCTGAGCAAACCGAAACAAACTGCTAAACACAAACTTCTCCATGTGCTATATGATGTGAGTGAATAACCCCACAATATTTTGGTCTCCATCGACGTCTAAAATTCCTCTCGTTCTGGATGACAAAGTTCTCTCAATTCTGAACTTCTTCAAACCAGAATTGAGGAAATTCCTTGGTAAACTGCATGGGAATTAGCTAAACTGTTCGAAACAAGCAGAAGAAATTAACTTCGTGTTCATGGAGATAAAAGCTTACTTGATAGGAAATAAAACGTACAGAAATAACTGGAAAACATGATAAATTCTATGTTAATTTCATACAATTTATTTATATTTTTGTGTGTACGTTTTTAAAGTTACAATTGTTTTAAGGTACATGTAATAAAAGAGAGAATTTACTCCGTAGTATTACAAGCCATATCACAGAGAGAAATCGGACACGTGTTGCCCGTACCAATGTTTGTGAAGAATTTGAGTTTAACGAATTTTGACGGGATATCCGTATTTCTGGTAGTAAAAAAAAAACCTATTCTATGTGCCTCGTCCCTTCAAGGCATAAGCGATCATGGTTCTCCACAAATTCCTATCTCTTGTGGCTCTTACAAGCTTTCTCCTTTTGCAAAGGCAGCGCCCTCTGTTTCACCATCGATTCACACAAGCTCATCAGCTAAGTAGCGAGATACCTTTACCTCTGTCTCTTGCACTTAATATGATCCGTGAGGGTTCAGTTTTCCAAGTCCTAATACCCCATTAGTCCAAGGAATTTCAGCTGTGCTTACGGCCATATCGCGTTGAAACACCGGTACCCGTACGATCACCAAACTTAAGCCAATTCGAGCCTGATACATTCTGAGGTGCGATAGAAAAAGAAAGAGTTAGTGTCACCATAGAGAGTTTAACAAAAAGGGTTAATTTTGTTGTATCAACGACTATATAAGCCAACTGAAAATTAACCCAGCGATCTTCTTCGTTATTTTCTTATGATATTTGTATTTTCGCCAGTACGGTTCCGCTGTAGCTCATTTCAGCGCTAGAGTACGGACGAAATTCGGTCTTTACTGCTCTATGATCATGGAACACAACGTGGTGCAGGGCAGCTGAAAGAACGAAGCGGCCAGTAGATAACCATCAGTTGACCGGCGGCAGTACTGACCAGCGTGGAAGGACCCAGGATCGAGCCGGGCCGGCCATGTTATATACGAATCACTTTATCTTTTCCTAATTCTGAGTAGAAGTGTTCTTATTGTAGCTATTTCTGTAACACTTCTTTGTTGCTTACATAATCCGTCCATGGAATGTTTAGTATTCTTTTCTAGAATCGAATAAATAATTCATATTTTGCTTTTTAGATTTTACTTATCGGTGTTTAAAAATTTCTGGGTTGTTTTTTTTTTCAGACCTTTCCCAATTTTATATTTTCCTAAATGCAACTATATCCATCTGAAATAAACTTATAAAACTTTTTTTTTTCATATGCAACCAAACTGTTAATATTTAGGTGGAGGCTCGTTTAGATTAACCGGAAGATCATTTTAACAATCACAAAGTAAAAGAATTGAACATTTATTTACATCATTTCTAAAACAATAATAGAAATGTTTGATCATATTATCAGATCTTCTCAAAATAATAATACAAGCCAAATAAGAACAAGATAATAACTCTGTGCGAACTCTGAAAATAACATCAAGATAAGTGACAATCCTTTTGCTTATATATATATATATATATATATATATATATATATATATATATATATTATGCTCACGTTCACCGAGTTAGCACTATGTAGAAAAAGTAATTTTTAACGACTACTGCTGCTTAAATGCATCTCTCTTCGTAAGAATTAAGCGCTATGGCGGCCAGTATGGCGTTTATATAGCACGTATATAACGCATTATGAATTCCCTTTCTCTGTCGTGCGCAGATAGTCTATGGGTAGGTGTGTCTGACTGATATCAAATCGGTCGATTTACGATCCCAGCTTGAAGCAATCAGATGTCTAGCCACAGTGATAAGCTGTGATATATATATATATATATATATATATATATATATATATATATATATATATATATATATATATCGACAAGTTTCATTAAAATGCAGTGCAGTTAAGTTTTTATTTCATTTTCCCTGTGTTTTTATAATTTTGTTTTGCGTTTCTCGACGTATCAGAAATAGAATTTTAACTGTGAAAGTTAAAAAAATTTTTTTTTTAAAAACAGTCGAAAAACTAATACACAATTTATCCATTTCAATGTTTCAGTCAGACGAAAGGCACGAGGCAGAAATCATGGGATAGTGGAAGATATCTGTCTTAAAGGAAAGACGTTTTATAAAATTAAACTCGAATATTAACCTTATGGCATTAATTTTGCGTTATATGAAGAATGAAATATTAAATATTAAATTAAAATTAAAGGGGGAATAAAAAAGGTTTGAATATAAATTTAAAATATATAGATAAAAGGATGTAAGGAATAAATGGAAAGAGACTTAAGGAGATCTTAGAGTAGAGGAAAGTTTATAAATTATAATTAATATAGGTAAAGAGGTTATAGAGGGGGAATATAAAAATGAGAATTAGTTATACATTCGACATTTGAAGAGTTAGAGGGGAGTGAATATTATGGAAATATAGTAGCTAATGAAGTTAAATCTATATTATATATATATATATATATATATATATATATATATATATATATATATATCCGAATGTAATGAGAACGAAATCATATATAACTTTTAACATTCGCAGCATTAATTCAAAAGAGGGCTCAAAAGAGTAGAACAATAATTATTATAATTTTTTTCACTTTTTTTTTCCTATTAGAAGTCTTGTGCCTAAACACTTGATCGTTGCTGTCGATTTAAATTTTTCGGGTCGAGCCATCAGCTTAACAACTCAACAATCCCTCACCAAACTCCTATCAACTGTCACTCTTTTGCCTTTCCTTATCTTTTCTTTACCCTTATACCTCCCCACTCAAAATGTTTCCCTTATTTTTTTTTTCAGGCAAATAGAAAAAAAGGAAGTGACGTGACACGGGCGGCCTGCTTCCAAACAGAATTCGTCATAACAATTCTTGGTTCTCACCAGTCGAGATACAACTAAATGCACTGAAACAAGTTTGCATCATTGTAATGAGTACAATGTTTTTTTGTCTATATAAAATAATTAAAATTCCTTCCCTTCCCTTCCCTGTCGTGCAACGATAGCCCAGTGGTAAGAGATGTGAATGAAGTTAAATCTGTCAGGTTTCGATCCCGGCTTGAAGCAATCAGACGTCTAGACACATTAAGGAACTGCGAAATAGTCTGTTTGAGGGTGACTATATGTATATATTGATGCGATAGGATGTATTAGAGGTATTACTGGGGTTTTCTTTTCTAAACAAGAGATAACGTAGTGAGAGTATTGTGTTGTATGCATTTCAACACGTGGTTCAACTGTGGATTAAGAGGTACTGCCAGAACAGAAAGGACACGTCTTGTCACTACAGTACATGCGGTTGAAGAGAGAGTGTGTCGCTGTCATTTTCTTTTTAATTCTTTATACAACAACATCTAACGGATATAAAGAGAATCTCCTGGCAGACGAGGTGGAGTAAGCTCGCATTTTGATATTTACCAAACTTTTCTTATGCTACACTAAAGCCGTAAGGTATGAAGGCTGGCCTTGAAAAGTAGCATTCAAACTGGTTTTGAAAAACATCTTCCAGATGTTTTTGCTTTTATTTGGCTTAAGTACTGACCGCTTATATCTGTATGAATTTTGTTTTTGCAGGGGTTTTTCATGGCAATACAAAGAATAGGAATTTGTGGAGAGCTATTATCGCCCACGTCCTTAACATGGCACATAAAAGAAGATTGATATCTACTAGGAATATGTAAATGTCTCAGCCAAAATAAAGGGCAGTAAGAAAATGAAAAAATGGCGGTGTTTTCTCTTAAAGAAGAGAAAGTGTAGCCACTGATAATTACAAAAACGTATGCTAAAATGATGCAAATTTGTCTAGAGAATTAAGGCCAAAGACACCTGCATCTATTTTAGAGCTCAGAGTCTTGAAAAACTTCTTAACATATTTCTTTCTTTTCCACTAATTTTATTTATAAAAATGTTGGGGATTTTTTGGTTAGATTTTTGGTGAGGAGAATATATTGCACGTATCAATGGCTTCACTGCTGTATATTTCTTTCAACAGAAAGCAGCACTAAATTAAATTTTGATGTCACCACGGAATATGTAGAGAGAATTAAAAAAAAAAAAAAAAAAAAAAAACAGCTTTCCTCTCTCCGTCTTGAATACTTTGATATAATAATGAACTTACAGGTGTGTTTCTCTTTAAATTAAATCTAATGTTAATATTGATAATTTGAAAAAAATTAAGATCAGGAGATTCGGAAAAAAACCTCATACCAAATTAATACCACAATTTGATATTATTGCTATTGATCATTTAAAGTATGCTGCCGTTTTAAACGCCTTTAAAACCCTTTTCTGCTGTTTTTTTTTTATTTGCATGTAACTTAAAAGCAATCTGAACCTTACTAGACGTTCATGATTAGACACTCTCCTATAGGATTATAAGTTGCAAATGAGATATCATTGATTCAGATGTTTTGTTTTTGTTTGTTTTTTTTTCTTTGTAACAGTTTCATTTCTAGCGTGGCAGTAATGTCACTCGTGCGCAGGGGGTTACATGGACTGAAAGTGAAAGAGAAGTCTGAAAATAGGGAGGATTGAAGAAAGGACAAAAGATGAACGGGATTCAGAAGACAGAAGATATCGAATGACGTTGCATTTAAACTTTTGAGGATTGCACTTATCAGGGAAACAAGTAAACGGAAAATGGTTCCACATGTGGGAAGTGTGAGAAACGAAACTGTTGGAGTAGAAGTAGCGGTTGCGTTTAGCTATTTCAACAGCAAAAGGTAGGGACCTAGATGCCAATCTAGTAGCACGTTTAAATTCATGTAGTCGGGTCACCAGGGGAAAAAATCTTGTCAGATCAGTTGCCATGAAAATATTTGTACAAAAGACAGAGATAAGACATGTCGGTAAGAAAGAGACTGAAGACGAAATGCCAAGTTAGGATCGATTATATTACAGGTCCTTCTCTGGATTTTGTCACAGCAGGGACACCAAACCAGGTATGGCAACAGTATTCAGTGCACGGACGAATGATGTGCAAGATGGATTTTGAGGAGCGACATTTTCTGGCACGTCACAGTGACTCAATTTTCCTAGCAGAAGATGCAGCTATTGATTCGATGTTGTTACTCCATGTCAGTGGAAATGCGTGAGGTCAAGATGTCACAGTGTGTTGCTCTCCTGGAGTCTATCGTCAGCCATGCTGATGACAGGCAGAAAAGGTTCTCAATAGTGATTAAATGAAAGCAGTTTTCTTTTGAAAGCATTAAAATTCACAAGCCATTTCCTACCCCAGTTAACCACTGATTGGAGGTCCTTTTTAAGAGCCGGTTTACTTTGTCAGATCTGACGAATTTGCTTCTGATGCAGAACTAAATGTTAGTGTCATATACATAAATACCTATTTAGGAACTAATGATTTTACTGTGTAATCGTTGCCTTCTCGTGTAGGCTTTTTTTTAACAAAACATCACATGACACAGGATTCGTCCTTGAAGTTCAGATTTAACTCTCTGCAAATACTTCCTATAAATAAACACCAGTATGGTAAATATTCAAGCAAGTTACGTTACTTAGTTCAACCTGCACAGCCAGGACGCTCAATATCACCATTCCGTTCGCATTCTTTTGATAGGGAGTAGATTCTATTCAGACAGCTTCTTTTCAAAACTGTATCTCTAAATTTGACTTTAATAAGCAAGGATGTTCCATGCCATACACAATTCCACACTATCCTGTCTCGTACATTTGTCTACAGGGTGATTGAAAGTAACTCCCTATTTTATGTATGATGGACTCTCCCGTCTTGTAAAAATTATAGTTAGACGGGAGAGTCTACCATACATAAAATAGGTACTTACTTTTCAATCACCCTCTATTACACCGATGCATGTCATTTCCGTTAACAATCTGAACTACGATTTTGACGACACAAGTTCTAATGAAGTTTAGGCGGCAATACGCAGAAAAGAGAGAGATTTAAAAATACTTGATGATTTTCTACAAAATTATAGCCGTTTAAGTTTTATAACAAAAACTCACTTGATAACAATGACATTAAAAAAAGAAACATTTTAATATAATTCGTATAACACAACATGATATAAATCAAAGGCAGACATCCATGTTGTCCAATTTCGAATTTCGAAAACCACAGATGCCGGAATCAAATTTGGTCTCTACGCATCGGTATCGACATACATCTTCCGGCAAGAACAAATGAAATATAAATAAAGCGATTACGCAGTCCTGTGGATGATGAATTATTCTCTACCCTGCAACACTTATCCCACGGACAAAACGTTGCTAGCGTCTCTCTATGTGTGTCACTACGGCAAATATTAAAACGGGCTACATTCCTTACTCTAACCTTCACAGTCGAGACCCTAACCCATTCCGCGTTCACGGTGACAAATTATCCCCATTCATTTCATGTTCCTTTAGACTTTACCTGATCAATACAATCTTTGACTCTTCAACTAGAGAATCAATTGATATCTCTCCAACACGTCTTTATAAAACGCGCTTCTTCCTCCTTGACATTCGCTTATATCAATCTCACTTAGTAGTTCTCTACATCGAGTTGCCCTTGCTTCTTGGGTGAACTTTATTAAAAACAAAAACAAAAACAAAAAAAACATACAATCTTTATTTTTACCCATTTAATTTCTTTCTTACTTGCTTTTGCTAACCAAGAAAATCAGCCTGTGCAATCCAATTTGGACGCAGAACTCTACTTTAGAGTTCATGTGTTTTTATATTTGAGGGTTGCTGTTGATACAAGGTTCATTTATATCTTGTTGTATTATGATTTTTACGAATGATGTTAAAATGTTTCTTTTTTAATGTCATTGTTATCAATTGAGTTTTTGATAGAAAACTTATACGGCTATAATTTTGTGGGAAATCATCACGTATTTTTAAATCTCTTACTTTTCTTGCCGCCTAAACTTCATTAGAACTTGTGTCGTCAAAACTGACAGTCTGACCATTACAGTGGGCTATTTATTTGTCTATTGTTCTGTTTCATTTTTCGTCCGGTTCGCGCTACTCACCACATTTCTGTAAGTTTGCGAGACATGGACTTTATATCGTCGGGACATCAAACGCCTGGTTCCAGCAAACGAAGGTCTGAAGAATCCTTCGCATCAGTTGGGATGACCCCATCACCAACAATGATGTCCTCTCTCGGACATCTCCACCAGAATCGAGGCTACCATTCTTCAACATCACCTTCTATGGGCTGGTCACTTGTTCAGAAGGCGTTCATTTCGACTCCTACGTATCATTCCGTCTGGAGAATTTGCCATTGGTAAGAGGCTACGCTTCAAGGATCAGTTGAAGACATCCCTGACACAGACCAACATCGATACTGAGACCTGCAAATCGGCATTCCTGGCTTAGGACCATCTGGGGTTAGGAGGGACCGAGACATTAGAGTCTAACCGTCAACATGAAAAGGATCTGCGACATACTCTCAGGAGGGACTGACTCGCCCACCCACACTCTTCTGTGATTTCTGCTCAGGACTTTTCTGGAGTAGGCTGGGCCTTCACAGGCATCTCACTCACCGTTACCAGAGGGGAGAAAGTGAATAAGGAGAGAGGATGACGATCCCAATGCCAGGTGCCGACCAGTTCTATTTAGTATTAGAGACTGGATTTAAAATACATTGAATATGAGAAAAATTGTACTAATTTTAAAAGTAATTGTATACAAAAATATTACATTAACTACGTGAAAATTTTACGTACATTTTTTATCGGACGCGTGTTTATCAAATGAGCGTAATACCTTGCCACATTTCTTTAAAAAAATAATTTTCACACTAGATTTTATTTTTTAGCTAGAATATGTACTCTCTGATGATAAACCTTTAGTCGAAGCAATCAGACCGGTACCTGCTCAACTTGTGAAATTAGACGCTGTATTCGACATATAAACGGTGCTTCTAATATTCTGGTTTGGTTTGTTTTGTTTTACGGCATATCAACCTCAATGGGTTATTTAACGCCAACATGATTTTATTGCTGGAATCATTTTTTTTTTTCAAAAATATACTGTTGGTAATATTTTGTCTAAAAATGTATAGCTGGTAATATTTTTGTTCACAAATATATTGCTGGTAATATTTTTTGTCAAAAATGTATTGCTGGTAACAATTGTCCAAAAAGGTATTGCTGGTATTAAAACTTATTTTTCATACTTTCATAGTGTTTTGATCCCTTCTAAAGTGGGGTAACTATTTTCCTATAGCTGGGACCCTGACAGGTGCTACCACCCCGGGTGAGGGTGCACTTGGGAATACCAGCAATTAAGCGGTGGCTCCACGCTCCTCAAAGCCTCCTGATCAGAGGCTTTGCTATCGGACATAGTTTGTCGCCTTACCCAGGACACAGATGTAATTTATCGTAATACCCAGGACGACAAATATTATGTCAAACCCTTACGGCAAAAACAGTTCGGCAAATAACATATGACCTGTCATTGACTTCGCCGTCATAGCATCAATATAAAAAGAGGATAAATAGTTCAAATATTTTCTACAAAACAATGCTTCTTATCTGCAACTGGAAGATATATATATATATATATTCTTCAGGCAAAGCGATACGGGTAGTGAAACAATTCAAATGGAAACATGGATTTTTATCCCCAAATATTTACACAGGAAGATATTCGATACCTTATTGTGTAACGGATCTCACGGTCTGATATTGAAGCTACCTCCACTCACGAGTAAAATGTCTGTCGTCGTATTCTTAAAGAGAGTGGACACATCATAATTTGCTATGTCAAAATCCTAAGACAGTAAGACATACAATATCAGCTCCTACATTTTTCCTCTTCATGCCACCTGGTTTAACCCTGTCCACATCGATATGACAGGCCCATTTCGTACTTGCCAAAGATACTACTATCTTTTCACTTGAATCAATGAATTTACCAGTTAATCTGAAATAATTCCATTTACTGATATATGCACAGAAACAGTTTGTACAATCTTTCGTCATGGGGTAGAGAAGTCGATACCGAGTCCCTTCGATTATCACCAAAGACAGAGAAAAACAGTTTGAATAATCTTTTTTCTATTTGCTGACCATTTTACTCGGTGCAAATAGAATCCGTAGGACAGCCTATCCCCTGAAGCTAATGACATGATAAAATGTTTTCATTTATCCTTTAATGAATCGCTGAAAGCATCAATAAATTATACTTATTGGGTTTCAGGACTTGGCTTTGATTTTGTTGGACAGTCATTCATCAAGTCCGTTTTTTGATTCATCCTATTTTATTGACATATTGAGATTAAAGATATCACAAGTAAAATAATCATCTAGACAAAGCAACCATGTTATTTATGTGCGATTTTCACTCAGGAATTGCAATGTTGTCCTAATGAAGAAAAATGCTAGCAAACATCCTTGACAACCTCTGCTTATAGAGGTCCGTATAACGTTTTTAAGCGTTTCACTCTCATCATCTCCAAACCGGAAAACATTCCCTTCATCGTATAAAACCAGTACATTTGGACAATATTACTAGCGATTATTTCAATAGTCGGAAACATTTCTTAGAAGCAAAAAAAAAAAAACGAAAAAAACGAAAAAAACGAAAAAAAACGAAAAAAACGGCAAACACATCACTTTACCTAAAAAAAATCCTTACATAATTTTTTACATACCTTCTTAAGATTGTTGTTCGACTATCTGAATAACACTACCTTAAACAAAATGTTTGGAAGAAAACTCCCATCAATACTAGAAGTGGCTTACGACCACATCACGTAGAAACACTGGCTCCTGTGCAATCACCGAAGTTAAGCAAAGTCATGCCTGGTCAGTAACTAGATGGGTGTCCGCTTGGGAATACGAAGTGCTGTAAGCGTGAATGCGCGGCTGGTCTAGCGGATTGTTAATGAGAGGGCTGAGTTCAAATTCTAGTTGGGTTCTTTATATTCACTTACACGCAAATACCCTTGGGAAAGGTATGATTCCACCTCTTTTCACTATAGCTATGGGTTAATTAGTAAGACTTGTATTGCTAAAACCATTATTAACTCCAAAAGTAAAATAAAATTGCGTAGATAATATTTAGATTTCGGCATTAAGTAACCCATAGAGCTTGATATGCTGCTTTAGTGATCAGCTACTTCAATAATTAAATGTGTAAGGTTTCTTATGGGAACATGTTATAATACATGAAATAATAATGGTCAAAATAGTATATGCATAAAATAACTGACCAAATGATTTGCAAGGCAAGATCAACATTTATTAAAACAAAATTAACAAAAGGAAAGTTTAAAGCAATGGTTTCATTTGTTAAAAGTAAATTGCATACACAAAGAAATGTTCATGAATATATTCAAGTGGGATTTATTGTGCCAGTGTGTTTTAGTGTGAAGCATTCACAGCCCTTTCAGCTTCAGCATGGAAAGTTCATGTCACATTGTTTGAAAGAAGAAAACCCAAAAGAATGAGAGTTACTTTCGGGTTTATGTGTTCTTATATTTGAGGGCTGCTGATACAAGCTTCATTTAGGCCTGCTACTGCTGTTACGTTTACGGGCACTACAGTGCTAAACAAAAACAACCAATGTACTAAAAAGATTAATAACAGTGGGATTGAGAATCTAATTTACAGAAAAAGTGTGTTTTTAAGAAGAATTTATAAATTTCAAGTGGCAATAATTATTCAAGCAGTAAAAGTCTAATGTTAGAAACGGCTAATTTCGTGATTGCTTTTGCTGGTACTACATACAAACATACCATAAAATGCGTGTCATAGCAGTTTCAGTAGTAGCCGGATATGAAGCGTTCAACATAGGAATCAAACTGGTAATATTTGATATCGGTGCACAGCGATCAACAAATATATTTCAACAAGAATAAAAAAAATTTTTTTAAACAATACAATCTTAATTTCTAACCAATCAGAGGCCTTTACACTTCTTTTTGCTAAAATAGATAATTAGTATGTGTTTGAAAGCATTAAAGAAGAGTGTTTTTTTTTTAAATATAATAATAATTTACAAATAAAATTTCCGGCTAATGCACATACACACATTGATCTCATTCTCCAAAACTTGGCACACCAGAAAGTTATTTGTTCATTTATTTATTGTTCTGATGCACTTTGTCAAATGTTGAAAATAAAAAACCTTACACATAAGAAAAATTGAATGATATTTACTATAAAAATAACTGTATATATATATATATATATATATGAAGAAAAATATATATGGAAAAGCAAACAAAAATCCTAATATGCAATTATGCTGTTTTAATGTTAATATAATGTCAACGTCGGACGTTTCGGTCTAATAGACCATCTTCAGGATATATTCATAAAACATAATTAACATTAGACCATATTCAATTCAACATGAAAAAGACGATGGACATAAGAGCAAGACCAATCCACACAGATAAATGAAATCTTTTATAAGATCAGCGTTCCGTTTAAATATGATCACATCGTCGTCACGTGGGCGACGTTGTGAAGACGTATTCCTAAAATTTGAGAATTTTGAATGAAAAACGAAAAGAATTTTATTTTGATCTAGAACTTATGTGTACGTTTTTCGTTTTTCACTCAAAATACTCAAATTTTAGGAATACGTCTTCACAACGTCGCCCACGTGACGACGATGTGATCATATTTAAACGGAACGCTGATCTTATAAAAGATTTCAATTAGCTGTTTAGACTGGTCTTGCTTTTATGTCCATCGTCTTTTTCATGTTGAATTGAATATGGTCTAATGCTAATTATGTTTTATGAATATGTCCTGAAGATGGTCTATCAGACCGAAACGTCCGACGTTGACATTATATTAACATTAAAACAGCATGATTGCATATTAGGGTTCTTGTTTGTTTTTTTCCATATATTTTTCTTCATACTGTCGGATCGGATGGAGAAATATAGTCTTAAGGTGTGCTATATTTATCGGATAAAGTGCTCAATATCAGAGCTAGAGCATATGTAAATATAAAAGGGAACATTGAAGTCGACTCTTAGAGGTGACAGTCTCTTTCAAGCTTGACGTAATCGGCAGGCCAAAAAATACTTTTCTTTCCTCCTTGTAATTATCTGTTTACATGTATATAATTTTCTCTTCCTTTTGTGAACCATGTTCTTTATAAAAATATATGTATAAAATTCTTTCTTGTGTAGAATATATCTCTTTGGAAAAGACTGAATTCCTTTATTTTGAAATTCTTGATCTTCTATCACATGTTTCAGAAAGTAGCATTTGTCCACTATAAACTGTTCCATGCTGCAAAAGTGTCTTATTTTTAACATAAGATTAGAATACATTTTGTACCCTGTTGAAAATATTGATACAGGCTCTCCTAAAATCTGTGCCAACCAAAATTTTCCCAATTAAAGAAAGAAAAATGAAATGGATTAAATATGGAATGAGAAGAAGGAAGCAATTTCAACACAGAGATATTTTCTTGTGCTTTATAAATAAAGGATTAACAAAAAGAGAGGAAATATATGTGTGTACACAAATGAAAATAAAAAAAAAACACATTGAAGTTAGCTGTTAGGAAATGCCCATGTGTGATATGAATGTGTGTGTGTGTGTGTAAAGGTTAAGCTGTAAGAGGTCTGGGGGAAAGGAGACTTTCCCAGTGGGGACAAAGGCTTGTGCATCAGCACTACTACATCTTGGAGCAAATGAAAGAAAGAGAGAGAAAACTTGTGTTCTTTCTTTTATAGTCCTTAACCAGCACCACCTGACAGCATCTTGACAAACCAAGTCAGGGTAATCACCACAAACCAAACGTTAAAGGAAGAAAAAATGCCAAGTGTTTTTCACAAGATATGCAATTTTCCTAAAAGTTTTCTTTCAATGCTATACTATGCATCATGCTATTAGAGCTTTAGTTTTCAGTAACTCATGTCCATATACCTTATCTTCCAAGCTTATAAGATGCACTTTTTTCCTAAAGAATACCCTGAAAACTATGTGTGTGTCTTCCAAAGCAAATGTAAGGCAACATCTAGGCTCGAGTAAGCTTGTATGGTCATATATTTGGCTTGACTGATAGGGACATGAATTTGTATTTTGATTCATTACACTATAATTTTAGCTATTTACCCTTTTATATGATGTAACCTCAGTCTTTAGCTGTTGCGAGTATTTCCAAGACTATAAACCTTCCTGGAGCCGAGCCACAAGCTTAAACATGCTCTGTTTACTACCAGCAGCAGAAGCCTTTCTGCACTTGACTAGTATGTCATTGCCATACAAACAAAATTGGATGATTGATTAATTTAAACAATACATGGCACCAGTATGTGAGGGACGCATGGGGAATGTGTTGTTGTATGAGAATTTATTGTATTTTTTTTCTTAGAAATTTCTTTCCGATATTAGGGTGCATCTTGTAAGCCAGAAAATATGGTATTCCCAATTACTAATAAAGCACATTATAATTAAATATGTAACACTTATCATATCTCAGGAGATGCAGTTATTTCTGTAAATAGATAAAGTATAAATAGCAAAAAGCTGGTTTTCTAGATGAAGATGAACGTAATTCCAAATGAAATCTTTCAAGGTAATCATTAATTGATTAAAAAAAGAAGTGTCATTATTGATTTGCTCAATATTTTGATATTTATGCATGAAATCTATGATACATGAATGGATAAGTTCTTTTTTTCTGGAAATGAAAAAAAAAATACAACATATTTAAGCAAACAAAATAAAAATTAAAACAAACCCCACCCAAAATGTTCAACTTTTACTCCAAAAGCTAGGTAGTGTATTACAAGAGGATTTTTTGGTAACAAAAAAAGAGTACTGAGCTGCTCCATGGCATATGTCCTTCTTTATGGCACCGAATTTTGGATGGTCTTCCCAAAAATGAAGAAGAGACTCAAGGTAACAAAGCTGTGGTTCTACAGAAGGATGCTGAGAATATCATGGACTGAGTGTGTGAGCAATGATGAAGTCTTGGAGAGGATGCAAACAAGGAAGAAGATTATTCTTAACATCAGGAAGAGGCAGCTGAAATTTCTGGCATATGTAATGAGAAAGCAGGGCATAGAGAATGTAATAATCACAGTTCAAATAAAGAGAAGGAGAGACAAGGGAAAGCAATGCATGACATACCTAGCGAGCTTAAGCAAATGAATGATAGAACCTGGCCTAGGGGAATTAGCAAAGGAACAAAACTTATTGAGAGCTACCAGGGATAGGGGGAAGTGGAGAGCCATAACCGCCTATGCCCTGAAGGGACACAGCTCATAAAAAGAAAAAGAATAACTGAGAAACAAGCAAAAACTAGACAAGTAGGAAAAGAGAAGAAATGGAGAACTTAATGTAGTTACTAAATAAACCTAATATCAGTAGCAGCCCTTAATAGACATTGTATTAGTAGCAGCTGTGGTGTATAAAAAAACATGAAAGTAAAAAAGCCTGGAAGAGAGTGTTACTTTGGCTCTCTCTTCCAAGTTTTATTTTCAAACTATATGACATGAACTTTTCTTGCTGAAGCTAAAAGGGCTGTGAATGTTTCACTCATAAACACACCAACACAGTAAGTCCTACTCAAATATACTGTATGTGCAATTTACTTCTGTGAAAAAAAAAGCTGTTTGTTTTTGTTTAATAAATATAATCTTTCTTTGCAAATAAATTGGATTTTTATTTAGTGCACCACCATTATTTCATGTTCTATAAAATAATCTCATAATAAACCTTACATATTTAATTTTGAAGTAGCCAACTAATGCATGTCATTAATGATAAATGTTTTAATAATATTATGTAAGAATTTCTTGTCACAGTACTCTTCATCATCGGGACAACCATATGGTACCAAGATCTTTTTGTGCAAGTTTTGGACTTTAATGAATCCTAAAGATTTTACTTTCCATAGTTCATATTTGAATTCACCACCATTGGAACAGTCTATTTCTGGGCCCATACTCTGTAGGAATTTATTTTATGTATATATGATATTGACTGATGGCAATATTTCTCAAAATAAAATCGTAGAAATCTCGCAATTCGTATTTAAACCAGCAAATATTGGCCTGCTTATTGAAAAATACTATTTTTGCAATAACAATAAAGACCCTAAGTCTTCACAAATAACACGGCTGAATATACCAAGGCCAACAATTATTTCCATCAAATCATTTAATAAACTAACAGCAGAAATAAAACCTTTGTGAACATAAGATCTATGGTAAAAATGTTCTCTTTCGTGATTGTCTGTCATGTTCAATGTTATTTAAGTCCCTTTTGATACTGCAGCAGTATCATGTACAATGGAATAGGTGCATTCAATTGGGATGTTTTTAGTTGGAGTTTCTTTCCAACTGTGAAAACAAAATGCACTGAACGTGGCTTGGTTTCCTTTCATAGTGATGGGATAAATTTATGAATATCAAACAGAAGATTTTAAAGTTTCATTTTTTATGTCACCTTAATTATCAGGTTTACTAAAGTGATAAAGTGTATTAGTTAATTTGAATTTTGGCAATAAAGTGTAAAAATTTGGTTCATTTATTTTCAAATTTTTGACTCTAAAACAGTTTTCTTATAAAAATAGTTTATTTCAGGTGTCTGACATAAATTGCTCAGCCTACCTGAAATTTGTTGGGTTTCTATGACCTTTATTAACTAAATTTTGCGATTAGCTAAGATTGTAAATTGATCTTTTTTCCAAAAATGAGCAATTTCAGTAGAGCAAAAAACAGTAGCTAGCCATGAAGAACTATGGTCATTTTTGGAATCAGCACTATTAAATGAGCTAAAAAATGTGTTTTGTTTCTTGGTACCAAGAATTGTGTTAATCTGTGTTATGCATCCCAGAAATGTAAATTCTATCAAATTGTAAGTGTCCTTTTTTCCCTATTTTTCTTAAAACTTTCTTGTTGCTCATATGTTCTGTCCATGCTTTTCTTAGCATCCTTTTTTCAAAACAACATTTCTATGGCCTCAAGTCTCCTCTACGTTATAAAAAATTTATTTTATGGTAAAAAACTTAAAAATGTTAAATTTTGTGCATTTTTATGGCCTTTTGGGCCTAAGTGGCAAAGCCCCAAGAATTTCTGAAGCTACTTTTTTGAATAATTTTTTACAATGGCCAATGGGAATCAAATTTTTCTAGCACCTAAAAATTTTGGCTGGAGCCCATTGGGAATAAAAATGACTGCTATCAGCATTCAGAGGAAGAGAAGAGAGTTGAAAAGAAAATGGTAGAGTATCAACTTCGGCTGAGGTAGTTTTTCATAAGACATCACATAAAAGAGCAGTCCAGTGAAAGATTGTAAATCTGATGTGACAGATCCAAGGCAAATCTGTATAACAAATTTCACACTTCAGAACCTACAAGAATTCGCCTACATCAAATCACATACGAGCTAAGAGGTCTTTTACAGAGCTGTTATAATGGAGGTTCGTGTCATTTAAAAGATTGTGCCTTGGGCCATCTTGTGAATCCTCTTACTCCAAGTTTTTCCCTATTTTTGTATTTTTGAATGGATAAATTTTGTATATGAATCTGTTGGTCTTATTAACATTTTTGGTGAATTGTATTTTTTCCATTTTCTCAGTGTAATCTTTTTATTGCCACAAATTGTTATCCTGCCAAAATAAGGGCACAAAAGGAAATTTTTGTGCAACCCCTTGTTTAGTACTTTTGAAATTTGTAATTGTAAATAAATGTGTTGTTCCTTTTAAAATTTTACGCAGTGATTGTCTTGTTTTTAAGTTGTGCCCATATTTGAGAATTGCTGTTTCGACCAACTAAATTTTGTGTCTGCCACAAGAACTTGGAGTTGGTAGGAAAGCAAAATTTTTATATCTTGCACAAAAAATCTGTTATGCTGCTGTGTAAAATTTTTATATTATCTTTGAAGAAATTGACAAGAATTCACTGCCATGAAGAAGGATTGATATTATATAGCAGTTCAAAACTGAATTATTTTGTTTTCATTATAATAGATTAAGACTGAAGGAATAAATCATCATTTTTCTGGCAATTTAATTTTGTAAACTTTTCATTTATCACAACTTTTATTTTCCAATGTTAAGAAATATTTCATTCTTTTAGGATTGTTATATTTTCGCTTGACCAATAAACTCCAATATCTACAATTTACTGACTAATGAAATAAATATGATAATTCTGAGCTATTAAATCCACTTTAGAAAAACATAATATGGTCCTTTGGTACTGAAAATTATTGCTTAACACAATAAAGCCCACCATAAATTCACAACTCTAGATTTATAAAAACAAATTAATTACAGGTTTATAAAAATGTAAATAAATTAGTTGTAAATTTTAATACAATTTTAAAAAATTTACACTATTTCTTAACTGGGACCAAGATGTAATCCCAGTTCCACAATAAATCTTAATCCATTATTATTATTATTATTTTTATTTTTATTTTCTTTGCTTTCTGGCGTTTACACATTTCTTTCCGGGTCCCACCCAGGGACCTAAGGTTAGAAATGTCATCATGACACTTTTCACTGACAAAAAAAAAAAAAAAATAATTACATAGATAGAGCCCTTCATAAAGTGTGGGCTGTACTTGTAAGATTATTATTGTTATTATTATTATTATTGTCATTATTATTATTATTATTATTATTATTATTATTATTGTCATTATTATTATTATTATTATTATTATATAATTGACAACTTATTCTTCAGTAAGAAGTAAGTTTGTTTCCTTGATTAATTCCTTAGTTCTGTGAGCTAGATTCTTGTAGCCTTGTCTAGAAAAAGCTGAATTTAGTAAAAATATTAATCTGCCTAGTTCCTTATTTTCGCTTTACTTACTTATTTTCTTTTTCAGTCTTTTTTCTATTTCCTTTATTTATCCCTCTGTCTCTCTGTCTCTCTCTCCTTCCTTCCTTCCCTTCTTTTTTGTTTGGAAAGAAATAAATTCTTCCAACTTTTAGAAATAATTAATCGCAAGCACATCGTGGAAACCAATCTTTGCAAGTGAGTGCTCAGCAGCTACGTCCTTTTGCCAGACTAAGCTAAACTTAATAAATGGGTGGTGGTAATAATAATAATAATAATAATAATCTAAAATTAAATATTTTCTTAAATTGGAAGGAAAACAAATTAACTCCCTTCCAAGATTATAGAGTTATCTCCCCTTGGCGCCATTTTTCAATAACATTCCCAAGGTCCACGTGCACTCAAAGCAGGTACTTCAAAAAATTTGTTGCCGGAATTGGCATTTTAGTCTTTTCTTTTTAATCTCAGTTACTAGTTTCTTTTATTTTTTTTAAAGTATTAAGTGTTATCGATCACTAGGAATTGCTTGTTTCAATTCTCCAATCTATTTTGTTCACAATTATAATTGTGCTACTGCTTCGTCTTTTGTAAATTTATTTTGGGAACCCAATGTTTGACTCCCTCTTTGCATTCTCGTAGAAATACTTTATTTAAAGTGAAATAAGCTGCTTGCCCCTTTTTAGGATCAGTTCTACGACTCTCTTTTTTTAAAACTGATAATCTCAGCAGATTTGAGTATTGGCGATTCTGAATTCATTTACGTAACTTGTTGCAGTAGTAGTAATAATAGTTACTTGGATTTTGGGAAAATAAATGGGAATAGAAAGATTGACGCAGTACAATCTTCCTAATGGGAAAGTTCGTCTTTTTATAAATGATGAAATTAGGAACAATTCCGGGTCATTTTTCGAAATCTAATCTTTTTACCTGAACTCGGATACCGATAAAACAAACTCCGACGAAAAATAAGCGATTATTTTTTTTTTTCTTTCTTTCTTTCTTTAAACCGTTAAACTTTCACATCAAATTGAGAAAATGTTGCAGTCGCTGGAATCCTTAATAAGAATTTAAATCATTTTTTTAAATTAAAACCATTCTTTTCTTAATGTCTGATTGCAAAAAAGGTGAATCTAACTTTTTATTATTATTTTTTTTTTTTAATTTATAAATTAATTACGGACGTGTTTTTTTTTGTTTTTTTTTAAGAACCTCTCAAAAATCTTTATCATAAAGTGTTTTTGTAAATATAACAATAATATAATTGATTTAATGTAAAACCTTTTTCCCCCCTGTGTAAAGAAATTGTACAAAGACAAGTTATTGTTAATTAATGCGTTATTACTCCAAGTACTTTTTTTTTTTCTGTTTAAAAGTTATCTTTCTTTATTCGCACTGCTGCTCACTGGTAGAACAAAGGACGGAGTAACACGATACGGTGCACGACCGTACACTGAAATAAAGTTAAATAAAGCAAAAATGCAGGTTTGTTTATATTGTAAAAATAACCTAATAATTTTATCATCAATCATTATAATTTAAAATGATTGCGTTAACATTTTTAAACGAAAATAAGTTTTGTTTTCATAAGTGATCCTTAAAAAATAAAAAAAGCAAGAACACTCGGTAAATTTGAAAATAATGCCCCAGTGACAAATTAAATATATATTCCTGGTGTAAAATCGCTTGATTATTTCAAAAATAGTATTAAAAATTGTCGAAATTCTGCCGTTTAGGAGATATTGACAATTTTTGTGTCCCGGTTACCCTCGATTTCTGTGCGAAAGTTTACTGGCCCCAATTACAGATAAATGCCCCAGTGATAAATTATCTGGGCCAGTAAACTTTCGCGCAAAAATCGAGGGTAATCGGGACACAACTAAAATTGTCAATATCTCCTAAACTGCAGATATCCGACAATTTTTAATACTATTTTTGGGATAATCACGTGATTTTACGCCAGGAATGATTTTTTTTTGTTTTTAAATTTGTCACTAGAAATTTACCAAATCCTCTTTGTACCGCCACGAACTTCCGAAAAAAAAAATCCAGGAAAACATTTTATTTTTATTTTAATGTCTTCTTTGAAGTTAAATTTTGGTTTTATTTGAAAGATAGTAGAGAATTATTAGCTTCAAAGCTAAGAAGCGAAGCCGTATAAAAAAATAAAAATGAATAAATTTTCTTGTGTAAATAAAATTTTCACTCCGGTCTTTTTAAAATATTGACAAGTTTTTATTACTCATCATCAATCATTCTTCGATTCGTTATAGACGAAAAATATAAATAGCAAATTTTAAAAAATCTCTTAAAATATCCAATATTTGTCCTAGAAATATGTTTCTTTCAGTCAGAATAAATTTCAACGCGATTTTGTAAAAAGTAATGCTTACTTTTTGCTTAAAACAACGGAAATAACGCACAGGAGCCTTCCCATCAATGTCTTATAGGTGAACAACAGCAGATTTTTGTTGTATCTCTTACTTCAAAAGCGCGTAAACAATAAAAAAAAAAAAAATTAAATATGGAATACCAGCATTGCAATCATCAAGAAATTGGTATTTATGTTTAAAAATAAATTAACTAATAGTGTAAGAATATAATTTTTTATTCTGTACGTTTTTATGAAACTTAGTTGAATGAATAATTTCATATTTTTTTTATACTAAATTTAGAAGTATGACAAATTGTTTAAAAACTTGTGAAATGATATTTTTGAGTTTAATTCACTGCTGTCATAAAATATTTATTTCCACCCAATGAGATATTTTAATTATTCTGAATTTGAGATTTATGAATTAAATGTCATATTACTTTTCTGCTAGGAACGTGTAGTGGAGGTAATTCTGAATTATTTCCTTTTTGAAGCTCCATCCAGAAAATAAACTAACATTTGTAGCAATGAAAAAAAAAAAATTCTTTAAAAAAAAAGGTTCACATCTAAAACTAAAGATGTGTTTGAACAATTGAAAAGTGTAAAGTTTAATCTTTACTTTCTGTTTGAATTTCTTGAATGAGCAGTTATTATTTGCATCATTTATATTTGGACTAATATCCTCATCTTTGTTGCTGTTATAATAGTGTTTTGATCATTGTCCTCTCCATCCTTCATCAGCTGTATATCAATCTGAGTAGCCTACATGGAATTCTGAACCGGACACTTTATTTAATTTACTAGGGTAGACTGTTCTCATTCCACTGTTCATGGGATTAATTTCAAAATTACACTTAAAAATTAAAAGTAAAAGATTTTTTTTCTTGCCCAATTTGAAAGAAAATACAGGTTGAGATTCCTTCATCTTACAAATTTCAGGTGCTGATATGACTTACCAAAAATGGAAAATTTAAAAAAGCACTGGGAAGGTTCCTATGTAATGTGCACCTGTTACCTCATCTCCCCTAGGTGGGAGTTCACTAGCCCAGGTAAGTAGTCGCCAGTAAAAACTGTTAGCCATCATCACAGCAACACCTTTGTTCATGGATTAATTAGTAGGTGCTCAATAAAGATATTATTCAAAATGTCAAAAAGTCCTGCAGATACCCATAAGGGTAGTGAAAAGAAAAAAGAAAGCATTTATGTGTGCCAATATCAAAGAAAGTCAAACTGTTGGAAATATTAGACAGAGGTGTAAGTGTGAAGCGTCTGACTGAGGTGTTTGGTGTTTGTACAACCATTATATATAATTTAAGGAAACAGAAGGAGACATTGTTAATTTTTATGCGGAAAGCAATGAACAGAAATTAAGGAAAAAATTTTTAAAAAAATGTAGAGCAATAAATGATGATATCAGTTGTATATTGATGGAGTGGATGCATCAGCAGTGGAGTGAACATATGCTGCTTACTAGAATGCTGATCATGAAACAGGCAAAAATCTATCATGAACTAAATATTGAAGGTCACTCTGACTATTCAGTAGGCTGGTTAGAGAGATTTAAGCAAAAGCAAGGTGTTAAATATTTCAACATGTATGGTGATAAAGCATCTGCTGATATAAAACTATCTTCAGGGTATATGTATAAGCTGTGTTATGAAATGTAAAAAGATATTAATGTTTATCGACCTCCATTTTATAGATGCTATATACAAATTGCCTCTATCCCAAAATCTGAAAACCGAAGCATTTCCAGTTCCAGGAAATTTGGATAAAGGATTCTCAACCTGTAATGTGTTTTATTATGCAAGCACTCACTCTCAAAAAAAAAATTAGTTTTATTGAATTATTTTTGAGAAGTTTCAGGATTAATTTTTGTTATGTTCACACTTGATATTGCATAATTTATTTGTTAAAATAACATCGTCAGGGATTTTTCTTTTATAACTGCAAAAAAAAAATTTGCAAGTGTTGCAAAATTTTCCGAATTAAAAATCCCCCCCCCCACCTTTTTAATATCTCTGATTTTGATATAGGGACCCATAAAAACAATATCTCGCCAAAGTTTTCTAATAAAATGACCCATTCAATATTACAAGTCATTCATTAAGGAATAAGTAATGAACATTTTGTTTAAATATAATAATTCCCTACACTATTTACATCATTCGGACTATTGTTCTCATCTTTGTCACCATATTTATTATTACAACATTTCGGCCGTTGTATGCTCTGTCCTTCAGGTGGTTGGAATGTTGAACTAAACCCTTTATTTCGCTCACTGGAGTAGACTGTTTTAGTTCCGCGTGCCATGTTTAATGGATGTCGGTTATCTCCTGTTAATTCCTCTCTCTCAAAGTACTCCACTGCCTTAACCGGGTATTAAACCAACACTCTTTGGTTCCTGTCACTGGATCTAACCAACGCCATTATCCACTGTGCCATGTGTCCTCAGCCGAAACGTAATAATAAATATGGCAACAAAGATGAGGACAATAATCCAAATAATGTAAATAGTGTACATAATACCTCATCTCAGAAATATAGACAGATATTGAATGATAATTCACTGATTTTTTTTTTTTTTTTTTTTTTTTTTAAACTTTTAAAACAGTGTATAGCAATTATTATTTTTTCTTTTTTTTTATTGATTGATGCTTTTGTCCTACAAAACCCTTATATTTTCTTTACAAAAGTTTATAAGTTTAAATGTCTAAATGGAATAGGGTTGTCAACTCCTACAATTAAAATATGAGACATGGGTTCTGATTTTGCAACCAAGTGACTGGGAAAGTGAATGAAACTAAGATACCAGGTCAGGACCAATAACGTGGCAGATTTTTCTTTGTATTTTATTAATAATCTCTAAATGCGTGGCAGAAGCACCAGAGGAGATGTGACAGCAATATTTAATGCAAGGACAAATGAGAGACTTATAAAACTTTGATACGTTCTATTGAGAAAAATTATCCAGCATGACTCATTGAACCAATTTTCCTAGCAGCAGGCCTATTCCAGATTAAGATTAAATATAATCTTTCCACTTCATGCAAAAAAATGCCTGTTTGAGCAATGAGTAATTCTCCTGGAGGTTAGCATTAGCCATGCTGGGGGAAGGCAAAACAGATTCTCTAAAACGATTAAAAGAGCAGTTTCATTTTGGAGGTGTTAAAGTTAAGAAGCCATTTCTTGCTCCAGTTAACAACAGATTGCAGGCCATTTTTTCGATGAGCTTCCAATTTGAATATATCAAATCAATCTGGCAGGACTAAATAGTTGTCAACAGTATAAATACTGAGTTGAGAGCTGATGATATTAGGAAGGTTGTTGATGAAAATTAGGAACAATTCCAGGTCAAGGATAGAGCCCTGAGAGGATGCCTGCATTAATGCAAAAAAGATTGAGAGGAATAGCTGTTCAAGACAACTTTCATTTTGTGATTTGATAGGATTGAATCAGATCAAAAATTTGTTCAGAAATTCCATAACCTTTTAACTTATGAAAATGACCAGGACACGAAACCCTGTCAAATGCCTTTTAGATATCCAAATCAACAGTGAAGAGTTAATTAGAGCCTCTAGTCAGTCAGATTCAGTCAGTTGTATGCCATGTGTGATACACGCTTAGGCAATCATGTATCTTTCAGTACATGACTGACAAGGCAGATTTTTTTTTCCTGCAGTAGGTTGCCATTTCTTTCTGTGGTAGACCAGTTGCCATCCAAGGCTATAGAACCCAGTCTGTCCTGCTATTTACCCAGAGCTAGGGGTGAAGAAGATGATTCATACCTTTCTCAAGGGTATTAGCTCATAAGTTAATATAATAGATTCAAACTTGGCTCTCCGATTCCTCAAACCGAACCACTATGCATTAGTCCACTGAGCCTCTAGTACTTTGTCAAAAAGAGGTTGTAGGCTGATAGAAATATCAGACTGTTTGATTGAGTTCTTAAAGACTGGTATCTACAGAAGATGATTTCCAGTAAGCAGGAAAGCAAGAAGCAGCAAGACTTTTATTGTTGTTTTTTGGAGTTTTTGAAGTGGGCCATGGCTGAAACTGCAGAATATTATCATACCAACTGCTCTGACGAGCTTTTTTTCTCTGGTGCCCCGACTACATTAATTTAAGTGTGCATCTAGATCCCACCCTTCTAAAATACAACTGCCACTTCAACTCCAGAAGTTTCTTTTCTTGTACTTCCCTCCATTCCTATTACTTGCTTCTCTGATAACTACAATCTTGAAAAGTTTAAATGCAACATCAGTTGTCATCTTCTATTTGAATCCTGTTCATCTTTTGTCTTTTCCTCACTCCTCCCTATTCTCAGTCTTCTCCTTTACTTTCATTCCCTGTAAATCCCCTGCATACTGATGGCTTTCTTGCTTTTGGTTGGGGTGAAGTGATTAAAAAAAATATCCTCCCAATATCAGTTTAAACTGATGCATTTTATATTAAAAGAAACGTTTCATATATTATCCAACAATTTCTTTTTTAATATTTCCTGTCAAAACTGGCTGGAGACTTATATAGCATTAAATACAGTAATTTGCTTGACTATGAATGTAACGAAAGACATGACTTACCTCGGAATTCGAAATGAGCACGAACGTGTCTTGCCTGCAAAGTGATGACAAAAAAGAAATATGGCCGCTATTGAAGACACAATTTATGCGCATCTATCTCATCCAAGATGAGATGATATTTGCACACATGCAAATTTTGGCTGTCTTGGAATAGCATAAAAAGTGGGGTGCCAGCAGCATAAGAGAATGGAAGTCATTCGGCAGACAGCGTGCAATAGAGTTGGACATACGGATTGACAGACAATGAGGAAGTTGAAGTAGATGCAGCTGAGTTGGTGTCTGTTTCACAACTGCCCAGTGTGATGGCCGAGAAAGGGAGCTACACAATCCATTTCCTTGAGGTGACTGAAGAAGAAGAAAAAGAACTGGCGTCGTACTGCACTTTCTGAACCCTCTCATCATCATTTATTTTTTTCCTACAATGAAATATTAATTTAGAATTTGTATTTCATACTTAGTAATCTTGCTTTCTAAGTTACCGTAGGTAGATACTTACCATAGAAAGTTTCTTCATTCTGTTTGATTAGAATCAAAAACTAAATGCAACAGTTTTTTGCAGTAAGCAATTGCATTTAGTTTCAACTAAGGCATTACAAATTTCCACTTCTTTATACATGTAAATATCTTTTGATAAAGTGTTATCTGTGTCCGTACACATTTTTGTTTTACCCTCAACTGACCAAGTGAAGTTTCTTGTGGCTGCATGAAGGTTGAGTTCCCAGTTTTGATTTATACTGTGAGGCAAGTTTTAAAAAAAGGCTTATTACCACATCACATTGAAAAAAAAAATATTCCCATAAAATCACTGAAGTTAAGCAACATCAAGCCTGGTCATTGCCTAGGTGAGTGACCATTTGGGAATACTAGCTGCTATAAGCTTGGATATGCAGGTGGTATAATAGACAATGGTTTAGAATTGTTAATTGGAGAGCCGAGTTCCATTTTGTGTTCATTATATTCACTTATGTGCAGATACCTTTGGAAAGGTATGAATCCACCTCTTCTCCCCCCCACCTATGAGTTAATTAGTAAGACTTGTATCACTAAATTATTATAATCTCAAAAAAAAATTCTTACAATCTAAAAATGTTTTTGGCTTTGAATAACCTGGAAAGGGCTGATAAGCCATAAAAAAACGAATCAACTTTCCTAAATCTATCTGCTGTCACTTTGACAAATTAAACATAGCATTTCTTCTCATTCCTTTACTTATTTGCTTTGAGTTCCTCATCCTTTCCAATTGGAATAGTTACCCCAGTGATGCAGTTTATTTATAGAAAAAGTTATTTAAGAAAAATCAGAAGCTACTATTCAGATTTTTGTTACCATCTTTTAACCAGTATGTTTTTACTTTTTTTTTTCATATAAACTATAGGCCAAAAGATTGTGGTCGCTCTCTGGATATTCATGTTGGTTTGTTTAGTGGCACATTAACACCATGGATTATTTAATGCCAAAATTTAATTTTCTTCGGTATATTAGTAATTTCTTTTACAAAAATGTATTGCTGGTATTTTTTACTATGAAAAAATATTTTTATATTTTCACAGACCGTTTGGGGGTTAACTTTTTTTCCCATAGCTGGGACTGTAACAGGTGCTACAACACCAATAAATCGAAGGTTCCATAATCTAATTTTCTCACTCACTTCAGGACAGAGTAATTTTCTCTTTTTGAAGAGTTTTATCATATATTCAATAATAATAATAATAGGAAAATTAGCCATTTCTGTATAATGTTTCCTTTAAAATTCTAACTTTTTTCCCCTTATCTACCACATGTCCTGGGTAAGAGGATAAACTTATATCTGATAGCAAGGCCTTTGATCAGAAGGTTTTGAGGAGTGTGGAATCAATTCTTAATTGGTGATGTTCCCAGGTCCACCCTGACCCAAAGTGGTAGTACCTGTCAGGGTTCCAGCTATGGCAAATAGCTAACCTCTCAAAAGAGGGCAAAACACTATGAAAGTGTAAAAATAGGTTTTAATACCGACAATACTTATTTCTAAATTTTTTACCAGCAATACTTTTTTGAAAAAGAATATACAGTGTAACCCGGATATAAGAGACATTTTCTCTGGTCCCAAATTAGAACCATACTTACCTAAACAAAATAGATCAAACCCGGATATAAGAGACTTCTTCTCCGGTCCCGACAACTCTCTTATATCCGGGTTACACTGTATTACCAGCAATGCTTTTTTGAAAAAGAATATATTTCCAGCAATATTTTTTTTGAGAAAAAGAAAAAAAAAATATATTACCAGCAACAAAAATCTTGTCAGCAATAAATAACCTATTGAGTTTGATATGTCATAAACCAAACCAAAAAAATAACTAATCTACCTTTCTGTATAATAGTAATCTTAGGTCTAGCAGAACTTTCATTTTCAGGTAATGCCCTCTCTAAAAAGAAAATTAAATAGTTTCTGTTTCTTAGCTTCGTAGGAGTTAATTAAACCCCCAAAATTACAAAACCTACTTTAAAGGTAGCTGCAAATTTTTGAACTATTGTTTACATTTTGCACCTGTTATACCACAACGAGTTTTCATCTCAGCATAAAAATACAGGTTTTTGTTAATAGATTCAAGAATCAACTACAAGTTTATACAAAGACAGTACCTCATGATTTTAATGTCATGTGCCTTCCGTTTGTAGGCAGTCATCTTGTTTAAAAGCATCTCTTCTTCATTATGCCTTTTTCTATAAACACTTCCATGGTAATTGTTCTGATGAACTTTCCTCTATGTTACCTAGACTTTATGAATTTAATCGTACTACAAGATTGGTGGTAAGGTATCATCAGTTTACTGTTGAAATTTCTAGATGTAACCGTAAGTTCTATGATAACATTTTCTTCTCTTGCACTGCGCTTTTGTGGAACTCTCTTTTGGCTTCTAGCTTCCCAGTCAATGTTGATCTTCAAAAATTTAAATGCAATGTCAGTCATTATTTTGTGTCTTAATTTTCGTTATTTTATTCTCTTTCCTTAATAATGTTTCCTTTTTCTCATATTCTCTAACACTCAGTAACCCCTTTTCATCCTAGTGGCTTTATTACCTTGCTTAGGGCAAAATGATTAAAAAAAATCTCTGTACATTACTACAATATTTTAAAAGTTGAAAATAAAAATATAAACATTGAAATATAAATTATACAGAATAACATCTTTACCCATTATTTTTATACAATTTATATAAATAGTATATTTTCCTTTTGTGGATACAGTTATAATGTATAAATCATTGTTGTAACTTTCTGCTGATTTAGTGAATTTTCTATTTATCCCTCTGTTAATCTATTGATTACTGATATTTTATGTTTAGTCTTCTATACAAAGAGTGAATTCAAAACTGAAGAATTGAAAAGGTTTTACTTAAAAAGAAGCTATATTTTAAAAATAAATCCAATTAGCAATATAAATATTATCTTTCTTTTTTTTTAACAATAATCTTGATGGAATTGTTATACACTCCTTTTAACAAAGACTCCTTTTAATTTGGATGTTTTTTTATTTTATTGTCACTACCTTTGCAAAAACCTATTTTTCCAATGAAAAAATACATCCAATTTTAATTAAATCCATTTATGTAATTTATATATTCCCTGTTGGTTTTATTTACCTGCTGAGAAAGAATCTCGTTAATTTGAATCTACTAGGAGTTTGAATAAACATCTATTACTTTCCTTAGCTTTCAAATTTTTCTATTATTTACATAATTATAAATGGTATCCTTCTTGTGGAGTAAAGGAGCTTCGAGGATTAGCTTTGCTTATTTAAAATTATTATTGATTATTTATTACTACTACTAATACTACCAGATTTTCTTTGTTGAAAAAATATGATACAATATGTGTGTGTAGTATATATCTCCAAACAAGTTTTCTTAAATTTAACTGAAGAGGTCTCTCTCTTTCATCTTTTATTGTATTTTTTTCAGTTTTCAGATAAGATGTTGTACATTGGGAAAAATTATAGATAAACTTTACGAAGTTCCTGCTATGTTCAGCTTTTGCTCAAATACTTTCAACTGTCTCAATTTTATATATATATATATATATATATATATATATAATAATATTATTTGGTAATCTGTATCGATAATTCCAAAGAGGATACAGATCCAGAGAGCTCAGTGTAATAACAGAGCAAATAATAATTATGAAAACAGAGAAGTTCATGTTAATATTTTATGTTTTTTGTGAAAATGTTTGGTCTGATGTGTTAAAACTGAAGTATCAGTTGTAATGAAATAAAATATGAATTTTTAAAGTCTCTGCTTTCATAATTATATATATATATATATGAGATAAAACCACATATTCTTCCATTAAAATAGTAACCTTTTTTTTTTTTTTTTTTTTTTAACCAATACCTCATTAGAAGAATTGTTGGCGAATCATTTGCAACATCAGACAGCATATGAATACTTGTTATTCACATCTTCCACAGATGGCAAAAGATTCTGCAATTAGTCAACACCTCTTGGACAATCCAGAGTGTGCTTATAAATACAGTGACTTGTGGTTTTCCATTTTGGGCAAAGAACAGTTGGCTAAGCATCTGCACATCTTAGAAGCAGTATATATTAAATTGCATAGAGTGTCTTTGTGCAAACAGAAGGAGAAATTTGTTCTTTCTCTTCTTGGTGGTGTGTGAGTTTATATTTTCTTTTTAAAACTCACTGGAACTGTATATTTTGTTTTTTTGCCAATCCCCACTTTTTTCCTATTTTTATCATTAAATTCTATTTTAATCATAGTTCCTTGTCTCTATTTTCCGCAATTAACACGATATTATCCTAGTTGTGAACCATTCTTCTGATGAGCTATTAGCCGAAAACATTTGGACGATTTCTATGTAATCTATATCTGGAAAAGAAAAAATTTAAAAGAACACAAGAAAAATTAAATAAAAACTTAGCCACATTACTTTGTCAATCGTGTTTAATGAAACATATAAAAGAGAGATTGCTGCCCAAATACACATGTCAAATCAACAACGGTCAGACTATCACCAACATCTTGAATTTGACAACTCTGTAAAACTCTTATAGCCCAAGCCACAGTTAAAAGTCCATTGCAAAATTTTGTACATATTTTATTATAAGACTGACAAAATTGTTGTCAAACTTTAAAAAAAATTAAAAATACACTTTTTGAGAAATTAATGGTCAAATATTAAGGTTAAATTATTTTATTTGACTTCTAAACATAAAAATAAATAGATCACATTTTAGATCTATCCAAGTACTTTAAAATGGTATATAATTTAATTTTTCTAGGTGAGAAATCAACTGAGATAGTGATATTTAAACTTTATTGTTATTTTCCAATAATTCACCTTTTTGGCAATGGTGAAAAGGTCACATATCTTGAGAATCCATTGACCTAGAGAAGTAAAATAGGCACCATTCAATATGCATCACGAAGCTCTCATGAAGTGTACCAAATTTGAAAAAGAAAAACATGTCAGGGATTGACTCATGGAATGACTTGTATATAATATCACACATTCAGTAGTGGTTTGAATAAAATAGTGCTCAATGTAAAATGACAGAGCTATAAATAATAATAATAAACATACATTTTTTTCCTCACCAGTATCTTGTTAGTACACATGCCATGGAAAATTTGAATGAAACTCAAAGTTGTGTTACTGCTGAGGAAAAAAACATACATTTATATATATGTATATAAAAGTGAACATTGAATTCAACATTCAGAGGCAACAAATTGTTTCATGCTAAACTTTATCATCAGACCACATGCATTGTTTTCTCTTGACTATATATATATATATATATATATATATATATATATATATATATATATATATACACACACACACTGGTCAATGGTGCATTGTGGGTAGTCTATTCTAATGGTTATTTTGGAGGGAGTGGTTTGTTACTTTGTTTATTATCTACTTGATTTATTTGGATTTGTAAGCATGGCTTGTTAATTTTAACACCTCCAAAGCTAAACTGCTCTCTGTTAATTATCTGAGAGACCCATTTCTGGCTTCCATCAGTATTGTTGATGCTAACCTTCAGGAGAGTGACTTGTCATATTCTTGGTCCACATTAAGTGGAAAGATTATATCAAATCCATTGCTAGGTCAGCTGCTAAGAAAATTGGTTCACTGTATCGAGCTAGACAATTTTCTCTTCTCAATCTATCTTGCATATCTATACATCTACCATTTATCTATGGTTTGAATATTGCTGCCACATATGGTCCAGTGCTCCTGCTATATATTTAGAGATTCTAGATAAAATCCAAAGAAGAATCAGCAATGTTATTGGTCCTGACCTGGCATCTTAGCTTCAGTTACTTTTCCATCAACATAATGTAGGGTCCCTGGGCCTTTTCTATAAATACTTTAATAGTAACTGTTGGAAGAATTCTTTGCTATGGTACCTCGACTTTGTGAATTTAAGTGCAGTATTAGATGAGTGGCAAGGTTGCATCAGTCCACAGTTGAACTGGCTAGATACAACCATAAGTTCTATGCTAATTTTTCTCGCACTTCTTATTTGTAGAGCATTCTTCTAGCTCCATTTTTTCTAGCCAACTTTGATCTTCAAAAATTTAAATGCAGTGTCAATCACTATCAATGCTTTCTTGATTGCTTTTCTGTTATTCTCACTCATTAGTAATGTTTGTGGTTTCTAATTCTTTCACACCCAGTAACTTTGTTGTGTCTCTCCAAATTTACTGCCTTGCTTAGGATGAATTCGATTTAAAAAAAAAAAAGGTACAGAAATATCTCAAGATTCTAAATCTGCTAAGTGCGTCTTTCATGGCTGCTATCTGTATTAGGCAGCAACCAGGGCTTGAAAATAATGTCATCCTGTTTTTGCACTGTTTTTTGTCCTCCCCTATCAGATATTTCCTTCTCCTTTATATATTTTTTAATTATACAAATTCATTTTCCTTTACTCTTATTCCTTGTATATATGATTCATTTGATGAACTATGTGTGTTTGTTTTCTGTGTTGCTGCATGGTGTGTGATAGAAATACTGTTTTTATGATTACTGCTTATCATGTTCTAGTCAGATGTGTAATTTCTATTTCAGCCTTGATATATCTAATTGATTTCCAGTTGATTTCAAAGAAGAGAGACTTCAGGAATGGACCAAAAAATTTTGCACCTGGTACTCCCACAATGTGAGGAAGGACCAACAAAACCTTTTGGTATCATGATGTAGTGCTGGTTTGCCCTGGGGTAATGCTAGTGTTGATAAAGCTTTGAAACCCTGCCTAAACCCAGGGTCATCATATCATTATGTGGTTTCTGTTAATGGCACTGCTGTTGTTGAGGCAGTTGTTTTAGGAATAATGTATACTAGAAAGACCTGTAAAAATCTCACAATTTTCTTATTTGAATTTTTTGATGAACCTTAATTCTTTAGTTAATGATTGAAAAATAATAATTTAAAAATGATTCAGCAGATGATGTTATTTTATTTATGGTAACTCGTTTTATGCTTTACTCGGTTTCCATCATTCGATACTGTGAATCTGAAAAACGGTGTCTTTATCATGGTCGCCATGGTTTTCAGCTTTTTGGCTAGGACCAAAGTGTTTTATCTGAACTCAGGTGGATAAATTACATTTCATCTCTCAGTTGTTTATGTCTCTGGACAGAGCAGAACAGAAAATATTATTGAGTTGTGCCCAGTCTTGGGAAATATCTGCCTACAGCTTTACCACCCTCATTGCACTAAAGAGGAGGGGATCAGTAGTAATATTGATGTCAGCAAAACAAACAGTTGTAGCGGACTGGGCTATTTTTTTTTTTTTAACCTAGCCTGGTTACATACGCTCGGGCTCCCCACATGAAACTGACCATGTCTCACATCCTGCCAGTGTGGGGTGGCAAGAAAATACAATCACTTAGTATTGCTTGCCCCGATTTCCACTGATTTCAGATACACTCACAATTACTATGTTCCAAATTTATGAACCAACACTTTAATCCTGTTGGACAATTCTGTGTGAAGAGTTTGGGGCATTAAACCTAATCTGCCTGCTGATGAGTGCTGTTGTTGCATGTCTCTACTCACAGTTGACTACTGTTGTCATTTGTTTTTCTTTCTTTGCTAGCAGCTTCCATATCATATTGATTTCTAAGCTAGGCCTACTAAAGATTCCTTATAGCCTCGAATTTGTATGTGTATGTTTGTGTATGGATAAAAGTTTTAAAGCATAGAAAAGAGTGCTGAACTGTTATATCTCTCTTCTTGTATAGCAGTGATTGCTATGGAATTTTTCTACAGAAACATGGTTCAGCAGATGGACACTGAGAATACAATGGACAGAAAATGTAAACAATGACAAAATTGTAAAAAATAGGAACTAGAAAAACACTTAAAATCAGAAAAAAAAAAACAGTTGACATAAACAAAAGGCCATTCAGTGCCTTAGTTGTTCATCATCATTATAGGTTTGTCTATAATGGTTTTGTTTATTTTAATCATTTCCCCACATGGAAAACAGTAAAGCCACAAGGTGTTACTGGGTGTGAAATATTAGGTTGGTGCAAAAATAATGACATAATAATGTCGTTTTTTGACGTATTTTTAACGTCAAAAAACGACATTATTACGTCATTATTTTTGCACCAACCTAATACTAAAAAAATTGAAACTGAGCAAGAGCAATAGGAGAAGAAGAATCAAGATAGTGATTGACATATCATCTAAATTTTTGCAGATTAAAGTTGGCTAGAAAGCATGGAGCCAAAAGGAGTTCGACAAGCCAGAAGTGTGAGAAAAGAAACTGTTAACATAGAACTTAGTCATATCAACTGTCAATTGATGCAACCTTGCTACTAATCTAATACTGCACTTCACAAAGTCTAGGTACCATAGCATAGAAATCTTCCAAACAATTACTATAAAATTATTTATAGAAAACGCCCAAGGAAGCTACATTATGTTGATGGAAAAGTGGCTGAAGCTTAAATGCCAGGTCAGGACCAATAACCTTGCTGATTCTTCTTTGGATTTTATCAAGAATCTCTAAATATATATCAGGAGCACTGGACCATATGTGGCAGCAATATTCAAAGCATAGATAAATGGTAGACTTATAGAGATGCAAGATAGATTCTGGGAAGAAAAATTGTCTAGCTCGACACAGTGAACCAATTTTCTTAGCAGTAGACCAAGCAATGGATTCAATATATTCTTTCAACTTCATATCAGCCACAAATATAAGCCCAAGAAAGTGCAATGAGTCACTCTGATAGTGGTAAGCATTGGCCATACTGATGGGAGTTAAGAAATGATCTGAAGGTGAAAATATTTTGAAAGTGCACTAATTTTGTCATCTCCCACATTAAATTGATTTATAGAATCATACAGCATATTTCCTTTCTTCACAAAATGTCTTTGTGCTGTGTCCCTTCAAGATGTCGATCATAGCTCTCCATAATTTCCTGTCCTTGGTAGCTCTTAATAACTTTTGCCTTTTTGCATCCATACTCTGATCCAAAATCTATTCTCTCAAGCTCGCCAGGTAGGTTGTACATTGCTTTCCTCTGGCCTGCTTACCTTCAATCTATCTTGTGAATATCAAATTTTCTAAACCTTCTTTCCTCCTTATGTGGCCATGAAATTTCAACTGTCTCTTCTTCCTGATCTTTAGCATAAGTGTCCTTTTTGTTCCCCTTCTCTCTAGAATTTCATTGTTGCTCAGATGGTGATATTCTAAGTGTAGCTTAGATGTGGCACAAGGCTGAATGTTTTGGGGCACCCAGTGAAGATCTAACTCACTTTCCAGTTGCAATTAATCTAGTGAAACAAACTTGCTAACAATTACACCACATTGAAGTGCCTTCATCGTTGCTCATATGCTCCATCTATGGTATTCTCAGTATCCTTCTGTAGAACCACATTTCTGTTACTTCAAGTCTCTTCATACTGCTATTAAAATGTGGGATATTTAAAAACAATAGTAAGAAAAATTATAGCATAAGCTATAGAATTAAGTAGTTAAATTTAAGTAGAAAGCTGAATGAGGCCTGTTAGATTATCCGCCAGGTGCCAGAAATTAAAATTTTAAGCTAAGCATCCGTGTATCTTCATTATTTGTTCATGTAAAATTGTAACTGGTATTTCACGTATTTTGACCCCACTCAAAGAAAAGAGTACTGAGCTGTTACATGATATCTGTTCTCCTGTATAGCAGCGGTTGCTGGACAATCTCCTCAAAGATGAAGAAGAGACTTGAAGCAACAGAAATGTAGTTCTAAAAAAAGATGCTGAGGATACCATGGACCAAACATGTGATCAATGACAAGGTTTTGGAGAAAATGGAAACAAAAAGTAAACTTAACATGAGAAAGAGGTAGTTGAAATTTCAAGGGCATGTATTAAGGAAGGAGGACTTGGAAAACCTGATACTCACAGGACTGATTGAGAGACAGGAAAGAAGTGTGTAACATACTTGATGATCTTGAGTAAATGGATGGTAGAACAAGGTTTGGGAGAAATAATAAAAAGACAAGATTTATTAAGAGCTACAAAAGACATGGCATCTTAATATAAGATAAGATTCCATGTATAAAACTATTATTAGACTGAAGAAGTCCTATTGATATCTGAAACATAATGCAAGAATTTTTCATTTTGTCACTTCATTTATTCACTGTTACTATCATAGATTTACATCTACATCTGAATGGATGAGTATTGGGGGTTTCTTTCCTAATCTTTAGTTTGAAATGGTATAGAATATCAGTGTCTTGATTATGTCGATATGGCAATAAACTGCATCTGGCAGGAAGGCATCTGATTGGGAGATATGAGGTTTTGAGAAGCATTGAACCACCTCTTACTGTTGTTCCCAGGTCTGCCCTGACCCATGATGGTTGCACCTATTAGGGTCTTGGCTATGGGCAAATAGTGAATTCCTAAAGAAAAATCAACAATACATGTTTTATAATGAGCAACAATATATTTTTATAACAAAATGACACTCAATGCAAAACTAAAAAATATAAGAATACATTTTTAATGTAAAATTACCAACAATAAATTTTATGATCAACAAACTATATATCTAAAAAATTAGCTTTACCCTGAAAGCATAAAATTGCGTACAAAATATTTCAATTTCAGCATTAAATAACTCATAGACGATGATATGCCACTGAACAAAATCACACACCCAACAGATTTACATATAAGAATTTCTCCGTTTGCATGTATAATGTATTTGCTTATTTGACAGTTTTAAAATGAACTTTTTTAGCCAAGACTTTTTTTCAGATGTTGAATTTTGCTTTTTATAAAGAGACTTCAATGTTTTTATTGAATTTTCATGATTTGTATTTTACTTAAAAAGGCTCAGATTTCTTTCTCTTTCTTGCAATTGTAGTTTCTCTTTTGTTCCAAAGAAAAGTGCCAGCTCAATTATTTTCATTGTTTTTTTTTCCCATGGCATGGCACTTATTTGCTATGGCTTTTTCATTATTTTTTAAATACTTTTTCACATGGCTTGATTATTTGATTTCAGGAAAAAAAATTCCCATGTATTTTACAAATTGAATTTTTAACATTATTTTATTCAGTTTGTATTGTTTAGAATTCAGGCTAAATTGTCCCCATATTCTGCTCAGCAAGTCTTTGTAAATGGAATTGGGAAGAAATATATATATTTTTTAAATGGTCATCACTTGTCAGGTAATAGTAATAAACAATATATAACATGAAATACAGATAATGGTGTAGTTTTCCTTCAACAAATCAGTATCTTGCTTTTGTTATTTCTGTTTGTATTTGATATTTTCAGATCTTAAATCTTCCAGAAAAAAATTTTTAAAATTTTAATTTAATCTTATGAGTTGACAGTTCTAACACATATTTCAAATCAAATGCTTTAAAACATGTGCTCATTTATCATATTGCATTTCAATGTTAAGGTTTTTCACAGATTTGCATAAGGTTTTTCATTGATTTGCATAGGTTGCTAAAAGACATTTCCAGGTGTGGTTAACACAAACACTGAAAATAGCTGTCAGTCAGTTTGTACGCAAATCAGGTGATTTATTTTGTTTTTAGTTTTTTTTCAAAAGTATATGATCAATGGTTTTAGATGGAAGAAAGTTCTGAATACAGATCTCTGTTTATGTAAATTCTGAAAATAAATGTTTTAACACAAAATGTCTGAATAACTACTTATAGCAAAACATTAAGCTTAACTGTTCTAGAAGGCCCTAACCTCTTTAAAATGTCTTGTAAAGAATTGTGTACACAGCAAATATGCAATGTATATACAAATTTTGATAAAAATAGTAGTTAAATCTAATTTGATTATGAAAGATCATGGGAAAGATATTTCACAAAAATACTAAACCTCCTTGAATATTTGTCTAGTATATTTATATATGTATACAACTTGCTCAAGCGTTCATTGGAATGTTCTGAAAGAAAGGTAACAAATCTAACAGTTTACTGAGAATTAAACAGAGGATGATTGACCAATACCTGAAGACCATTCCAAAAGAGCAAACTGCAGCAAAACCAAATGACTACAAGACACTTGCTCTTCCCCACTTTATAGGCAGAAGCACACAAATGCATCCTGGGATTTTTTCTAGCCAATAAAATAGACCAGTTCTCGATTTCATATGACTCAGTCCCAGTCTATCTTATCTTGAAGTCAGAATGCTATGTTCACATGTCCAAACTTGCTTTTCTGCATCAGCCCCAATTCTTAGTTTGTGAACTTTTTGCCATATTACTTTTACTTTTACTATTGTTAATTTACCTTGCATATTTTGTTTGCTTGTTTTATATTATTTGTTGCCCTGTTCTTTTCTTGTAATTGTTTATTGCAAACTTTGTCAATTCTCTTTATTGCACATTTATGTCACTTATTTTGTATTTAAACATGGCTACTCACTCCACAATCAGCAATAATTAAAATGGATGTAACTCTAAGTGAATAATGACATAATCATGATGTTGACCCTCCACACAACTTCAAACAAAAGGTTAGAAAGGAAACCCCTATGAGTACTGGAAAGAGCAGTAACAGCTACTGGATTTGAGAAACATCTTTTCCTGAAAAATTGTTTTAAGAGAAAGATTATTACAAATTTCACTGGCCAGCAGCACTGGTTGCTCAGTTAATGAATGTCAAATGTTTCCTTATAAGGAAACAGCTCATATAACCATTACCTTTGGTAGCATCATTAAAATATGTAAAATTTCAGAATTACCAATCCAGCTATCACATAAAGAATTGATGTGTCTTATTTAAAAAAAACAAAAAAAAAAAAACAATGGCCTACTTGAAGTGGAAATTATGTTTTTGAAATGGAAATTTTCTTTTTGCTGACAATTAAATTTACCAACTGCCATTTTTATTTGTTTCTATGTTTGTCTTTCTTAAATTATTCATCTGACAGACATCAAAGCATAAAGTCGGTAGTGTTTTCATATATCTCCTTTATAAAATGTCACCCTACAGCATTTTAGGAAACAAGTTTTATGAAGTTTGCTTGATTTAATTAAAAAAAAATTAAAAAAAACTGTGTGGGTGGGGGCAAAACAGAAATTTTGTCTTTTTGTTTTCTTTTTTTCTTTCTTTTTTTCTATAACATATGGTGACAGAGGTGGAAGTGCAGTTTGTCATTTAAAAAAACAAATTATACTTTTTCAAAAATTTTAATAATTTTCTTTGCTTTTTTTTTTTTTTTATTATTAATAACATTTATATATCATTACACTTTCTCACTAAGTATTATAATGAATGAAAAACAAATCTATACTGAAAATGGGGTGGGGGAGGGACAGAATTCTATACTGAAAACGAAATTCCCTAAAACCTGAAATGAAATTAAGGAATATCTGAAACAGAAAATCGGTCCCTCTAGATATGTATGAAGTGCTATCCATTTGCTGTGAAGTAGATCAACTCTGATTTGACCACCTGGAGGAGGAGGGTCTATTGAAAAATCCAAAAGCTCTGATGAATCTGATTATAAAACATCACTGATGATCACCACCCTCATTCCATTGGAAAAGTATATTCTGCAAACCATGTATCTTAAAACAATCTATTCTAATATCATAAAACTTAAAAGACAAGGATGAGTAGTTTTAATGATGGTGACTCAAAAGATATAGATATAGCCTGTGTTGTACTGGTAGATGTGAGTTCAATCTCTGGGTTAGGCAGACAAATGTAGCAGAATGAACAGAAGTAATATAACAAGAATGTTATATATAACATACTAACAGTAGAGCCCGGTGTTGGCCGGGGATGTAACAGTAAGAGATCAAGTATCAACCATCAAAGACTGAAAAATAAAATTGACAAAGATTATTGTTTAAGGTTGATGAACACGCATGTCTTAGTTGTTTTTTTTTTTTTGTTTTTTTTTTTTTTGTTTTTTTACGAATTGGTCAAACACAAACAAAAACATTGTTTTCAATTGTTATGAGTCTACCGATTGAATAGAATTTTATTATAAACAATTGTCTTGTAAATGGAATTTTTAAAGCATTCTGAATGTAAAAATAAAGAAAAAAGTGTGCAAGACAATAAGAAACACTGCCTGCCCCCCCCCCCAAAAGTGAAGTTTTGTTGAAATCGGTTGAAAGATTTAGGAAATCCGATCCCATACATAAACACACACACACAAACAACTTGGATTTTATAATAAGTATAACTCGATATGAGTTGTCCCCATTTCATTCTCGCGATGCCTCTTAATCGTGTTTTTAAATTGATTTCGTGCAAAAATAATTGTTTTTCCAATTTTTGGTGCTGTCAGAACCACCATAAGGTAATTTTACGTAGTCCTGTGAAGTTTTGTTGAAATCGGTTGAAAAATGTAGGAAATCCGATCCAATATATAAACGAAAAGGCACACACACACAACCTGGGTTTTATAATAAGTATATGATTTCATGGAATGCAAGTAATCTGTTGCCATGGAATGAACAAAGTATTTGGCTCATAATTCTGAGAACCCTGCCAATTAAAAGAGCCTTTAATAATGCCTGTCAGTTCAATGGCTGAGGTTCTTTGTCTATGGCAATGAAGATAAGGACAAACATTCAATCTAATGTATTATGATAACGTTTCATCTTGGAAGTTATCTTTACGAGATGTTTATAGATCATCAATATCCTGTCAGAAGACAAGTGTCATGGGTAGTTTTAATACTGCAGTTTTATTGAAATCTTCAGAATTTGATAAATAGAAAAAGAAACTGTCTATCATGAAATTCTAAGTTGGAAAACTTGGACACTGTTTGATATTCCTTGAAACTTTGCTATTATTTATGAATTCTTATCTTTGAGTAACTTTTTCTTTTCACACTTTAACCTTTGCAATTGCTGAAACTTTCTTGAGTTCAATGTAATCACTGATCTGTTCTCAAGTAATGCTCACTTCAAGAAGGAAATCAATTATGCCCCAACCACAAGAATGGCTAGTTTTTGTAGTTTTTGAAATGTGTTAATAACCTGGAAGGCAAACAACATCTTTTAAACAATTATAGTACTGCGGCCTTTTTCTAAGAAACCAAAATAACACTGCTGGAAGCCATAACAAAGGTGGTAAACCATCAATCATGTTTAAATCCGGGATCAACTTAAATATACTGGCCCACTCATATCAAATATGGAAAAATTTTCTTTGGAATAATTTTTGTAGATTAGCATTTTTAGACCTACCTCAAAGCACAGTACTTGTTAGAATCAATTTAACATTATTATTGATTTAGAAGGGCTCATGTTTACAATATCGAAACAATATCAAATTAATACCTGACTTTTACAGAACTATCTGCACTTAGTTTTTATTTATGAATGTTGTTCTTTAAAAATATACTGACATCATTGGCATCCATGTATTTTAATATTTTTGTTAATTTTTCATTTTTTATTTTAATTAAAAATGTAGCTTTACTTTAAAAATGTAAATATCTGCTTGTTCTTTAATGACAAAAATATCTATGTAAAAAGTTTTAAACAGTATCTGTTTCAATTAACAGTTGCTTATTTAAAATATTTTTTAAAACATTTATATATATATATATATATATATATATATATACATATAAATAGACAGATATTTTTTATATACTACTAAATATTAAAAATAGAGTGTTAATGATATTATATGAAAAGATTAATTTTAAATATTAATTTCATACTGACATTGATGTTTTTTCATAAAATTTTCAGTCTTCAGTGATTCAATTGGAAAAAAATGTTTAAAACCACAACCACTGAAGACTGGAAATTTTACCAAGAAACATCAATGTCAGGATAAAATTGATATTTAAAAGTAATCTTTTCACATCATATATATATATATATATATATATATATATATATATAATCTTTATTTAAAATTAAATATTTTTGTAAATAAAAAAAGAAGTCTGTATCCATACACAGATATCATTAACTAGAACAAATTATGAACCGACAATTTTGGTTACTTCCCCTATTTTGAATTTGGAAATGCACCAGTGGTTGAGTGTTTTTACTCACACATTGTCTTGAAACCTCTATGCACCATTCATTGTTATGGTTCTTGATTAGAATACTGTGTCAATGCCCTTTAGTTGAACCTCATAGAAATAAACTGGATTAGTGGATGTACCAAGTTTGAGACATTATTTCTGGGTAAATGTGGGTCTACAAAATGATACCGAAAATATCCTGGACTGAACATGTGAGTAATGACGAGATTTTAGGGAAAACACAAATAAAGGACATTTATACTTCAGATCAGAGGCAGCTGAAACTTCAAGGTCACATAATGACAGAAGAGGTTTTAGAAAATTTGACACTCACAGGACATACTGATGGCAAGAGGGGGTACAAAAGTAGCAACTATCCTACCTACCAAGTTTGTATACATGGTTGGAAAAAACGAGGATTAAAGATATCAAAACAACATTGCTAAGTCAGTGAGAACCATGAAGGGTCAAAGCATATAGAAGAAGAAATGCCAATATGCCATTCCAGATTGACTCATCTTGGGGCATCAGTGAGTCCCTGATCAATCATGTTATCAGCTGAACTATACTGATATAAAACCCCAATTGTTTGATGCAGTCGTCTGCCTCTTCAGGGGTATAGTTTGACTTGTAAATGTGCGCTTGCTGGCATGCTTTCATCAGGTGCAATAAGGATGCATTAAACTTCTGCTACATTTAGGGGTGGTTTTCTGCCTAGATATTACACTGGATCTGATTCTGCACAGACTTTACTACACCCAGGACCCTCATGGCATTCATACTGAGCCAAAACAATAACTTTTCATAACTTTTTCCCATACTGAAACAATATTTAACATGGTATATGGACAAAAACAGTTAAAACAAAACAATTTTAGTTTTTTGTCAGAAAGAGAATTATTTTCCCAGGATATGAGAATAGATGTATGAATCTTGTTGAAAAAGTTACACAATGTGATTCAGCAAACAGGTGCACGATCAGAGGCCAGAGATTAAGGTCGGCTGTTGAAAGATATCCAGCTTGACTGCGTGTTGAGAGGCTTGTCGACCAAAATTTCCTTGAGAAAGAAAATTTCTGAGACAAAAAATTATAATTGTAAACAATAAAGGCATGAGATGACGTCAGAAAGGCTGACATCATATGATGGCTCCTCCCGAAGGAGGAGGGGATCTTCCAAAATTGGAAATGTAAAATAGAAAACGACTGGTTGAATTTTGGGAGATTTGCATAAAACCCACCTAATTGCCCACACCACACCAGTTGAAAAGAACACCCATAAATACAAGTACCCACATGGGTCAAAGTTAGTTGGACCTAGCCAGTTGCCGTTGCAATCACAATGACATTGCAACCGGGAGAAAGAGATTTCTGATGTAACACTGTTTGCCAACCTAATGACAAGAATAATGATAATTATCAGCTGAAGAAGAAAAACTCCCACAAAATCCTTGTGCCGTCCGTGAAAGTACAAATCACAGTACTTGAATATTCTTCAAAGAAGCTACCCGCAATTTTCGTTTCGTCGCCTGATATTAGAACGGGTTATGAAAAGAAGAAAGAACTGTAAATATTTTTTTTTATTCTGATATAAACTCCTTGTTTTAGCATGGTTAAGATACCCCAGTGGAAATTCGGCTTAACCCTCTTGAGATCAAAATCACAACATGGGTAAGAGAGGTCACAGTTGAAGAGGTCAATGCCATCAGCAACTGACGAGTGGGCTGGCGGCTTGTTCTCTGATACCAGGATCGATCCTGACCAAGTGGGCAGACCGGGATTGATCCTGAGTACCGCCATATCTGGTGACCGAAGCAGACCGGATCCAGAACGACTTCATATTTGGTGCCATGACCAGAATGCAGCCCTGAATACTTTATAATAACCCACTGCATCAACAGAGTTGCCACCAAACATTCCATAATTGACAATCCAATGTCTACATGCACTGGTCTTGCTTTGAATGCTATGTACACAGATAATCCCTTCCATGATTGGCACATGTCCCTTCTCTATATTGACCTGGAGCAACCCAAGTTGATTAGTGCAATGCAGTCTTCTGTTGATTACAGGTAGTACCAGGCTTATATTTGTTCTGGGCGAAGAGACTGGGATGGACACCTTTTCCCTTGTCATATTCTTCTGGCCCTCTAAGACATGGCCTGCTTTCTTTCATTGGAATTATCACACTCATCATTGTATTTGTTCACTTTGGGGACAACTATTTGCCCCCGTGTCTTGGCACATTTAGTCCATGCATAGTCATCTGTGCCACTGTGCTTACAACATGTTAATCTGCTGCTTTGTCCTCTACCAAAGGATACATCTGTACTTGATTGCATCGGTCAGTAAGCTATCACCAACAGTACATCTGTCATCTTCTATTACTGTCTGGATTGGCCAATATTTGATCTGTACTCATTTCATCCATTCTTGTAGAAGCCTGAATCATGTTTGACACTACTAGAAATACACAGGCTGCATTCAGACATTCCTACAAATAGTACTGCAAGATTTTGTCATCATCCCCTTGACTTGTAATCGTAGAGGGGATCTGAATGCAGAAGCCACACTAAATCTCCTCCACAATGGTCTATTAACGGCAGCCATCAGCAATTCTGATATAGTCCTACTTGTCTATTGACATTGTCCACCCAGTTTTTACAGTGGTATCCTTTTCTACTTCCACATTCAATGGCACCTTGCATGATGTTCTTGAACAGTCTGTTGTGCCATATGTAATGTCCAAACCACACCATTTTTCTTCATTTGACAGTGGCCAGAAGAGGCTCCTTGTGGCCCACAAAACTGTCAACCCTTTTCCATATAAATTCATTGGTTTTGTTTTCAATATAAAATTTCACAGATCATCAAATTGTGCATTCACAAACTCACTTTAATACAATATCATGATATGAAATGTTCATGTGCCACAAGAGTCTGTTGCAAATGCGGAATGTGGGGCATTTTTTTTTGTTTCATGTACAATACTTGTTTAGTACATATTAATAGATAACACATTCCCCACGTGTCAGATGCAATAGCTGAACAGGCTTGACCAGCTTCACTGCACACTGGTAACATATTTGCTCACCCTCTCATTTTCTGGTTATATGCCAAAATATTTTATTGTATGTATTATTGATACACCATAAGTCCAACACAACCACTGAAAGTTTCTTGAATCAAATGCAAAAACTGAATGTTTCTCAAGTTTATTGCAAACACTGAACTTTTCTAAAATAATGCTCACTTCAAGAAAAATGTAAAATATGTCCTCTGATCACCAGAAATGGTTTGCTTTTATAGTTTTCAGAGCCATTAAACTATTATGGTACTACAACCAGCTACTAAGCAGCTGGATAACTTTGATGGTGGCAAACCATCACTTGCAGGATGGCCACTGGTCAGGGACAAATTAGAGAGGTGTAATGTATTGAATAAACTGCCAAATTTGATACTGGTTCAAGAAACTGTCTTACAGATTAATATCCTATAGAATTTGATATTGAACCACAAAACTTATTCCTTGACTGACACTCTTTGGAATTAAGGATATTCTTCATTTGAACTTAGTCATTGAATTTGACATTGCTCTGGGTTTTAACCAAATAAAATATCATTAAACTAAGTTTTCTTGCTTTCTCTATGTTCTTATTGAGTTTTCATTGGGGTCACCTTATATCTGCCTTTGGTGATAATTATCTTGTCATTATCATTTGATGTGTTTCCCAATTAGGAATATTTGGTGTTAGTCAGGGTCTTCTCTGTTGGAATGTGTGTGGCCGAGCAAAATTGGGCTTTTGTCTCCTTGCAGCAGCAATATGGAGTTTTCGTTTTTTTTTTCTTGCTGCATTGGCTCCTTATATGCTATTTTTGTTACATTATTCTTAATATTATCAAGTTTTCACATCTTTTGCCTGAAAATAATCTTTGCATAAATTTTTAAAATATTTTACTTTTTCATTTATTGCTAATGATTTTTATTTTTGTTTTCAAATTTCAGGTTTGATATTCTTGCTGATGTTTATGGAGTTCCTGTAACAATGTTCAAATAAAACATGATATGTTATTTTTCATGTCATTGTTCAAAAATCCTTTGCCAAAATCTGGATATGAACTTCAGTGTGATACCAAAAGTGGACCTGTCCAACTGTGTACAAACTATTTCATTGCAACCTTATGTTGTAATTATTATATATCTTTTATCATTTATTTGTAATGAATCCAACAAAATTGTTATTGTTGACAATGACGGTTTGCGAAGAACACTCTATTGCATCTCCACAAAGCATTCTTCATCTATTCAAAAGACGGTTTCCAAACTTAGAATCATCCAAGAAATGTGTAGCTTCAAAAGGAACACCCAGGAACGGATTCTTCCTTCACCGTTATTTTCACACATCCTGTTATCGTCAGGCAAACACAAATGATAATGTTTTGGTTGGGACTGCAGCCATAATGAAATTCTTGAGATCTAGACACATAGCTTATGAGAAATATTATACAAACATTGTGACAGCCTGCCCCAAACATGGCCAAGTGAAAGATTTAACTAAATGTCTTTATATCAATATGAAATCAGGTAAGTTGATTATGCCTCAAATAGTCTTTCAGTTTTTGTTTTTCCAGTTAAGAAACAGGCAACAGTTATTGCTACTCCTCAGATATCAATTCCAATTTAGAAAGTATTTTTTGTCTTCAATCAAATAAGAATGTCTTTGAACAGATATAGTAATTCTGCATAATGTTAACTTTATATAGAGGCTATATAGCTATTGTATATAAGTCGATAACTAGTATTGATCATTTCTTTAATTTTTACTCCTTATGGTATTGTGGTGATATAGACCGTTCATTATTGTCAAACTCTCCGCCTCAGTAGAGAGGAACCCAGACGAGGCTCTGCAAAGTTTTGTCCGGGGAGGTAGACAGGCCCTGAACCCTTTTATACAGGTTCAAAGGGAATAATTTTTTGACCAAGCCACGATAAACTTGGCCCTGTGCCACATAGACCCACGTGGGCAGGGACGTTAAATATAATGATATTGTGACCAAGTGGTTAGAATGCTAGCACTCAGACCCAAGTTAAAATCTCCCGCTGTTCATTTACTCAAGCAGGTGCATTCTTGATGTCGACTTAAGGATGCCATTGGGAATTACCTTAAAACCATAACATGACCCAATCCTTGTGAGTGAAATTGGGTAGATGAAACGATTCAGAATTTGTCATGAAATCACAAGTCATCATGACAAAAGGTTTGATTGTACTGACCTTGTTCTAACTGGTAATCATACTAAATCATCTACTCTTTCCCAGAAACTTCAAGGTTCGCTCTTCATAGTTGCAGTACAAACTAGAGATGAATTATGTGGGTGTTGAACAAATACAAAAGAGCAGCCATCTGTTGTCCCTCAAGCAGCTGGATGTGCACTGAAACGTGTAGCTGGCCATTATTATTATATTAGTTTTAAAGCTGTCCATGTATACAATGCATTAGATTAGTTTTCAGGAAAAATAATTTCAATTAAAAAAATTTATTAATTTTTATTATCCTCCATGCACTTGTGACAGTTTTTCAAAGTATTCTCTTCTTTCATTTCTTACAATAAATTGTGATCATTTAAAAAAATTTTTCTCTACTGTAAGCTCCATCCAAATAAAGGGCCCAGGGGTCACTTATAGTAGAGGGTTATGTTAAGAGACAGTTTACATGAATAGGAAGGGGAGATAATGGTTAACCCCAGACTTGAACAGGTTAAGACTGAGAATAGTCTGCACAATAAATGTGGCATGATTAAGGTTTCTGTTTGGTTGGTGTCATGTCTTCTGACAGCTGATCAAAAGTGCACCAGGCTGATCACATCTTCAGGGAAAATCTGACATGGCTTGAGACAGATCCAGCTGGTTTCCTTGAATGTTTCCTATTCCAGGACGAGTGTTGGGTTCATCACTTTGAGCCACGGACACCCCATGCAGTGAAAATGCACCTCCTCACCTGTTCCAAGGAAATCCAAGGTTTCAGAAGGTGATGGCATCAGTTTTTTTTTAGACTATCTTCAAAAGAGTCACAATGGAGAATGCTATGAGGCAGTTGTAAAATGCTATTATGGCCAAACGCTCAGGAAAACTGATAAAAGCAGACTTGCTTAGTCAGGACAATTCTGTAGCACACCAGTCCTTGATTTCAATGACTGTTCTGCATAGCTGTGTTTTTGAACTGCCTGATCAATCACCCTATTCTCCTGATTTAATTATCATATGTTCTCCAATATGAAAAAACACTTAGCTGGGAATCAGTATTGCACTGAAGATGATGACATATTTGCTGTTGATGTAGTTTTGATGAACAGAATGAACAGTCTTCTTTGAACAGTCAGATGTCTGTTTAACCTGAGCAAAACAAAGCAGTTAGGAATAAAGAGTTAAAATTAATGCATGCAAGATTTCACAGTTCTAGCATTACTCGTTCATAGTCAACCTATGAACTTTTCAGCCCACTCTTGTATTTCTCATATGCAAGAATTTAAAAGAAATAAGATTTCACAGTTCTAGCATTACTCGTTCATAGTCAACCTATGAACTTTTCAGCCCACTCTTGTATTTCTCATATGCAAGAATTTAAAAGAAATAAGATTTCACAGTTCTAGCATTACTCGTTCATAGTCAACCTATGAACTTTTCAGCCCACTCTTGTATTTCTCATATGCAAGAATTTAAAAGAAATAAGATTTCACAGTTCTAGCATTACTCGTTCATAGTCAACCTATGAACTTTTCAGCCCACTCTTGTATTTCTCATATGCAAGAATTTAAAAGAAATAAGATTTCACAGTTCTAGCATTACTCGTTCATAGTCAACCTATGAACTTTTCAGCCCACTCTTGTATTTCTCATATGCAAGAATTTAAAAGAAATAAGATTTCACAGTTCTAGCATTACTCGTTCATAGTCAACCTATGAACTTTTCAGCCCACTCTTGTATTTCTCATATGCAAGAATTTAAAAGAAATAAGATTTCACAGTTCTAGCATTACTCGTTCATAGTCAACCTATGAACTTTTCAGCCCACTCTTGTATTTCTCATATACAAGAATTTAAAAGAAATAAGATTTTATATTTAAAAAACATTCTTGAATTTAAATCTTTGTTAACATTAAAATTAATGTCAAATTTGTCTTTTTTTTTAATTCTGTTTAGGAAACTTTTTTTGTAATAGCTGTAAAAAGTCTGGAACATGGGAACAGCTTCAAGATAATATTAATGTCATTCTTGGTCAACGGAAAAAGTAAGTTTGAATTTTACACGATTATTTGTAACTTTTACCTATGTACATATACTTAATATTTTTGGGAAACTTTTAACAGTGACGTCATAAAATCATCGTATGTGGCTCAATCTGGTGTTTGCTGACTAGTCATCTTTCTATAGTGGGTCATATCAGTTGTGTCACTGCATTAGTCTTCACTGCTGTCATGCCAATACACCACTGTCTCTGTTTCATACTGAAGGTCAAATCAGCTATCTTTTCACCTGAAGTAAATTTTCTTTGTTGTATGCATATGACCTGTTTTTTTTTTTTTTTTTTTTTTATTGTCTCCACAAGGCAAATTTTACTGATTACTTCTAATCGACAGGATGTAAGTGAGTGAGAGAACTTTCCAATCCTATCATTGCAGACTCATATCCTCTGAGTTGAAAAATCTCATGGAAGAATTTTGAAGGGAGAAACTCCTTTTTTTTCACCTTCTCATGATTTCCTGATTCATCAATTAATGGGCCAAAGAAAAAAACACTCCCCCCACTTTTTTCATTTTTGGCAGAATTTGTGATCAAATATATTCATAAATATAAATATAGTATACTTCCAACAACCTATTTTTTTTTTAATTTACTTTTTTTTTTTTTTTTTTAGTTAATAGATCCTTAGTTTGGTCTCTTCTATTTTTTCTGATACATATTTAAGCTCTAAATAAAAAATGTGTCTAGACGATAAGTTTATCTGTTTAATGGTCAAAGTTTTAAACTAAATTTTGATCAGATATTTTGACAGTATAATATTCAGTTTATTTAATTATTATTCACCAAAGAATGAAGTTCATTAACAAGTAAAAAATAACTAGTATAAATAAATAAGTAAAATATATTTATTTATTTATTTTAAAACAAACCCTAAGTGCACTATTTACATTTTTATTAAACAAACCCTAAGTGCACTATTTACATTATTTGGACTATTGTCCTCATCTTTGTTGCCATATTTATTACAACGTTTCGGTCGTTGTACACACCGGCCATCATCAACTGTACCCTTTATTTCGCTCACTGGTTTAGACTGTTCTAGTTCTATGTGCCATGTTTAATGTCAGTTATCAGTTATCTCCTGTTAATTTCCCTCTTAAAGTTCTTCACTGCCTTAACCAGGTATTGAACTCGCACTCTTTGGATACTGTCAATGGATCTAACCAATGACTTTATCCACTGTGTCATGTGTCAAGGACAAAATAAAACTGTAAAAAGGAATTATTTTAAATTAATAAAACCTGTAAAAAGGAATATTTTAAATTTAGTATACGATCAAAAAGAAAATGACTTTGACAAAAAATATTCACTATAATTATGTGATAATAGAGTAATGATATTTGGCTGGCAAATCCACGGGTCATGTTATCTCATCTCATTACATGGTTAGAAACTATAAACTTAAATCGAACTTGATATATTGGCTCTAATTTTTTGTAAAATACTTGGATATAATATAATGAATAATTTGCAGTGTAAAAACAATTTTCGATTTTTTGTTGAATACGCCCTCCTCTGCTGAACGCATCAAATATACATGTATATATATATATATATATATATATATATATATATACACAAAAACAATATGACCAACAATTAGGAGATCATGGCTGCTGTTTTTTCTTTTGTTCTCATAAAAACCACCAGACTGTAATTTAATGTTTTGACTTTGTTTGAAAACTAAGCAAAACTCTACTAAAAAGAAAATTACTGTCACCATGCTTCGTACACAACACAGATTGAAAAGAAAATATATCATTATTCCTCATTACCACAGAAAATTACTCCCCCCTGACCACTTGAAAATAGCTAAATTATTGGTTGAAGATGTTCAGAAAAAAACAGCATTGAGGATAACAGTGGCTTCCCTCTGTCTTTTCTACAAATATTTTCATGATAACTGCTCTGACAAGCTTTTTTTCCTGGGTAACCCCACTACATGAATTTAAGCGTGCTACTAGACTAGCACCTCGGTCCCACACTTTTTCCTGCTGAAATAGCTAAATGTAACCACCACTTCTACTCCAACAGTTTCTTTTCTCGCACTTCCTGACAGTGGAACTTCTTCCCATTTACTTGCTTCCCTGATAACTACAATCTTCAAAAATTTAAATGCAGTGTCAATCACCATCTTCTGTTGTCTTGAACCCTGTTCATCTTTTATCATTTCCTCAATCCCCACCTATACCCAGTCTTTTCTCTCACTTTCACTCTCCATAATCTCCTACGTACAAGTTGCATTCCTACCCTTCTTGGGGTGAAATCACGTTTTGAAATGGCATCGAAAAGACACAAACAGTTTTATAATTTCATGATCACTGAATAGGACTTTACTTGAATTTCTCAACAAAGTTGTTTGACTCTTTCTGGAGGAGATTTTTCCCTTCCAATTTCTCAAAGCTTCCTTTGTGTTGTTTTTTTTTTTTTTTTTTTTTTTAAATACCATATACTGACCTAAAACATAAAATCAAGAAAATAATGATTAAAAAATGGCAACAAATATGGGACAAAAATCCCATAATAAACTTTACCAAATAGAACCCATTTTAAAAGAAAGGAAACTGAATCTTAATAATACAAGAAGAGAAGAAACCACCCTTACTCAGCTATGCATTGGACACACTAGACTGAGTCCCTCCTTCATACTAGAAGGAGAGCCTCCTCCTAAATGTCCCTATGGAAACCAATACACAGTAAAACATATACTGATAGAATGCACAAACCTTATACACATTTGAAGAAAGTTCTACAACATTAAGAGTACAAAGAAACTATTTACAAAAATTGATCCAAGTCATAATAAACTTCCTGAAAAGAATTGGTCTTTTATCAAGGATTTAGTATGATGTGTAATTAATATATGCTACCTTTAAACTTTGTGCAAACAAATTGTCTATACTAAATGGAAATCCTTGTCCTAAACAGTAATACCTGGAATTATTTTGCTGTGTGCAAACGAATAAGCTCTAACTTATATAGCTTATAGACGTTTACAAGTCCTATATATTTAATATATATATATATATATATATATATATATATATATATATAAACTAAATTTCGCATTATATGACCTAGAGTGGTTGATATGCCATAAAACCCAACCAACAAACCTGCTTCGGGTGAACTGATTAAAAACAAAAAAAAGTTCTCTACATAGTGAGTACTCAAAAAAAGAAATTCCAATATGTTCAATGTCTGCTGTATATAAGTAATAGAACAATAAAATAGACAAAAAATACTTCTAAGTGATGTGTTTTGGTTTTGTTTCCAGAAGTTCTGACTAGTAATTGTTTTATAGATGGAGTCAGTTTATCGTATGAGATGTCCAACAAATGTTGACTCCATTGGTAAAAACCATCATTAGTCTAGACATGTACTTTTGGGGTACAGCATGAGTTACTTTAGTTATTTTATTATTCTGTTTCCCTCTGTGTGTCTTATATACAGATTTGTATACCTTCCTTACTTATATATCTATATATATATATATATATATATATATTGAACAATAAAAAAATATTAAAAAATTAAAATCTTCAGACACACTGGGTTGTATATTAATATTTCTTTGTTTTTATTATTTCATTTAGATTCCTTGACTAGTTTTGGCCAACATGGCCATCATCAGGAGAAAAAATATTTCCTGTTTGCTGTTTGCAGTGAACTACAGAAATGAATGTCTTGATAGAGAAAATGAACTTTTATCTGTAGTTTTCATTTGTTATTTTATTTTTTTAACATGAATTTTGATCAGTCCTCATGTTGGACAAACAGTCTCTTTTAAGTTTTTATTTAAGAGCTAGATTGATTCATGCTGCTCTGAATATATATATATATATATATATATATATATATATGTAAGCAAATATATGGATATAGAATCCGACAGTATGATGAAAATATACGGGAAAAAACAAACAAAAATCCTTACAAGCAATAATGCTGTTTTAATGTTAATATGTCGACGTCGGACGTTTCGGTCAATAAACCATCTTCAGGACATATTCAATATAAAATATAAAATATAAATAACATTATCAAATTTAACATGACAAAAACGATGGACACAAGAACAAGACAAATCCAAACAGATAACTAAAAGTTTATGCGATCAGCGTTTAGTTTTAAACATGGTCACGTTGTCACCACGTTTGCGACGTTGTGAAAACGTATTCCTAAATTTGAATATTATGAAAGAAAAATGAAAGAAATTCTATTTGATCTAAAATTATATGTACGCTTGTCGAGCCCACATATTTTTAAGTCACAGTTTGTGTATGAGATTTGGTAGATGCAAGCATCGGATGTAATCTGTTGCTTGCTGGTGCTATTAAATCCAAGTAGAGTCTGATGTAGTCAGGGAAATAAAATTCTATTTGATCTAAAATGTATATGTACGCTTGTACAAATTTGGATTTGTCTTGTTCTTGTGTCCATCGTTTTTGTCATGTTAAATTTGATAATGTTATTTATATTTTATATTGAATATGTCCTGAAGATGGTTTATTGACCGAAACGTCCGACGTCGACATATTAACATTAAAACAGCATTATTGCTTGTAAGGATTTTTGTTTGTTTTTTCCCGTATATTTTCATCATATCTATATATATATATATATATATATATATATATATATATATATATATATATATATATATATATATATATATATATATAATTTCCAATATAACTAAAAATAGATGTGTAAAGGGGCAATATGAATAAAGAGAAAAGGAAAAATTAGCTGATGCATTTAATTCTCTGATGGACTTTATCATGGCAAAATTTAGAATCTTATTTTGTAATAAGTATTTACAAACAAAATTAAAAATGTTAGTTTTACTAATTTTTTTAATTTAAGAAGCACTGATAAATATTCATCAGGCTAACTGAGAAGTTGAGGTAAATTATGGAGGATCCTTTCCCAATCAAACATACATGACTATCAAAATGTTAGAAAATGAAAAGACAACATTTAAATTCAAAACCCCCTTATTTAAAATGTATAATAGATAAAATAATCCAAAACTAAAATAATATAAATATTAATTACATTATTAAAAAAAAAGAAGTCATATACTCACTTTTGTTTATTAGATTATGTCACTTACCATCCTCCATAATTTGGGTAGACTTTTCAGTTAGCTAGATGAATATTTGAGCATTTCTTAAGTTTTGAAAAACTAACAGCGTTTGCCTTGATAAAGTCCATCAGAGGATGAAATATGTTGGCTAAAATAAATTTTCCTTATATATATAAAGAAATATAGTCTTAAGGTGTGCTATATTTATGGGATAAACTGCTCAATATCAGAGATAGAGCGTGTGTAAATATAAACGTGAACATTGAAGTCAACACTTAGAGGTGACAGGCTGTTTCATGCGAGACACAATCATCAGGCCTGTCGTCTCTGAGTGTTGGTATATATATATATATATATATATATATATATATATATATATATATATGTATATATATGTATGTATGTAAAAGAGAAAATAATCTATTAAAGTCAAAAGTTTTTCAAAGGGCTAATTTTTGAATCCTCTACAGTAAATTTATATCCATGATTATCAAGTATATCCCCTTTCCTTATAAAATTTCTGTTGTCACAAGATGTGATAATTAAAATCAATTGTGATAAAAACAAAAGCAGAGAAAGTAGAAAGTTGAATCAGTTAAGTTAAACACTGAGATAAACTTTAATGATGTTAATCGTTAAATTTAAAATTTTAAAGATTAACATCCCTGTATCTTTAATGTTTTCTATTTAAATTTGTAACCAGTATTCATTTGATTCCATATTCCACCTGTTATGATGCCAGCATTCTGTGGCTATTGTTATAACACACTTACTTATATAATGTACTTTGTATAAGGATTCTCTATACATATGCTTTGGCTAATTGCCATAATACCTGTATTAGTTAGTCTGAAGACCGATTCGAAATGGCTATCAGTCTTACCTCTGATCTGGAGTTCTTTATACTAATAGATTAGTTCATATAATCACCAGGGTATACTACTTGTGCCACAATGCCCCACTTTTGAGATTAATATTTTTATAACATTTTTCTTTTTTATTGATATTAGAATTTCTCCATCTTCTTTCTGGAGAGTTTGCCAATGTACTTGACTCTAGCATTTCCATCTCAGATCCACTTCCCGTTCATCAGTAAGCTTTTTTTTCTAGAACTTGTCCTTGTAGGTTCCATAACTTGATGTGGTGCTGGCACATTGTAAATGTCATATATCATTTTTAATGGTTCTTCCAATATTAAAGATCTTTCATCACTGAATCTTTTTTTTTTAAGCTGATGAGAGTGCATTTTAAGTTCAAATTTCTTCTTTTTCAACATGTAAATTAATTTCCTGAGTCTTTTTGATATTTTGCTGTCTTCTCTTGTTTTTTTGCCTTCCTCATATGCTCTAAAGAACATTATATCATGAATCTTGAAACTTTTGGTGTCACTTTTGTTAACTCTTCATGTTTTTAATTTGGTAATAACTTGTTGAACACCAATTTTACTCTTCTGGCAAACATTAATTCTGCCGGCAACATCCCTGTTGCTGTCTTGGGCTTAGGTGCTTCCTCAGTTAATTTCTCAAGATTTGCTTTCTTCAACACTTTTTGAACATTCCCACAAACCATTCTGCTTGTCTGGTCAACCTTGGATGATAGGGCACAGTTGTAACATGTTTGATGGAGAACATCTCACAAACAATTCATGCAAGAAATTCACTGTCACTGAAGATATTGGATTTTTGCACTTTTATGACACTATCAACTACCACAAGATAATATGGTTTACTGCATATGCAGTCTTGACCACAGCATGTCTGTCTTTGGCAAAGGTTTTATCTTTGCGATAAGTAGTTTTGCTGCTAGATTACAACTTCAAGATGCATTCACTATTCTTTCAATATCTTGGTCCATTCTGGTTCAATATACGAAACTTCTCATCATAAATTTAATTCTAGAAATACCAAGATATCTGCAATGAAAATCCTTTAAGATTCACTTCAGTAACACGCTCAGTATTACAACTCTTTGACCATTCATTACCACACCATCTCATATTGAATATTTGTTTATGTCTGGATTTTGTTTTTTGTTACTTTCTCCAAATTGCTTTTTTTATTTTCACAATGAAAACATTATTTTCCACTTTTTCTTTTATTTCGTCCAGGGTCACTAGTAACTCTCATACTATGTTGCACTTCTTTTTGTTTTTTTTTTGTTTTTTTCATTACACTTTTTAGTGCTGTGATGACCATGTCCTTCAATGCTTTCTGCATTTCTTTGTTAATTTATCTGCATGTCCTAATTTTTTAGACGCTTGGTACTCCATCATAAAATCCTAGTTTAATAGGATGGTACCCCAGTGTTTTAGTCCATTATCTGTATGAGTAGTTATACTTTTCTTTGAACCATATAATGGTAATAAAGGCCTGTACTCTGTTTGCAATGGGAAGTTTCTGCCTTGAATAAATTTTTCACTGTAAATATAATTGCTAAAATTTCTTTCTCTATCTGGCTGTAATTTTTCTCTGCTGGTAGAAGCAATCGGGAAGCACGAGTGAAGACTTTCATTTTACCACCATCGTATTTGTGTTAAATCACTGCTACAGTACCATATTCACTAGCATCTGACACAACTACAATTTCTGCTTTTGGGTCGTAGTGTGCTAATGATAAATCAGACGTATGTCTTTCTTTTTTTTTTTTCTTTCAAGTTACTTTTAGACATTTATCGTTCCTATTCGACTTTAATCCCTTTTTAAGTAGATCATTAAGTGGAGCCCTAAACTTATGCATGTTATGTATTAGGTTGGTGCAAAAATAATGACCTAATAATGTCGTTTTTTGACGTGTAACGTCAAAAAACGACATTATTAGGTCATTATTTTTGCACCAACCTACTACATAAATTTGATAGTAATTAGTCAGACCTAAAAAAGCATGTAACACAATCACATTTGTTGGAGTGGGCATATTTTTAATTGCAATTGCCCTCAATGGATCTGGTTGCTTGCTATTTTTATCAATTATTTTAACAAGGTATTTAATTTTCTGCAAAAACAATTCACATTTTTCTTCATTAAGCTTGAATCTGTATTCTCTTTGTTTTCCAAAAATTTTTTTCACATGCCCAATATATTGTTTTTTCGATATACTTTTGATCAAAATGTTTTCCGGATATTCCACAGCAATGTTATAATCTGCAGGCATGGTATCCATGGCATATTGAAAAATTACTGGTGTCACCTTTATATCAAAAGGAACTCGGTTAAATATTTATAATCTGTGCATATTTATGGTCGTTAATTCAGATCTCAATCTGAATTTGTAAATATGCTTCAGAATGATCCAGCTTTGAAAATATTCTTCCACCATTCAACTTCGAAAAAATTTCTTCTGGACTTGTTAATGGTTGTGCTTCTAAACAACTGTTTGATCCAGTTGGAAAATCTGTGCAAACACAAATTTTATTATTTCTTTTCTTTTTCACATGCACTGCTGGTGCAGCCCATTTCGAATAGTTAATTTTTTCCATTATACCAATTCTTTCGAGTCTGTCCAATATTTCATTAACTTATTTTAATGTTGTGAATGATATACACCATTTTGACTTAAATACTGCCATCAAACCTTTTTTTTTACTTTATAATCCACTTTAAAGTTTGACAGAACTTCTAGTAAACATTTTTTAATTCTTCCTTAAATTGGTTGCTTGTTCACTGATGTTTTTAAAATGTGTATTGGCAAATCCCAAAGTTGTATTAGTTCCATCCAGTTTGTTGTGAATAGATTTGTAGCATTTTTTAATACATAAGCTTCAGTTTTTTTCATTGTTATTATGGAAAAAGAAATTGCAAATTATTTCTCCAAAAAAATAAATTCTCACCAGAAACTTATGACTTTGGAAGTCCTTTTTAATAAAGGCTTTCCAATTTCCTTACATGTGGTTTAATTCATTATTGAAATACCACTACCAGTGTCTAGTAGCATTTTCACATTTACAAATTTTCTTTTGTTTCTATGACCATTTTATCTGTTGCACTGCTGTGTACTAATTTTTCCTGTGACAATTTTTTTTCTTGTTTTTTTTTTTTTTTTTTTTTTTTTTTGCTGTGTTACTTGATGTCTTCTTTTACCACACTTGTAACATTCTGCATTTTTAAATTGGCAGTCTTTTCTAAGATGTAATTTACCACATGTGAAACAAAGATTTATTCTCCTTTTCGTACATTTGTCCTTTGCTTGTACCAATGCGCATTCATTTTTTTGAATTCAGCATCCTTGAATTTTGAATTCAGCATCTTTTTCAGATTTAACATTGTCTGACAATCATCCACTATTTATTGTAGTGTAATATTATTGTTTTGTTCAATTTTTGTTAAAATTTTCGCTCATATTTCAGCATCTTTAGCTATTAAACCTTGCACAAAAATGAATTTTTTGGACATATCTGGACTCATTTCATTTATTCTAAGCTTTTCCCATTCTTTATTATAAATACCAGAATGCATGGCAAAATCTTTGTCCTCTTTTTTGTTTTGATTCATCAATCCCCAATGAGCATTAATCATAGAGCTTTTGTCACTAAAGATTTTTGTCAGAATGTGTACCATGTCTTCAAACCAAATTTCACTTGGTTTTCATGGTAAAATGTAATTGCAGTATCTTTCATACATTATCAGAGCTATTTTCCTCAACAACAATCTCATTTTGCCTCACTTTCACAGCTGCTGCATTTCTGATTGAATATTTGTTCATATCTACAAAAATATGCAGAAAAATTCAGTCCCTCATGAGAATTGTATATAAATTCTGATATGGTCTTTTGAAAAGCATCTGGTGTAAGAGACATTAAAGAATTTATTGTTTTCTTCAACATTATATATAACAAATTCTGTTGCTGTTTTTGCAGTTCTATCAACTGTTGATTTTGTTGCTGTTGAATTTCAACTATGGAAGCCAAGATTTTCTCTATATTCGGGAGAATGTTTTTTTTTTTTCTTAACCAACATGATTGAAATTCTTGTAACTCCAGTTACAATTTGTATGAATTTCTCATCCTCATTATTGTTATAAATTGTAAGAGTTCTGAATCCTCAATACAATGGTTATAAAACCAGAGTTTTTGATTCCTCATTGCCACTATCATAACAGCAGTATTCTATGTCTGTTGTTATAACACACTCTTACTTACATACCAATGCTTTGTATAAGGATTCTCTATATGTATGCTTCAGCTACTTACCATGATGCCTGTATTAGTGTGAAGATTGACTTCAAATGGCTACCAATCTTACCTCTGTCCTGGAGGTCTTTATAGTAATGGACTAGTTCATATAGTCACTGGGGTGTACTATTCACTCTACATCACCACCACTTCTATATATGACTGAAACCATTATTTTCTGAAGAAGTTCCTTTTAGAGACAAAACCTGTCATGTAGGTATTTTTTCATATTGTCATTTGATGACCAAATAAAAGTCTAATATATAGATTCCTGTATTATGTCTCTCAATTCAGAAAAACCGACCTGCCAGCCGAGGCTTCAGAAAATGCCGACTGCTGCTCTGCAGTGGGGTAAGACACCTGCCCATATAAGGCCCCCTTTTTACCTTTTTTGACCCATAATGTCTGGGGATGGGATCCTTGTGGTTGAGGGCTTCTGGAGTCGGGGTTAGTTACTTCTGATTCCCACCACACCACTTTGGCCCTTACTTAGACTAGATGGATTCAGTTGGCTAATAACTATATCAACTTATGGTATACTTTATAATGAAATACAATACCCCAAATATACACTGGGGTAAAATACCATCTTTATCCAATTTTTAGACATTAGAAGGCAATGGCTGAGGGTCAGTCGGTTCAAAGAGATCTAGGCTTAGACATGGCTATGAACATTCCAGTTTGTACACTTATTTGAGAAGTGCATTAAATAGTTTAATGGTTGCTCAGAGTCTCTCTCAAACATGAGTATACTGGTTTGTGTAGCCCTAACCTGACAAGGCGACTGGCTTTCCCTTTTGACACATACCAATGTCGGGTTCAGAGGAAAGTGAGGAGCACAAGCAATGAATCTTAATACGCAAAAATTATAAATAATCAAAATAAAAAGCCCAAGAGATGTTTTTTTTTTTTTTTTTTTTTTTCAGATTCTGACTAATTAATATAGAATTTCCAAGAATTTTTGTGCTCATGTCCCTAGAAAAAAAATCTGCTGACATAACTTTGCCCTTTCTTCTTTGAAAATGTACTATCCAGTAGGCTTAATCCTAAAACAGAAAGTTGAGAGATGGCAATTTGCTGGTTGAACTGGAACATAGCAAACATGCAGAAAATATAATAAAGATGAAGACCTTTCATAATATCAAAATTAAATCTTTCCCTCATGTGAGACTGAATGCTTCTAAGGGAGTCATTAGAAGGAAAGAGTTGTCTCTGGCCACACCTAAGGAAATTATATCTGCCTTAGGAAGACAAAGGGTCAACAGTTATCCTAGAATCTTAATTAAAATAAAAAGGGAAACAGTTATAACTGATACATATATCCTTACATTTGGCACATGTGGAATCTCCTAAAAAATAAAATAAGGTATTATATTGAGCCAATGGAACAATATACTGCTGCTCCACTAAGATGCTTTAGGTGCCAAAAATTTGAGTATCATATGGATAGCTACAGGAATTGCCCAACATGTGGAAAATGTGGCCAGTTGGGCTGAAACCATTCTGAAGAAGAATGCTTTGATGAAATAAGATGTGTTAACTGCCAGTGTACTCAATAACATGCGATTTCTAGGAAAGGGAAATTGTCGAAGTAAAATATAAAAGAAACATCTCATTTTCAGAAGCAAGGCAAGTAGTAGAAGATTACAAGAAAGGCTCGCCCTTCTGACACAAAAATAATAGAAAATAAAACTGCAAATAATGACGGTCAGCCTGACAAATACAGTACCCTCATTGAGAAGCTTGTATACTTGGGACCAAATGATTGGCCTAAATTTCTAACTTCAGTAAAAAGTCTATCTTCCAAAGGAATGGTGCAAGCTGAACCACAAAAGAAGGACAAAGAAAAAACTAAATGATAAATAAAGTAAAAACAAATAGCAAAACGACAACTCAAACACAAACCACTCCTACCAAAAATATCAAATCTGCTACTAAACAAATGTCACAGCTATCACTTAATCACTCACAAAAACCCAGGAAAGATGGACTGAAAAGCTTATTTCCCAAAACAACAGAATCAACCAAACAAATGCTGGAAATCCACAATGATCCAATTTCTAAGCAAAAAGATGAAGGTAGAAAGCCAAAACCTCCAAAATGAAAACCAAGGAAACAGAAATCAAAACCACATAAGCTGAAGGCCAAAAATGCTTAAACGGTCATGCATAAAGATAATTCAATGGAACTGCTGTAGAATAAAGGCAAATATAAATGAACTGATTCTGTTAATAACAGACCTGTCACCAGCAGTTGTTTGCCTTCAGGAAACATTTCTTAAGCAAGATGAAAAAAAATGAATATAAAAGAATATCAACAATGCAACCATGCACATGACACTGGGCTTCATGCATCTGGTGGTGCATCTATCATAGTTAGGAATGATTTAACCGAAAGTAAAATAAATTTGACAACTACTTTGCAGGAAACTGCTGCTAAAAGTGATCCTATGTAGGCCAATAATCATTTGCTTGGTATATATCCCACCTAATGAACAAGTAAATGAAGCTGAAATTCATGAAATTATAAAGCAACTCCCTGTGCACTTTATGATACTAGGTGATTTTAACTGTCACAGCACCATACGGAGCTTTAAAGACACAAACCAAAAGGGAAGGAGTTTAAAAATAATTATAAGCAACAATGATTTATGTATTTATGATGATAAAACTGAGCTATAGATTCAATCCATATGTGATCCACCAAGCTATATGGATTTCTTTTGGAAGGTCCTATGCGGTAGTGATCACTTGCCAGCTGTTCTTCAAAATTCAGAACATAATAATTAAAAACCTCTCCATTATAAATTAGACAGAGTGTACTGGGACAAATTTAAAAACCAATGTTCTGATAAACTAGCTGAAGGTAAATACATCAAGGACTTAAAACAGTTTATGGAAATCATTATATCTATAGCAAAGGAATACATTTCAAAAAGTTCAGCCATCCTGGGTAAGACGTTAAACTACATCCACGTCCTGGGTAAGATGTTAAACTATGTCCAGCAGCAAGACCTCTGATCAGGAGGTTTTGAGGAGCATGGAACAACCTCTTAATTGTTGGTGTTCCCAGGTCCACCCTGACCTGGGGTGGTAGCATCTGTTATGGTCCGAGCTATTGGCAAATAGTTAACTGTTATCAGCAATACTTTTTTGAAACAAATTATTACCAGCAATACAATTTTGAAGGAAAGATATTAACAGAAACAGATTTTTGACAAAACTAAATATTACCAGCAATAAAAAATGTTATCACCATTAAATAACCCATTGAGGTTGATATGCTGTAAAACAAAATAAACCAAACGAAAAAGTTCAGTACAAAAAAAATGTAATTCAATGATGAATGTAAGGAAGCTATCAGGCTCAGGGGAAAAGCTTTGAGAGATTTCAACAAACAGCCTTCAACCTCTAATTTCCTACAATTTAAGCAACTTTGAGCAAAAGCATGGAAAATAATTAAAGAAAGCAAAAAAGAATGTTGGAAAAATGATGTCAGCAGACTTAATTCATCATCCCTATTCCAAAACCTGGAAAGGATGAACACTCCCTGAAAGCTACAGGCTGATACCACTAACAAGCTGCCTATGTAAAACTATGGTGAGAAAGGTCAAGAACAGGTTGACTTAGTACTTGGAAACTAATGGTCTAATCAGTGACTATTAATGTGCTTTTAGGAATAGAAGAAATACGATGGATCACTTAGTATACCTCAAAAACCTTTGTATGAAAAGCCTTCATTAAGACCGAACAACTCACAGCAGTATTTTTTTATTTAGAAAAGGCAACATGAAAATTTGGTATCTGGAAAGACCTGCATGACCTGGATCTAAAAGGAAGGCTGATATTTTAAGTCCATATAGGAAGTACATTATCGGAACTGTAAAATGAAGGCTTGACCAGTCACCTGATACAAAAAACAACAAAGACAAAATTGGCAGGGCTTAAATACAGCTCCAGGATTGAACCAGTTTTAACAAATAGAGATGCCAAGCCTCCTGCTACTGATTTAACTGCAATTAGCTTCTATCTAGATCTAACAATGACCTTGAATATAAAGGTACTCCTCACTAAAATACCAGGATTTACTGCCAACCTACAGAATGGGAAGGTAATCTGTAATAAAACAAAAACAACAGGATTTTCCCAACCATCTAACAACAAAAGAAGCTTATGCTGCAACCACATTAAACACAGGAATTCATTCACTAGCTCAGTCACTAAATCTATTTTCAAAATCTATCACGACTCTAACTGTAGAAGTCATAACATAATTTACCTCCTAGAATGTGCATTATGCCAGAAACCATATGTAGGAAAATCTGAATGACTCTTTCACTACAGAATTAATAATTATTGCAATTGAATTAAGTTGACTCACCATGAAAAATTATTACCTGTAGAACAACGTTTCCACCTAGCAAAACACGATTTTAAAACCCATGCCAAATTCACTATAATTGAGAGAATAGAAAAGTTCAGAGCAGATAGCATTACAAAGATTTTAGAGTTCCATGAAAATAAGTGGATACAACGTTTAAAAATGCACTATCCAGACGGGCTTAATCACAAATTTAACAATATAGATAGTATTAATATATAACCCCACAAATCAGGACCTACCCACATTTCTCACCCACACAAGACAGACAGCTTACGGAGGTGTTGAGGCCTCACACTTATAAACGCATGTTTAAATTGTTTTATAATATGAATTAGACAAATTAAGTTTCCAATTGTACTTCATTTTAAAAGATTTTTTTTTTTTCTTACAGGAAAATAATTGAATGTTTTACTGACATTCCTGCACTACAAGCATCAAGTACTTTACTTAATTTTTATGATCAATCCGTTCCTCTCAAAAAATTAGATGACATTTCTTTAAATTCTTGGAAGGAAAGCTTAAATTGCCAGGTAAGTGCAAAAATATTTAATATTCTGACCAAGTCTTTGTGCAGCCACACCTGATATTATTATGTGTGCAGTCCAAATTGGTAAGATAAAAACTAAAATTAACAATGAAGGATTTGTTTGCTTAGTGCCATATCAACTCCTTTTGGGTCATTTAATGCTGAAATTTTATTTTCTTGGTTGCATTAGTAATTTCATTTACAAAAATGTATTGCTGGTAACTTTTTTCAAAAATGTATTGCTGGTGTTTTTATTATGAAAATGTATATTTAATACATTCATAGTGTTTTAATCCCAGTTTGGAGGTTACCAATTTGCTCATAGTTGAGACCCTAACAGTTATTACCAATCTGGGTTAGGGTAGACCTGGGAACAACAGCAATTATGAAGTGGTTAATGAAAATTTTACCTGTGTGTGCATAGACTAAATGGAAATGAACTAAAAACAAAAGATACAAGTTTTTATACATTAGTTCTCAATGGATTAACCTCTTTATAGATTATCCCATACATTTAGCATTTGAAGGATTATCATGATTATAATTTGGCAGCCTTTTACATTTTAGATCCAGAAATAATATATACTGATCATCTTGCACCTAGAAACACTAGTTTCACAAAATTATTCTCAGTAGCTACAGTTACAATGCTGTGCTGAACAAGCGCAGATCTTCGGTCAGTTTCTCACCAATGTGACATGGCTTCCTTCTGTCTTTTCTATAAATATTTTCATGGCAACTCTTCTGATGATGTTCCTTCCTTTGTGCCTCAACTACATGAAGTTAAGCATGCTACTAAATTGGCAATTTGGTCGCACCGTTTTACTGCTGAACTAGCTAGATGCATTCTATTCTAATAATTTATTTTCTTACATTTCTTGCTTGGTGAACTTCCTTATGATTTGTTGCTCGCCTGCCACGTCCAATCTTCAAAAATTTAAATGCCACATCAATTGCCATTTTCTGCCTTCCTGAACCATGTTACTTATTGTGCTTTTTTTCACTTCTCCTCACTAAATCTTCTAATTCTTTTCTACTCCTAGTAAACCCTTCTGTCTTTGGGGCATTACCACCTTGCTTGGGATGAAATGATTAAAAAAATATTTCTGTGATAAATATAGAGTTAAATAGTGGCATATACAGTTCAATATATTTATGGATGGTACACAATAAATGAATGATGCCAGAGCAAAAGTTTAGAAAATCTGGTAAAACTAAAATTGCAAAATTTATGAAGAACAAAGTTAAGCAATATTGAGTCTGCTTAGGGCATAGATGGGTGACCACTTATGAATACAAGATGTTAAACTTGGATGAGAAGGTGGTATAATGAATAATGGCTCAAAATGAGAAATTGGAGACTTAATTTAAAACATAAAATAATTGGATTTGATTGCATTGTTTTATATGGTTTATCAACCCATTGCAGGTTATTTAAAGACAGAAAATATTTTTAGATATTAAGAATTTTATTTTATTTTATTTTTTTGTTGAGATAACAGTAATTTAGTGGAACAAGTCATACTAATTAACTCATATCTGGGGGTAGAAGAGGTAGGTTCATACCTTTACAAAGGTTATTTACATAAGTGAATATAATGAACCCAACTGGAATTGGAACTTGGCTCTCCAATTAACAATCGTGAGCCTTTATCCATTACAGCACCCGCATATTCAAGCTTACAGCAACTGGTATTTCCAAGTGGTCACCCATTTAGGTACTGACTGCTGCTTAACTTCAGTTATTGTATGGTAACCTGTGTTTCAATATGATATGTATAGAAGTAATATAGTTTTTCAGTGTATGAGGTATGAAACAATTTTATTTATGCTTTGTAGCCATTGAAAAATTTGAGAGGAAGCTTCTTTTTTTGTTTTTTTTTTTATATATAACTAATGTTCATCCAATACAAGACCCAAGAAGATGCATGGACATATATTAGCATAGGAAAGAACAAACGTTAGGAGTATGGAACTGAAGCAAACTTTAGGAGGAGCCAGAAACCCAATCCTAAGCAGGGAACAAGGAATAAACCTCTACTCCTGTTCGAAAGGCTGGGCATGAACGTGAACCGGATGATAGGTGAAGCTTGTATACAAAATGTGACATGATCATAACTTTTTGCTTCATTTTTATCTTTTTATGGTCGTATGAAAAATACTTATTAGGAAAAAAAATTGCTGCTTTTTCTTTATTTGGAATTTAGTTGATGTTATCAAAAACAACTTTGCTGCCTTTTATCTGCCAATTATCTGTTTTTGTGTCGGATATCTTTCTATCACAGTATCTAAGCAATAAAGGCTTACTGCCTGTTTTCAATTGTTATTAGCCCAACTGTTGCACATGTGGAGCAGTGTAAAGTTTAGCAGCACAGAAGACAGACATAGATGATTAGAGCTCTCTATAGATTCTTGTTCTTTAATATCTGTGAATTGCCATAATTCTTGGGAATGATAGTGATTTTCGGCTTCTTCTCTACTTCTCTAATACACAAGTATTCTATCTCCTAGACTAGAGAGCCCAGGGTATGCTGTTGTTTAACTCCTAGCTAGTAGCGATAAGAATTAGACAAGGGCATGAATACAAAAGTAGATGCAACAGAGTAAGAATTTGAACCAGGCTTGTCAATTATATTTTTCATACTTTTTTTCTTTTTTCACACTTGTTTCTTGTGGAATTCTCTTCTGGCTCCATGCTTTTCAGCCAACTTTGATCTTCAAAAATTGAAATGCAATGTCAGTCATTATCTTCTGTTTTCTTGATTATTCTTCTATTGTTCTCACTCCTTAATAATGTTTCTCTTGTTATTTTTCACACTCAGTAACCCCCTTGTGTCTTATTGGCTTTACTACGTTGCATGGGGTGAAATGATTAAAAATATACACACACACTGACATATATAAAATGGTTAAAACTGATGAAAGCAATAACAATAAAAAAGAAAATAACACTCAATAATATCAATTATGAACATGGCCACATTCCCTATTGCTATAAAAAGAAATATCTACATATTCAGAAAAAAAAACCTCATTAACAGATTAGCTGAATGTACTTGGGTCCTCAGATCATTTGAGCAGTTTATACATACTCTATGTCCAAAAAAGAAATCACTTGTATAATTGTAAGAAAAATATAATGTAAAAGCTTAATCACAGTGCCTTGTCAGTTGCCTTCAATAAAACCTGTATAATGTAGTGACTGCTGCCTAAATACACATTATTTAGAAAGCTATTTGTCTTTATTCTTCTATCTTTCCTTTTCATTATTTGTTTTATCAGGAGTTTTTTTTTTTCCTTTGTCCTTAAAATATTAAATAATACAAATTGTGAATATTTGTTTTTCCAGTTCCAGAGCACTATTTTCCAAAATTCTTCTCCGGCTGCAAGAATTGCTTATTTTGATCTTTAATTCTGAAGACAAATGAATACCTTTTATTGTATTCTTGTATACAGACTTCAACACATACAAAATTTTCAAACAACAACCTTAGAATATTCTGCTCAAAAATAATTTCCTATTATAATCTTGAATAAAAACAAATTCAAAATTTCTGGCTTACTTGCCATGTTTTTATAGCAGATTTTTCTTCATCTACAACATTTTGTTTTTCCTATTATCACTCATACTTACTTGTAGCAGTAAAAGTCACATGTCAGAAAAATGGGTGGGTCATATTCCTTGCAGATTTAATCTATTAAATACGTAAATTTAAATGCAATATCAGTCACTATCTACTGCCCCCACTTAATTACTTTTTTTTTTTTCTTTCTGCTCATTATTAATGTTTCTATTTGTAATTTCTCTACACCCTATAATCTCTTCCATTTTAGTTGCTGTACTGCCTTTCCTGGGGTGATACCGATTTAAAAAAATAAAAATAAAAATAAAATAAAATACAATTCAGTATTACTTATTGATATCAACTTGCTATAAAATCCTGTCCAATCATCTGATTAGGTTATTTACTTTCATGAGAATTTCACAGAGCGCCAACTCTGAACAGTTGAAGAGAGACTGTCAAACCTGTGTGATAGTGATGTCTTTAACAAAATCTCTGTATATGAAGAATTTCTTTATTTGGTAATTGTGAATGTGATGGTTACACAACAAACAAGCTTCTTCAATAGTGACCTACTACTGAATGAGTAACCTAATAGAAGAGTTTATGTTCAGGTATGTGCAGTAATATCCCCTCTGTGGCTGCCATCTTATATCAGTATTTGTATATATTTTCTTGCATAATAGATAAATATTAAATAAACAACTTTTGGAATTATGCTGATGGCATAGTTATTCATATTTGGGTTAATAATGATCTTGAATGAAAAAAAAAAAAAAATCAGTATACTCTCACAAGTGTTCCAAGAAATAGGAATCAATATAAACCTTTCCAAAACAGAGATCATCTGGAATTGGAATAAAAGCAGTGATGGCAAGTATCCTGAATCCATCATAAAAATTCAGGATGTAGAATTTGTAGATACTAAACACTTCAGATTGGTGGATGGATTGGTTATAATAAATTTAGTATAGGCTTTTAACAAGTATTAGTTTATAATGTAATCTGAGTAAACATTAGCCTATTAGTTTGGTTAATTTGATATGTATGATCCTGAAGTTTTTCTTGCATCATTTGGAGCAGCTTACCATTAAATTAGGGGTGAGTTATACAGACCAAATTTTTCAAAAAAAAGTGGGAGAAGTTTTTTATTCCATTCATATTGTCGCTACCAAGATTTGTTGGTGAATATTAATGTTATTTGGAATATGTTGTCATTTTTAGTGATTTTTTGGAGCCTCAGGCAGGTCTGGACACGTTTCAGTCTGGTTCCATTCTAATTTTCAAAAAGTTGGCTCATTTCCTTCTATTTGGACACAAATGAGTGAAATAACACACTTCCCCATCTTTTTTTTTTTTTTTTTTTTTTGAAAAATTTGGTCTCTATAGCTCACTGCCAATTAAATATAGTATATCACTAGATCTACTTGTATGTTATAAATAAATATACTACGGAAATGTAATTATCTGCTTATTTCATTGTCAATTCCAGTCTACTGGGAATTACAGCAAAAACCTTCCCCTCCTCAAATTTCTAGACACATCTTACATATACATACTGGGGTTTCTTACTAACAAACATGGACCACTTCAAGATCTCATTTACCATATCTTTGTTCGTTCTTGTCTTGAAGACAAAGTGCTACAATCAGTTGAATGTATCCCTTTTGCATGTTAAAAGTATTCTTATTTTGTGAACCTTTTGCCTTAGTACTGTCACTTAGTTTTGTCTTGCATATATATTGTTTATTTAGTTTTGTCTTGAATATGTCTTTATTCTAGACTGGCACTTAACCCAGTGTTTTCTGTTATTTAACTCATATCAGGTAGAGACAAGAAATACCTAAGCTTATTCCTTTGAGAAAGGCATAAGCATTGAAAGTGAATGTTACAGAGTAACTCATAATTTGAACTCGGCTTTCCGTAGTCATGCTATCTCATGAATGTTTTGATATCTTTCTTACTGTAATAAAATATGTGACAACTGAGGATTGGATGACATAATTATCAGAAAAGAGAAAAAAATCATCTGTATTGTTTTATAGTAGTAGTGGTAGTGGTAGTAGGCCTCATTCCAGCTTCATTTGTCACAACTGCAGAAGAGAGTGCCATGTAAAGATTGGTCATTTAAGACACATCAAGAGCTCTTCACAAAAGGAAAATGATTAGAGTGTGTGCTACCATTATCTCACAAGATAAATGGATACCTACTACTACTAGTAGTAGTAGTCATCCATTATTATTATTAGTAGTAGTTAGCATTCTTAATTCAAGGAAAGATGACACATTTTTTAGAAACTCCAAAAAAATAAAAATATTTCAAGTTTAATTGGAAAAAAAAAAACATAAATATTGCTTAAAAGTAATATAATAATTTAATATAATTCTCAATATTGTTTGAAAAATGTCTAAATCATATACTACATTTAAATACATTTATCCCTTTCAAATTCTGCATATTTTATAAATATAACATTTTATCTGCTTATTAGAATCATACTGTTGCTCTCTTATTAATTTATTAATAACTTTATTAGGATTTATCATTTTTTTAAATTATCATCAACCAAAATTGAGAGTTTTAATGAGACAGAAGTGCAGCCGTCTAGGATTGTGCGTCTTAACTTTTTTATGCCAGCCCTAATTTTGCAGCTAAAAACATTTCATATCCCTTCTTAATAAAAAAAAAACAAAAAACAAAAACCCATTATTTACGATCTCTTTTAAAATCTTTATCATCTACCAAATATGACATTTTTGTGCTTTGTTAAATCTCCTGGCTAACTATAATAAAAGAAATTTTGAAAATATATAATAATATATTTTTAAAAACAAATTTAACAAAGTTAGTTTGGCTATCAAGAAGAAAGAAATGTGAACTAGTGAGAAATATTTTCAATAACTTTTTGGCAATCTTTAACCTTTGTGCCCACAAATAAAAATGGTGCTTGAAAAAGGATAGTTTTTCCCTTGACACTGGTTATTATTTTAACTACCTTCACTCTTTGGCAATGTTTATTACTTTAAAAAGTGATTATTAGAAATGTAATAAAATCTAAACATATGAAAGTGAATTTATACATTTTCTTTGTTTGTGAGAATGGACAAAAATACTAAACAGTATTTTTTTATTAGATTATTTATTTATTTACCCTATTAAATTGTTTATTAGAATAGTTAGTAAAACATCCACTAATTGCAGGCCAATTCAAACTTCTTAAAATGATAAATAATGATTTCCTTATAGATGGTTCATATATTTTAATAATTTAGTAAATAAAAAAAATTGTTTTCATATTTATTTCTTTATAAATTGGTAAATGATAAATATTGCATCAGTTTTAATACAATTGTATTAGTTTTTACAATGTTGTAAATATAAAATCATTGTTGTAAATAAACAATCGAATAAAAAAATAGTCTTTCACATTTTTGTTGTAAATTCTCACGAACAAGAAAAGAAAGTATAAATTCACTTTCATGCTATGTTTACATTTTATATAATATATATATATATATATATATATATATATATATATATATATATATATATATATAATATGATATAAGGTTGGTGCAAAAATAACGTCGTTTTCTCACATAGTCATATGTGAGAAAATGACATTATTTTTGCACCAACCTAATATATGTTGGAGGCACAGTGCAGTAATGGATAGCAGCTCGAATTGGAGAGCCAAGTTCAAATTCCAGTCAATTTCATTACATCCAATTATGTGCTAATACCCTTGGGAAAGATGATGCGAATCCATCTCTTCTCCCCCAGCTCTTGGTAAATAGCAGAATTGACTAGATTCTTTAACCTTGGATGACCACCATTCTAGCAGAAGGACAACTCTGAAGGACCTGCATAAAGGCAAAGTTTCCTATGTTAAAACATCGTTAGAAAAAATCTGCCACACACAAAGATTGGAACTATTACCCAGGCCCCTGTTTTTCCAACACCAGTGCCACCTCATAAACTGTATCATCAAAGGACGATTTTCTTTTTTTTATTTGCTTTATCATATGAGAAGGACAATTGTGTTAGCAATGCTTCTCAGAGCAAGCAAGAGATAGATGTTGAGGGTAACGTATGCTGACTCTTTGTCTTCGTATTCAACCACCTGCTGGACAATCTCTCTAAGGAATTGGAATCTAGGAATTATGTTGAGTCTTCAAAATTCTTGCAGACATCTGCTGTCTTCAAACCATTTTGGTTTCATATCCAAAACTTAAACAAGGCCATCCATTACTGTCAGATTTCCATACCCACAGGGTTTTCTGAACAGTAGTTATCCTCAGCCAATCTCCACATTCTGCAACATTGGGTATTTATTGATTTCTATAGAAATCAATGAATCCACATCTTATTTCCTTTTATTTTATATAATATTCTTCAGTGACTTATCATTCAGTATCATTTTTTTCTTGAAATGTAGTGTCTGTTTCAATTAAGCATAGTAGGAATGGCAGAATTAACTAACTTGGAGAAACAATTTCCTTCGAATAACAAAATTCTATGATTTACCTCACTGATCTGTATTTACAAATGACACACAAGGGCATGTGTAGTGGCATAAATCCGTTGCATGTGAGTTAAGCCAAAAGAATTGTCAAACTATTTTGAAGAAATATTTTTCTGGCATAATGCCAAAAATGTTGTAAAGCTAAAGATTTTTCTCTTTGAATCAATAATGATAATAATAAGGATGAGTGAGGTGAGGGAGGGTAGAAAAAGAATAATTGTTTCTTGAAGTTGAATGTTTAATATAATGGATTTTACAAAAATATCGACAAACTTCATTGGTTAACAAAACATTCACATTAATATACAGATATATATTGTGTGCAGTTTCATCTGCTGCATTTTTTTTCTTTTTCTTACTTTGTCTTTTCTACAAGAGTCTTCTAATCTTGTATCGTTGAGAGTTTGACCATACTACAAATTCTTTCTTTTTTAAAATTAGAAAGTCTCTTCAAACATGCTGAAATCCTTCTAACATACAGGTTCAGATCTAACTCTCTAAATTTTGATTGATGTATCCATGTCAGAGGTCAATGTAATTGTGTTGACTGAAGTGTGTGCTAGAGGAGAATGATCGTGATAGACAGGATCAGGAGTAAAATGATCAGTGTCTGTTGTTCTGTGGTAGGTGTCAGTAATATAATATAATTTCCTTCAGATATTAAATGTTGCTTATTGTAATCTTCCTATATTTGATTTCAGAAATATATTCAGTATCTGTTTTCCATCGTCTTCTCTGTGCCATGTCCCTTTGGGGTATTTGTGATCATGGATCTCCACAGTTTCCTGACTTTTTAGCTCATAATAATTATTTCTTTTATCTCTCTTAAACCTTGTTCTGCCATCTATTTACTCAAACTCACTAAGTAGGTTATGCATTATTTTCCTCTCTCCCACTTTGCCTTCTATCTTTCCTGTGAGTATTAAATTTTCCAAGCCCTCTTACCTCTAGAAATTTCAACTATCTTTCTAATGATAAGTGTTCTTTTTGTTTTCATTTTCCCTAAAACTTCATTGCTCACATTTTATCTGCATCGTATTCACAACATCCTTTTGTAGAAATACTTTTCTGTTGTTTTAAGTTTCTTCATCTTTGATTGTTTACTCTCAACTGCCATCTAGGAGAACTGATATTACATAACAGTTCAGTACTCTTTTCCTTGTTTCTAATAATTTTTTTTCTGTTTCTTAATACTTTGCTTAGCTTTTGGAAATCATTTTTCACTATCCTAATGTGCCTTTGGTTTTCAGTGTCACCCTTTCTCTCCCCTGTTAAAACACTTTCCAGATATTTAAATTGTTAGTATCTCCAATATGTTGGGCTGTTCCTTTTGTTAAACAAACTCCTAATTCTCTTGTATGTCTGCCACTTCTTCTTTTACAGTCTTTATCATCTGTAACTTTTATAAAATATGGTGTCCAGTTTGATGAGAAATCATCTTCCCTGATTCTTCCTTGGTACAATCAGCATCATTTGGTGTCCATGAAGGTCTTTAACTTTCCAGATGTTGGTCCTGATCAGGAGAAGAAACTCAAAGAGTCAATTATGCCAAGGTAAGGTTTATACCACAGTCAGGTGTGAATATTTGCTTAATGCATTGCTTAATTGGTATTTTGTTTGTTGCTGGAATGAAACATTTTCATGATACTAAACTTTGAAGACCAGTTTCTTAATCTTTGTTGTTTTGAGTACATTTTAGCTAATACATAGCTCTGTAGCCTAATTAAGAGAAAAATCATTTCTTTTACATAACAAATATTCCTTTTCAGATGTAGTAACCTTCTTTGTCAATGTCAATTTGAATAGTGAATGTTAATTGCATAAATCAAGCAATATACAGTGAAGATGTCATTTCAAAATTCAGCTAATATGTGTCAGGCTTTGGGATTACTGATACAGCCTTGCATGTTCTTCCTCATTCCTCAAGAGTTTGGATTTCTCATTAGTAAGACGGAAAGATGATCCCTAAATTTGCCTCAATTTTAGTTTGGCACCGTGGATCCTCTGTCACTTTCTTGGCCAAGCAAGCATGTTCTCATCTTTTTAAAAGGTATGTCAGCAGAAAAAATACTCACCTCTTGCCAAGGTAGTGTTTTTTTTGTTTTGTTTTTTTTGGTTATCCCATATGTGGAAAGGCATGCCTCTAACACTAATCAAGTCAGTGATCCCTATCTAAAGTCCCCCTCCCCAAGTTATGGCCAGTTGGAGACTATTAGCCACATAAAACAGTTAAGTTAAGAGAAGCCTACTCAAAATAAAAGTAAGCAACCCACAGTTTGGCAATTGCCTGAGCACTATAGCTAAGGAAAAATATCAAGCTTAAAAATTTAACTCTGTGGGACAGCTTTCATATTATGTGGCCGTGGAAAGTAGATCATTACTTAAATATTTGAAAACATGTAAAAAAAAAAGAATTAATAGAGATTACTAGGGAGAAGTCAGAATAATGTAGATATTTTTTTTTTTTTTTTTTATCAAGAGAAAATACTAACATGTTATAGAACATTGTGAAAGTATGTGCTTTCCCTCATGTCAGTAATGCATCGTTTCTTCATGATGTCTATCAAAAGACGGTTTTCTCTGTGAAGACAGATTTTCAAAGATAGAAAGTATGATCCTTATTACAAAATTTGATAGAAACAAAAAACAACAAAAAAACACTGAAATAGGACAAAATTATTAGGTTGGTGCAAGAATAATGTCGTTTTCTCACATAGTAACATATGTGAGAAAACGACATTATTTTTGCGCCAACCTAATAGTAATAAAGTCTGAATTGTTAAACAATTTAAGACTTTGTAAATTTCTGTTTGCATCTCATTGGACATCATGTACCCATAACCCAAAGCTAGAATAATTTAAACTTGGGAAATATTTACTTTATGTTCTAATTGTTTGAGAATGTTGCTGCTAATTTAACAGGTGAAGAAGAATAAATCTTTAGCAGAAAGGAATTAACTAAGTAATTTATTAAATAAATGATCAAATCAGATAAATACATTTTTAATTACTCCTCTACTCTTGACATGAATCAATTATTAAGAAAAATTATTAATTAAATAAATGTCATTTACTGATAAAGAAATGGACCTTTCTAATCAATAAAGAGTTTTTACAAAGGATATTGTCTAAATTCTGCCAAACCCTTTATTTCAGATCACCTCCTGCTGGTCTTTTTGGTTGGGCTGCTGCTTCAGCCACTGATACAGAAGTTATCCTGACAAACTCAGAAATTGATGCTATGGCTGTTTATCAAGCCACTCGTATTTTAGCACTAGCTTTACCCAAAAAAGGAACTGTCTTACCAATTGAGGTAAGTTAACTTTTAAGTTATCATTATTCCAAAGAGTGTTTGTAGAATTTGACACTCACAAGACAGTGTAGGCAAGACAGAGGGAAAGTAACCTACTAAATAAGTTTGTGTGAATGGACAGTTAGGGGAGCATTGTTTGGAGTTAGAAAAGATAGGAAGTGGTGGAAAACAGTGATTGTCCACATTTTAAATGGACATGGTACATAAAAGGAGGGATGAGAGGTTTAATGGTTATCCCCATGGATGGTAAAGTTGGTCGACCAATTTCAAATTGCCTCTGAGATTGTGTATTTTAATCATCATCAGTCCTATGACTGAGTGTGCAACTGTCCAGCTCCTTCCACATGGGCCAATATCTGAATTGAATGTTGGAGAGGGTATTCGTACTTAGCATATGTAGAGCAATTGGCCATGGTTAAATGTTCATTGGCAGAAATGCCCAACAAATAGAATTGACAAAGTTTGCAATCAACAATGACATGAGAAAGAAAAGAAAATGGAAAAAATAATATTGAGCAGACAATAAATGCAAAACAAATTGAGGAAAGTGTTGAGGCCTGTTAGGGGCCAGAAAAAAAGAACATGAAAAGAAAAAGTTAGGTTGAACAAGTGTATTGAAATAACTAAGAGTGTTATTATTCAGCAGATAGAAGTGTCTGTCCAAACTGTCATGTTATACTGCATTGCAACTGTCTCTCAGGACGTCTCACAGATTGGTATTTATGAAGAAGGAAGAGTTCATTCCTATGTAGGTTGGTCACCATAACAGAAAGCAACAGTAGGAAGTCAAAAAATTTACAAAGTAAGAATGGTGTTAACACACAAAATAGATACAGACAAGCAATTGCAGTGTTCGGACTTCAAGAGACGAAAAAACAAACTAAGTTGGATAAGACCGAGAAATGGCCTATCTTATTGGCTAGGAAGAAATCCCAGCATGCATCTTTATGCTTTGTCTATAAATTTTGGGAGGGGGTTGTTTTTGCAATCATTCTCTATCGGATTGGAACTAATAGCATACCTTGAGCAAGAAGACCAGGTGGAGCTCATTCCTCTTCAGACCGCAGCAAATATCCTCTGACTGGAAGGTTCACTTTGGTCATTGACACTTGGCTATTGATTCTGTTGGTACTAATTTTTTGGAGAAAAGGCATGAAACCACCTGTTTCCAGATATTTCTATAGCAATTTTTCATCAATTGCATAACATAACATCAATGAGGGTGAACTTTGACATCTCTCCTATAAGTTGATTTCCATTTCCAGCTAGAGACGAGCAAGCTTTCTTTTGTAATATCGAGACAATGAATGAAAGATTGAAAAGCAGGAGGAAATGGACAGGCATAAACATTTGCACTTTTTATAGCAATATAGAGCAAAAGAAAGATAAAAGAGAGGATTCACCAGAAAATATTGTACATTGTTGTTGCCTATGTTTGTTTTAGTTTTAACATGATGCTTAGTACTAAATATGATTAATCTCTAATTAATTAATTAAGCTGCAAATGTCACGAGAGAGATTAATGATGAGAACCTTCATATTAACAGATTTGGCAACCTAACAACAAAATATTGTTCAAGAATAATGTATTCTAGAGGCTTGGCATGTCTATTCTAAACTCATCTAAAGTAACTTCTTTCTATAGTTTAATTCAGTGATTAATTGGCCATATAAAAATTCAGTGATTAATTGGCCATATAAAAATTCAGTGATTAATTGGCCATATAAAAATTCAGTGATTAATTGGCCATATAAAAATTCAGTGATTAATTGGCCATATAAAAACTGATAAACAAAACATAATTTGTCAGGATTATGTTTTATAAAGAAAAATATTAAAAAAAAATTAAAAATTAATTTGAATTTCTGTAAAGTATATTCAAAATTAACAAAGACTGATAAAAAGATTGGAATGAATATGGTAGAAAATGTGAAGATACAGGCAAAGGATAAGAGAAGAACATAGGCATGAGATAATGGATAATCTTTTTTTGTCAGGACCCATGGAATTTCTATTTGTCCAACTTATATTAATTATTATTATTTATATCTTTTTCTTGTATTTTATCGCATTTGTTGTTGTTACTTTATTCCTTGCCTTTTATGTTCAATACTAAATAAATAAATAGCTTCGAATGTGGTTCAGAATTCTATTACATATCTTAAGAACCTGACCCTTTAATGAACAGAGCCTCGATCCCCGAGATAACTGGAGAGCCATGTTCAAATTCCAGTTGGGTTTGTTACATTCATGCAAATACTCTTAAGAAAAGTATGAATCTCTCCCCACCAGCTGTGGGTTAAATACTAGTACTTGTATCTGGTAAAAATCATTGTTATTCTCAAAAAAATATTAATACAAAATTCAGTTGCAAAAAATAAAATGGAAGTAGTTTTACAATCCAAAAAAAAGAGAAATTAATCAATCATTGAGATAGCAAAGCTTTCACTGAACAGGATTTCTACTCTGAGACTTACTGTCACTTTACACTTTCTTTCAGTTTATTTCATGCTGACCTTTTCAGTTTATTTCATGTTGACCATTTTGGAAAAGTAATTCTGTAAATTTTCTTGATACTGTATATGATAAATCCCTTAATCTATTGCAGTTGTTATTAGAAAGATCAACAGATTTGCAATGAATAATGTGTTCTTGGGGCATATGGCTATATCACAGTGAAATGCTGGTTCTTGTATGACCACCAAAGTTAAGCAATGTCGAGCCTGGTCAGTACCTAGATGGGTGACTTCTTGGGAATAACAAATGCTGTAAATTTTGATGTGCAGCTAGTGTAATGGATAACAGAAATGGAAATCGGAGTTTCAATTCTACTCAGGTTCATTATATTCACTTAACATGCAAATACGCTCAGGAAAGCAATGGATTCACTTCTTCTCTCCACTCCACCTATAGGTTAATCAGTAGATCTTTTACTGGTAAATAGTTATTATCTGCAGAAAAATTCTTACAATCTACAAATATTCCCTGGCTTTAAATAACCTGCAAATGTTTGATAATGCATGCTAAACAAATCAGTGTTGAGTCTTTGGATGTGAGTTGCAATATCATCTAAAGATACATTTTTGTAAGGTTTAATTTAATGGTTAAAGAATTGTATTGTGTAATGAAGGACAATAGCCTTGGGGATTAAAGTGTTGGTTTGTGAATTTGATTATATAGTCATTGTGAATTTGATTATATAGTCATTGTGAGTTCAATGTAGAGACTTAAACTCTTTGGAAACAAGGCAAGCATTAACAAGATGAGATATCTATAAACATGGAAAGTAGAAAGAGAACTATTTGTGTAAATTAATTAAATGGTTTAGTTTGAAATTCCCTGAAAATTACCAGAATTGACAGCCCCTCTAAAAAAACTAAAATTACAAGTCCAAAAGGTACAACAGCTGAAACATGGTAATAGTAACAACAAAGATGAAGATATTAGTTAGAATATAAATAATAACTCTTCAATTCAGACGGAAATTAATAATTCAAAGTTGAATTTCCAGCAAAGTATAATCACAATTAAACTTTCTTCTGCACTATCCGCTCACAGATTTTCTCCTGTCACTAGTTTCCAAATCTGCTCTCTATTATTTGTTGCCAATAATCTTCAAAGTGAATATAATATTTGACTCTCAGGACAAAAAACTCAAATCCTTTTTCTTTCTTTCTTTCTTTTTTTTTTTTTTTTTTTTTTTTTTTTTCCAAAAGAAATTCCAGAAGAAATGTCATCCTGGGTATGATGATAAACTACATCCGCGTCGTGAGTAAGGCGAAAAACTACATCCAGCAGCAAGGCCTCTGCTCTGGAAGTTTTGAGGAGCATGGAACCGCCTCTTAATTGCAGGTGTTCCTAGGGTCCACTCTGACTTGGTGTGGTAGCACCTGTTATGGTCCAAGCTATAGGCAAATAGTTAACCCCAAAACTAGGGTAAAAACACTATGAAAGTGTAAAACTATGTTTTAATACCAGGAATACTTTGTAAAAAAAATTATTACCAGCAATAAATTTTGAAGGAAAAAAAATATTACCAACAATGTTTTTGAAGAAAAAATATTACCAACTATACATGAATGATAAATATTACCAGAAATAGATTTTTGACAAAACAAAATATTACCAGCAATAAAAAATTTTTCAGCATTAAATAACCCATTGTGGTTGATATGCCATAAAACAAACCAAACCAGAATAAATGTCATGCACTTCTTAAGGATTATTGAAAGAAACACTGTACCAATCCTTCATCCATTTGCTTATCAGACATTTTACCTTCTGTCCATTACCTTGTTTTTCTTTTCCAGATTCTTCCAATGTTAGAACAATTTAAAAAAATCACTTTGTGGCTTGGCAATGACTTGAGAGCTTGGGAAACAGCTAAACAGTTTGCAAAGAAGCTGAATGAGAAACGCTGTTACCTGATCAGGTAGTAAACCACATCCTTCTTTTTTTTATCATTTCACCCCAAGCAAGGTAAATAAGCCACTAAGGCACAAGGGGGTTACTGTGAATGACAGAAACTAAGAAAGCATTTTTGAGAAGGAAACAATAAAAAGAACAGGATAACAATGTTCCATTTAACTTTTTGAAGATCAGAGTTAACAGGAAAGTAAGAAACAAAAGTGGGAGAAACAGAAGCTATTAGGATAGATCTTAACATTTAGCAATTTCCACAGTAAAATGATGAGACCTAACTGCCAATGTAGTACTATGCTTAAATTCATGAAGTCAAGGTACCAAAGGAAAGCTCATCAGAACAATTGCCATGAAAATCTTTAGAGATACATTTATAGAATTTTATCAAATAACAGAAGCTGCATCACTTCAAGACTTTGAATAGCAGCAACAACTAAAATGGATAGCACATGTGACTTGAAGATAATGACATAATAAAGATGTTGACATTCCACACTGCTAAAAGGTTAGGAAGGAAGCCTCCATCAACAGTAGTAGAAAGATCAATAACATTTAGTGGACTTGACAATTCCAAAAGGTTTCCTCATAAGGGAACAAATAATCTCACTGTTACCATTATTTATTCATAATTTAACTTTTATTTTTTTTTTTTTTTTTTTTTTTTTTTTGCTTACAATTCTTCTATTGAAAAATTCTTTCAGACTAACATCCTCATCTTTGCTGATTTTATCATAATGCTTAGACTCCTCACTGGTCTTCAGTTAAAGTCTGTTGCATTTGGCAGTCTTCAAAAGAAAACCAAAGAAAAAGTGAATCACTCTAAATATTCAGACAAAAACAAGAATAACGAGTATACTTGTCAGAAAAACTCATCTCAAATATTAAGACAAATGAGGTCTCCTCAATTCGAATTGGCTAGATGTAACTGTAAATTCTATGCTAGTAGTTTTTCTTACATTTCCTGCTTGTGGAACTCCCTTCTGGCTCTTTGCTTTCCAGCCAACTTTAATCTGTAAACATTTGAATGCAATATCAATCACTATGTACTGTCCTCTTGATTACTCTTAGCAATGTTTCTGTTTCTAAGTCTTCCACACCCACTAACCCCTTGTGTCTTAGTGGTTTTATCCCCTTGCATGAGATGATCTCCATTGAAAAAATAAAATCCAGCTCTTTTCTTTCACGATCTTGTGAAGCCTTCATCTCCTGTTTGAATATGACTTATACACATATTTTTCATTTTCCCAGACCGTCTACAGAGGCCCCATTACCAATTGATGCCTTACAACAAAAACAGAGTTTGAAGAGAATTCTTGCCTCTGCCCTTCCCGTGGTTCACGATTCAATTGTATCTTTCCAGAAACTCAGGGATGATATATTTTCAGAATTGGCTCAATTAGAACAAGTGGCTGGGATAAAGGTTAGTAGTTAGCTAATAAAAAAAGCTTTTGTCCTATTTATATTTCAATTAATGTTAATTATTTCATGCACTTACAAGATCTTAACTGAGCAATGAAACAATAGTACATTTTGTTTTTGGTTCGGTCCTAAATAGTTTCAGTTTTTGTTTATCAAGTTGATTCTTTAAAAAATAAAATACAATTACATTTTCTTCAAGTTATAGTCAACATTATTTGCAATGACTTGTTGCCATTCATAAGGCTGCTCTTTGATACCTTTTTGAGTAAAATTCTACAAGTTTTGATGTGAAAACCAGATGCAAGATTTCATTAGTTTTTCAGCAATCAAAAAATTTAATAATCAGTTGGTGCCAAGTTTGTTGAATATGGCATGTGGAGAAGAACTGAGCGAGTTCAAAATTTTATTTTATTTTTCTATTATTTTGATTATAATTTTATAGACGTTATACTTGCTGTTTTGCAGCATTTTAACATGAATTCCACATGAATTGATAGCTTGAAAATTTTTAATACATGCACCATTACCTGTCTTCCATGAAGCTCAGCTTTTGGAGTTGATTGGAGAGAATTATCCTTGTCTGCTGCCTTTTCAGTTTAACATTGTTGTATGTTAGTGGACCCTGAATTTATTCTTCACTATCACACACATGTTTACATTTGATTTCTAGAAATGGAAATTACTGTTGACTAAACCTTATACATATATATATATATATATATATATATATATATATATATATATATATATATATATATATCATACTTATTATAAAACCCAGGT
>OZ010572.1:142332885-142387885 GCA_963932145.1 Acanthosepion lycidas
CTTTCTGGATATTGATAACTTCCTTTTTACTAAGAGTGTTTTTGTTTTCCATGTTGACAATATAATTAAATTTCCCAGAATAAATTATTCTGGGAAATTTATATATATAAATTTGGATACTTCACATGCAGTTTATAGTTTATTTCTTTTTAAAAGTGGAAAAGATTTCCTGCCCTCAACAAATTGCTGAAGGGTCATCGGCGTGGTGAGATGACAATCTTTACAGGCATGACTGGGACGGGCAAAACAACTTTTATGAGCGATTATTCTTTGGATCTTTGTATGCAAGGGGTAAGTCAAAAGAAACTATTTTCATTTGATTTTGTCATTCTTGGCTAGATGTTAGACAAATCGTCTTCACTCAGTCAAATGATTTTTCTCTCATTAAAGAACTACAAATGGCCAAAATGTGAACAATATGGCTGCCTTAACACTCTGAACTTTGTTCTCTCTGACATGGCTTCTATTTAAATGAATGCTTTCACTTTCTGTATTTTGGTAAAAGACTTGAATCTTAAAAAAAAACGGCTTATACACTAATATTCCATGGTTATAATTTACTACATTGGAATCGTAATTACGATCCAATTCATCAGACCTACAAATTCAAAAAGAAATCATAAAAAATAACTCTGGGAATAAAAAAAAATAAATTTAGCAAGAGTGTATGTACGAGAGTGGGGGATGAATGTGAGGGGTAAAAGAAAGTTCTAGAGAGGGGTAACAGAGAGAAGAACAGTCAGGCCTAAAAGTGATGGTGGGGGTTAAAATTTAATAGAGATAAATTCAAAAGAGAAGTCAGTTAAAAGTGTGATACTGATAAAGTTGAATTATTTTCCAATGCATAATTTATTCTTAAATCGCTGACCTAAATTAATTTAAAAACTGACACCGGAAATGGGTTTATACACTATGCACAATAATCTAAACTTAAAAATCAGAAGATGAGAAAGAGGGAGAAAAGAAAAGATAAACAAGGGGAAAGATGGGGGGGGGCGGCAACTAAAACTGAAGGGCATTTATAAAAGTGCCGCTATACAATCAAGAAAATTTGACAAAAGTAGTATCACCTATATATATATATATATATATATATATATATATAAAAATGAGAAAAAGTACAGATGGAGTATAATAAATTCCACTGTTCATAGCATTTTCTTTCAAAATAGTGCTCAATACAAAGTAGAGTAATATCTTATTTTTATTATAAGAGATTATAATAAAAACGTTGAAATTGCTACATAAAAGCTTTCATGTTTCAATACTATGATTGTACTTCAGGAGATGGTAAGTAACTGGTGATAAAATGATTTTTAAGAAAATTCAGAAACAGTGTTACCTCTTTTCCTAAAGTTAAAGTAGAGTGAGGTGTGGGACATAAGTTCGGAATTAAAAATAGACTTGTGGGTATGTCTTGATTAACCAATTAAATCTATGCTAAATAGAAAAGTAAGCTCAGAAGGTGGAGGTAGGTGAGTTATTTCTTCATGCCATGATAAACTGGAACTTAGGCCATCATTGACAATTGCAGAAAATATATGTGTCAAATGTATTGTGATTGTAGACAAATATGACATTTTCAATTTTTTGAAAGAGTGTTGAAGGGATGGGTAGGAGGATAATCAGACATAAAGTTAACAGAAATTTTTCTTTTTTAAATTTTAGATTCAGGAAGCTTCTTAAAGGGGCCTGTAGATAAAATTAAAAAGGTGGAACATTCATATAAGATATTAATAATACTAACTGGATGGCAATACATAGCAATATTAAAGCTGAATAAAAAAAATAAAGTAATTACTCGTAGAGGGTTGACCATTATTTACTAATAAATTACAGCTATAAGAAATGATATGTAATTTTTAAAATTTAACTATGTTTTAAAGTAAAAGATAAACAGTGTTCACAATATGCAGTTAATTCACTCCTTTCATTTAATAGGGATTTTTGTCAGCAATTTTGATAATTTCTAATTTTTCCTGTGAACGTAAGAAGGAAGGTACATTTAAAGATTTAAAAGTTCTAGTTTTTTTAATATTTTCCATTTTACTGTAGGGCTTTTATTAATTTATTTTAAGTTTCAAAAATATTTAGAAAGTGACGTCTTATTTCTATACGCATTATTGATGAAAGATAATATATGTTGGTACCACCTAGTTTTAAAAGAATTCTTGGTAATCCTGTAATAAAATTTTTTAACTGTTGGATTTTCTATGGTAGAAATAGTGCTTAGGTAAACAAGAGAGTTTGTTTGACATCAGTTTTGCAATAGACATTCATTAGAATTTCTACAATTACATTTGTTGGTATTATCTGCATTTTTTTGCATTGGAATGGCTATTATTACTCAGATTTTTGATCTGGCTTAAGATTTTATTATGTTTTTCAAAAAATTTTTAAAGATTATCATTACAATTGTAGCTTAGTTTTCGTGTATTTCTATTAAAAATCTTACTTTCTGCAGAAGTGTTTCTCAATTAAATGGAGAAACTTCTGGCCTAACTTAGTACTAACCATTTGGTTAAATGTGGGGAGTGGGTACCAAATGATTTTTCTGTTTCTATTTTTATTCCTATGATCGCTGTTTTGTTTTATATATTTGATATCAAGGCACTTATAGCCACTATTTTTTTAGGCAGTGTTAAAATCTTTAATATGCTTGTAAAAGACATCTTCACTGGAAGAGTTATTGCTAATCTTATATTCTATGAAAGAGGGTATGTGTTTGAATATGGATAGGTTGTTAGAATTTGGGTAGATATATATTGGATTGGCATTTGTTTTCATATAGGGTTTGAATTTCCTTGATGTTACATTAGACCTAGTTAATAATGTCTTTCAACCCTACATGAAAACAAATGACTATCCAATATATATCCACCTAAATTCTAACTACCCTCCATCTGTGAGGAGATTGTCCAGCATTCATTGCTGTATAGGAGGATTGATATTACATAACAATTTAGTACTCTTTTCTTTGTCTAAGGATTTTTTTTTGTTTCTTAATATTTTGCTTAATCCTTTGCAAGGCATAACAAGATATGGGAAATGTTTTCTACAAGTTTGAAACAAATTTTACTGCAACTGCTTTGAAAGGAATTGGAAGAAGACAATATTTTGAGATATATTACAACATTGTCTTTCTCTGATTTGTATAAGTTCCTGTCAAAGAAGTTGCTGTAAAATTTGTTTGAAACTCACATTCCATAGCATTGAAGCTTGCTGTGGTGGTTTGATAATGCAAGTTCAGATTTTCTCTCAAATCTGCTTTTTTCATCCAAATTCTAAATTGTTCCTAAAGAATGTATTTGCTTATAAATTTTTGTTTTAGAAGAAAGATACAAAATGAAATATTTTGGTAAAAAAGATGTGAATATATATCAACACCTAAAAGAAATTCTAACTTGTTTAATATTTTCATAATATAGGTTATCTTTCTTGTTTTTCAGGTGAATACACTCTGGGGAAGCTTTGAAATTCACAATGTCCGTCTTGCCAAAACAATGCTTTTGCAATATTCACAGTGAGTATGATTTGATTTTTACTACTTTTTATTTGCACCCCTTTGTTTATACAAAACTATAAACTTTCAAAATATTAAAAAAACTTGTCCATCAATCTCAAATTATAAAAGATAATTATATAAGACTAACTAACACACTGTATATACATATGTAATGTGCGATCTCGCGTATCGTGTGGCCCTCAAATTTTCACTTATAAAAAAAGATTTTATCATGTATCTCATTTATCATGCTAGTTCCTTTTTTGAGAGACCAGTGCCGTTGAATTCACATCATTGGGATCGTCATCCACTCTCCTTATTTTCTTTCTCCCCTGATGGTGACGGTGACGGAAATGGCAAGTGAAAGCCAAAACTACTCTGGAAGAGTCTTGGGCAGGAATCACAGAAGAATGTAGGTAGTGGACGCAGCTGGAAAAGTTAAACCCCATTGTATCACAGATCCTCTTTATTTTGACAGTTGGACTTAAATGTCTTAGTCCTCGCCTCAGATGGTCCTATGCCTGCAAGGCCAATTTACAGCAATGGTTTCCCAGATCTCAGGGTCTGTGTCAGGGATGTTTTCAACTGGTCCTTGAAGAGTTTTTTTTTTTTACTCATCGCATAGCCTTTTGCCACTGGCAAGTTCTCCAAACTGGATGATACTTTGGGAGCCGAGTTGGATGTATTCTAGACATGTCACCCACCCAGCAGTGTAGTCTGTGCATGACCAGTTTTCTATTTCATATTAGAGCTTTCTGTAAATCTCATCAAGATTTAATATTGGCAGTTTGGTCCCAAGGTTGTATATTTACTGTTAGATATTTGTCTTCCTTTGCACAAATGGTTGAGTTAACTGTAGAGATATACTTTTCCTTCAAAGAAGCATTCAAACTGGTTAGATTGAGATTCCAGGTTTTGGCTTACTTGCAAGCATTTATACATTTTTTTCTTTTATGTACATTCAAACTTATTCATGATTCCTCACCTTTTCAACCGTCGGTTATGTGAGTATTTGAAAGTGAGCAATGTTTGATGCAAGTTGTTTTTCACTGATCCCAAAATATGTAAGTGCCAAGCAATTCATGGAATGGCTCCTACTAGTGTTATCAGCACTACCTTTAATGGAAGGCTCTGGATATCATTTCTTGATTATTCTGAGAACAAAAAGAACAAAATAAAACTTAAAATAATAAACAGAATTTCAATATAGAAAGTCATTAATAGATCTTTATTGGTGTTTCACTTGCTTTATTTTCTATCCTGTCCAATCTGTCATGTTTACTTTTGTACAAATACAATCAGAATGGCATCTATCCATTTCATTCCTTTGCCTCTGCTATAGTTGAAGTAGAAGAGTAGACTGTGCTCTCCAGCATTGACTGACCACTACTCTGATTTGAAAATAGTGGAGAACACAGCAGGAACCCACTGTATCATCGTTCCCAAGAAATCATGGAAATTCACAGATAATAAAAAGAATCTGTAGAGAGGGATGATCACCTTTATCCTAAAGGAATGTGACCTTAAAAACATGTAAATTACATATTGGACAGTTTCTAACAAAATTACTCAGATTGCTGTTGATCGATACTTTGTGAATTAAACTGTCAAGCATACAGTTAATTTGTGAACTCAATTATTTGTATTCATACTAAGTCAGTTGGGGATATACTAATTCTAACTTATCAATCCTTTTGAAAATATATTATTACATGTTTGTCTGTAGTAAATTGTACCTTGAATTAAAATGGTTAGTTTGGAATTCATTTTTTTATTACTTCCTAGATATTTGGAATTTTAATCATGTGAGTATGAGTTGTGATAATGAACATTCCAAGAAATAGCTTTTAAAAGATGTCTATGAAGGACAATGATTGTTAACTTGTTGTTGTGAGTAATTTTCAAATGAATTACTTCTGAGGATTTCTTCTTTCCAGAGTCAACCTTTCCCAAGATCTTAATGTCTTTGATTTTTGGGCAGACAAATTTGAACAGTTACCAATGTATTTTATGACCTTCTTTGGCCAAGAAGACATCAAGTGTGTAATTGAGGTATGAAAAACTGATTTATATTTGTTTATCATTTTTGGATCTTTTTTCTGAAACTAATTCTTAAAGTCTTGGTTATGATAATCAGCTTGATCAAAATTCTGGCAACAATTTGTAGATATAAATTTTATAGAAATCATTCTGAATTTGTTTCTTTTCATCATTGCATATTTAAAATGGCCTTCATCCCAAAAGTCTGTTCATTCAGAGTGCATAATTCTGTGTTAAAATCTTTTTCTAGACCAAGTGACATATTACTGATTCATTACTCTTTTGTTGACATTGATTTTTGACATTGTTCAAATCTACAACATGCTGGGCTGTGTTACCAAAATGAAATGAGGAAGAAGTATAGAAAACTGGATTGTCAATAAAGACGAAATGGAGACTACTGTTATCAACTTATGAATCGGTTTATAATGACCTTCATCTTGAAAATGTGTTCATTTTTTTTTTTTTTTTTAAACATTTCAGTAGATTATTGAACTCTTTTCCCTCGTTAAACACAAGGCCAGGTGACTTGATGTGGCATGTTACTGGTTTGTCAATCTTCACTTGACATCAATTTTTGACATAAAAATAAAATATAGCTTCTTGACATTGTTCAAAGATGCAACATTCCAGGCTGCATTGCCAAATGGAAAAATGAGGGAACAAAGACCAGATTGTGAGTGAAGAGGGAAGCAAAGACCCGTTGTTTTTTTACTTGTGTCAGTTTATTAACTCCTGTTGCACTTCAAGCCATCAAAGTGTCCAACGGAGATATCTGACCAATTATCAATTCCCTAAGTCTTGCAGAGGCAATCTTTCTCGCCAGCAACTAATACTAAACACACTATGACAACAAATGTGGTTGATAACAATTGTTCCCCAAGTAGAATATATAAAGACTTTATAAAACAGCTGCTGAAGAAGGATTGTCATTGGCTCTGAAACACTTACCTGATGGAGGAGAGATCTTATCACTTTAGTTCACTTTAGCAAAATGTTACAGCATGTCCCTTTCTGAACTGACCAAATGTTTCTGGGTTTCATTTTATGGGGAAACTACCTGACATAAAATAATTATTTGGTTTATCCTTATCTAATAAAAGGAACATTAAAAATTTATCTACCTTATTTTTGTGTAATTAAATTTTATTCACAGAACTAAGTTTTTAATGGTTTTAAGATAAAACAACATTATTTATTAACATCAAACTCTTTCGGCCATTAGGCCCTGTCGGCTGGGGCTTTAGAATACGCCGACTGCACCTCTGTAGAGGGGTAAGACCCCCCCCCCAAATGAGGTGTCCTGGGTATGATGTTAAATTGCATCCAATAGCAAGGCCTCTGATCTGGAGGTTTTGAGGAGCGTGGAACCACCTCTTAATTGCTGGTGTTCCCAGGTCCACCTAGAACCGGGGTGGTAGCACCTGTTAGGGTCCCAGCTATGGGCAAATAGTGAACTCCTAGTTTTCCAAGTTTTACTCACGTCCTGGGTATGACGGTAAACTACATCCGCGTCCTGGGTATGACGGTAAACTACATCCGCGTCCTGGATATGACGATAAACTACATCCACGTCCTGGGTACAGCGATAAACTGCATCCAACAGCAAGGTCTCAGATAATGTTTTCAGAAAAATAATGTTGCCAGCTCTATGTTTTTGAAACAATAATGTTGCCAGCTCTATGTTTTTGAAACAATAATGTTGCCAGCTCTAAGTTTTTTTGTAAAAAAGTAATGTTGCCAGCTATACGTTTTGTAAAAGAGTAATGTTGCCAGCTATACGTTTTTTTGTAAAAAAGTAATGTTGCCAGCTATACATTTTTTTTTTTTTTTGAAACAATAATGTTGGCAGCTATACATTTTTTATCCCATACAAAATAGGCATTTAAAATTCATATAAACTGGATTTGGCATTAAATAACCCACAGTGGTTGATATGCCATAAAACCCAAACAAACAAACAATCTTTCGGCCATTACGCTTTTTGCTAAACCATAACTTTTCTTTATTCGTAGGTTACCTAGATTGAAGGCTGGAGGGCCCAATGGCCAAAACAGTGGAATAACAATAAAGATGAGAACAAGTAGAAATAGTTAATGTTTTTAATAAGCATTCAAATGATTCAAAATAATGTAATCAACTGTTGTTGGTAGACGATTAACCTAAAGCTATGTTCCTCAGTCTCTCTTTGGATTTTTCAAATTTCCTGGAAAGAAAAAGGTGTATTTTGTGAAATGTGAAAAGTATACTCCTTACCCTTGTTACTTCGAAACTGCCATACTCAGCCATAGATATGGATAATGATATATAAAGACTTTATAAAACAGCTCCTGAAGAAGGATTGTCATTGACTCTGAAACACTTACCTGATGATGTGTCCCTCATTAGCCTTATATTGTGTGATATTTTAGTAAAAGAAAAAAAAATCAAACCGTAAATGGTGCCAAAAGGATAAAGTGTAAAATTACTGTTTATATTTGTCATCTGTTTAGGATGTCAAATGTGGTGGAGGGGCAACATACTGTTGTGTATTGCATAAAATATATTCTTTTTCCAAATTGGCACAAGTATAAGAAAAAAGAAAAAAAATGGTAAACATTATTTGTAAATTGTTTTCCGAGCAGATCCACATGTCTACAGAACGTTTTTTGTCAGATGAGCACTAAAAAGTCTGATAATTCATTTTTGTAACCAAAAGACTAAAATTACAAGACAGCCCCATAACTGGAAATTCCTGTTCTCAGTCACATATGTAGCAGCCAGTTTGAATATCTAACAATTGAATATTACTTAATTTGCATAATTGGTGGTTGGCTTCTTAAAGGGTAAATCAAAAGTGTTTACAAAATGTATAGCTTGCAATGTTTCCTTTTGACCAATTTCAAGAATTTATTAATATATATTATACTTACCATATTCTTACGCAAGGTAATTAATGTAAGATGCCTTGTGAGGATCAAATTCACCACAAGAGTAATAATGGTCTACAAGACTGGTTGGTTTATTTTTCTTTCCCAGTAAGAAACTTTTTTAACTTTATATAAAAATGCTGAATTTTGCTTTACAGAAAATTAATGGTGATGCGATTTTCAGTTATATAAGGACTCAAAAACTGAAACTGATTGGTTAATACTGAATGTTAATGAGAATATTTGCTCTTTTCTTTATATGTGGCATTAATTAACCGAACAGCCTACTTTGGTTGTAATTTATAAAACCTTTCTCTTAAAAGCAATTTTTCAGGAAAATAGTTTTCTCAAGTACAGTTACTAATATTGCTCTTTCCAGTATTGTTAAGGTTTTCCTTTTTCATCTTTGGCATAAAATCATGTGGACTATCATCATCATCATCATTATTTTCTCTTTGAATTATATGTGCCATCCACTATAGTTTGGTGCTACTGTTATTTTCATAGAACATGTTTTTTTTTTTTTGTTTTTTTTTTTCAAATTTATTTCCAATATTTCATCTCCATGTAAAATGTATATTTCGTAGCTAAAATAAAGCAGATTGTTTTATTTTTTTATCTTATTTTTTTTTTCTGCACTGATTCATAAGAAACTAATGATAAGTGAGAGCATTGTTTTATTTGTCATATTTGTTTTATTTTCATTGCAGACAATGTCTCATGCCGTGTATATGTATGATATTGCACATGTGATAGTCGACAATATCCAATTCATGATGGGCTTGGAAGCAGGAAGAGTTGATAGGTTCTTCCACCAAGATAAAATTATTGCTGCCTTTCGAAACTTTGCCACAACCATGAATTGTCATGTGACCTTGGTCATCCATCCACGCAAAGTTAGTGCCAATAATATTTTCTATTATTATTCCACAAGTCATTCTCCTCCTTATTAGTTTTATCTTTGATTTTCAGCTGTTATTCAAACAGCACCAGATGAGTAGATAATGGTTAGGAGTTCAGAATTTGCAGGCTGAGTTTATGTTCTTGTCTAGATTGTTGTGTTTTCTTCACACTAATGCCTTTTGGAAAAGCCATGAATTCATTACTTTTCTCATTCCTTAGCTATCAGTTACATAAGTGGGCAGATTGGGCTTTCTAGCCTTAAGAGAGCAGACAGTCTGTAGACCAGTGTTTCTCAATCGGTGTGCTCAGGCTCACTAATGCACCCTGAAAGGTAGCCAGGTGCAACCCAAGTTAACAGAAGAGTAATTTATTCATTATTTTAATATTAACAAAAAATCATTATTTTTAAAAAGCTACAAACACCATGCAAATGGCTTCCATGTCTAAGACAAGTCAGCCATTTGATATTTTAGACTGGATGCTAAATTCCTTAATTTTTAAGGAATGTTCTCCACTTTTTTTCCTTTTGCCTTCCTTGATGGAATTTAAATCATTTATTATCAGTCTCTCTAAAAAGAAAAATAGATTCTTCACAAAACCATTTCAATGAAAACTCTACCACTTAAATAGACAATATAATGTCTTCAAAATAAATACTTATTTCAAAAGAATTCTTTGTTATTTTCATATGTCATAACTTATTTTTCATTATTAAAATTTAAAGTGCAACCCAGACTTAGTTATTCTACAAGTGTGCCATGAATTAAAAATGGTTGAGAAACACTGCTATAGATGGACTACACTGAATTTAAATATTTGGAGATGGTAATGAGAAACCACTGCAGAATCTTTACCCCAGTAGTAATGATAAATCACAGATAATAAAGGAAAACTATTTATGGAAAGTAAGAATTGTCTATGTCATGAAGTAACACATTAAGAAAAAAAAACAGTAGGCATATATCTTTACGTTTTGTAACCCAGTGTTGAATAGATCAACAATTTTAATTTGTATAAATTCTCATAAGAAACATTTTATATTTTGCCTTAATGTTCTGTTCTAATGATTTTTGCATGATCCCCAAATGCTCCAGAACAAATTGCATTTAAAATTTTCCACCATCTTAATTTCTTTCCTTTTTCAGGATAAAGAAGGAGATTTGTTGACTGTATCATCCATATTTGGTAGCGCCAAAGCCACCCAAGAAGCAGATAATGTTCTCATTCTGCAAGACAAATACCTTGTATCACATCGGGCCAAAAGATTTATTCAGGTAAATTTCATATTTCTTCTTGCTGTTGTAAATTTTTAATTTGCTTTCTGGTTTTATTATGAAATGTGGAAATTATTGCAAACACAGAAACGAAACAAGAAGAACCCCTATCAAAGATTAAGCAATTTCAAGAAGAAGGAATGCATGGTTATTAGCAAAAGGAACAGCCCAACATGCAAGTTACAACTCACAGATAAAAGAAGATATAGCAATGGAATTTGATCTAAAGATCGTATTGAAGTGAAAAACTAAAAATTACTATGCAGTATTGATCCCATGTTTCTACTGCTTTTATATATATATATATATATATATATATATATATATATATATGATTTGATGTGTATAAACAAAACTAGAACTTGTAAAACTTGGGATGACCCATGCCCTTTATGCCTACATGAGAAACTAAACATTATTAAGTTTCTAAATAATAAAAATCTATTAAACAATAAACACGAGTTAACGGTTTTTTGCTGACATCATCAAATCTTTGCATTCAATAATTAGCATATAATTTTTTTTAAATCCATAGTCCTAATAAATAGCTTAAATACCCTACAAAAAAAGATAACCCTTTATGAAGTTGTCAAAAAACAAATGTTGCGGCAGTTTTTTTTATATACACAAAATCCTTTCAGAAAAAATAAAATAAAAAAATAAATAAATCTCCATAGACACGTAAACCAGACTAGACGAAATCATCTTCCGTTTTAAATTTAAACACCCCAACCTTACCCTGACTTGACATCTATGAATGTATCTCTATACTGATACAAATTATTAACACCCTGCGCCCCTTTATATATGAACAATCGCGCTGGCCATTACCATGGAAATTTTGATTTCAATAATGAATATGCTATTAAAACACGTAAATTTCAGAAATAAGTTATTCCAAAAAAAATTTCACTTGAAGATGGAACAGAGCTTACTTTAATTCAATTTAATTCAAATAATTATATTGAAGATTTCGGCTCTTGTTTTGAAACATGAGAACTCTTATGTAGCATGTTGGAATCATATTTTTAAATAAATAATTATATATATATATATATATATATATATATATATATATATATATATATATAAAGGTAAAAGACAATAGGAAAACTGTATTATTAGCCAACATGTTTCATCCAGTGGACTTTTTGAAGGCAAAAACAAAATTAATTTTTTATAAACAAAGTAACGATTAATGGCCAACAAAATGTCCTTAGCAGCTAGAAGAATTTATAAAAATGCCATTGTATTCATACTGACAATAGCATTTTTCTAAATTCTTCTCGAATGAGGAGTTATTTTCTATAGTTGGATAAATGTTCTCATTTTTTGTTGTTAATATTACAATGTTCTGGTTGTTGTGCACAGTGACTGCCTTTAGGAGTCTGTTGAGCCAGGTAACCTTCAAAGGATTTTGAACTGAACACTTTATTTAATCTATAGGAATAGGTTGTTCATATTCTGCTGACCACATCTGGTGATATATTGTTTTGTTTTTTTTAGAGCTGGTCAGTTATTGCTTGTCAAATTTCCACTTCAGGACATTGGTGAACATGGTTCTCCACAACCTCTGTTTTGTAGCTCTTAGTAAATTTTGTCTTTTGGTTATCTCTCCTAAACTCTGTTCTATCATCCTACAAGATTGCTAAGTAGGTTATGTTTTGTTTACTTCTGTCCCTGTTGCCTTTAATGTCTCCTGTGAGTATCAAATTTTCCAAGTCATCTTTCCCTTTTATGCGCCCAAGAAATTTTAACTCGCTGCTAAATTAAATATGTGTCCTTTTTGTTTCAATTTTCTCTAAAACTTTGTTCACATGTTCAGACCATGGTAACCTCAACATCCTTCTGTATAACCAGATTTCTGTTACTTCAAGTCTCTATTCTTTTCTTTGTTTCTAACAAAACTTTCCCGTTTCTTAATACATTGCTTAGCTTTTGGAAAACATATTTTGCTACCCCAATGCGCCTTCCAATTTCTATGTCACTATTTCCATCCTCTGTTGAAATATGTCTTAGATATATTTGTCTAATTTTGGTTTCTTCCATTTGTAATTCTAATTTTGGGTTGTTTCATTTACTGGCAACCATACATTCTATCTTTTTACAATTGCCGTTTAGTTCTTTCTTTATCACTTTCATTTACTACCATCTGTAGGAGTTACTGTAGTTTCCTTTCTATTTCTGCTAACATCAATATGTTTTCTAATTACATATCTAATGTTCTTAAGGTTGTGTTCACCAATAATAAATTCTGGTAGGACTTATTATCACAGAATTACTTCATTGTAAAGGTTGAATAAGTTAAGTCATTTCACCTGTCTGTCTCTGATTCTCTAAGTTTCCTTTTTGTTTCCATTTTTCTTAAGACTTTGCTTACATGCCTTGTCTATGGTATTCCCAGAATTCTTCTATAAAACCCCATCTCTGAGTCTCTACTTCACCAGTGAGGAGATTGTCCAGCAATCTGTTATATATTAGGATTGATATTACATAGCATTTTGGTACTCTTTGTTTCTAACAAAATTTTCCTGTTTCTTAATACTTTGCTTAGCTTTTAGAAAGCATCATTCACTATCCCAATGTGCTTTTGGATTTTAGTGTTGTACTTTCTGTCTTTTGTTAAAACACTGCTCAGATATTTAAATTGTTTGATTTTGGTGTCTCTAATTTGCAATTTACATATTAGGCTGTTCCTTTTGCTTACACCCATTCATTCTGTCTTCTTGCAATTGATGCTTAGTCCTTTCTTCTCACTTTCTTCAGTGCCTTCTGTAGGAGTTTTCCTTTCTGTATCTACTATCAACACTGTCACCTGTATATTTTATGTTAAGATTGTGGCTGCCAATAATGAATCCTTATAGGACTTCTAATTCTCTCAGAATCGCCTCAGTGTATAGGTTGAAGATGTCCAGTGGGAAGACACATCGTCATCTTGCACCACTTTCTATTTTTGTATGTTTACTGAATTCATTTCCTGTCCATATGCTAGCAGTTTGTTGCCATTCTGAATTATTCTAATATCCTTCCCAGATTTGTCATGGTTGCATAGCAGTTTCAGCATTTCTTTCTGACATAATTTGTCAAATGATTTGATATAATCTATAAAACATACTTAGATTACATACAGGGTTCAATTAAAAATTCCTTTAAATTTACCTGAATCGGCAGACACCTGATAAAGGTTGGAGTGTACAATGGCTGAAATGTGATAAAAAAAAATTAGGACATTATTCCGAATGTAAATATTGAAATAACTTGGTTGTTAATCAAATATATTTCCTTCAGATATGGTTGATGTAAATTTTATCTTTGAAAGCGAGAAAATCTATATATAATAAATGCAAATGTCAGTGTGTCACACATTTCCATTTTCCTTCTAAAGACCATTGTCCAACATATTATACCATTTTGGAATCAGGCTGATTTCATGATCAACTTAAAAACATTCGGGGCCAGATCCAGACTTGTAATCCTGAAATTTTGGATTCCCAAAATTCATTGCTGGGATTGTTTTCGCAATTTTTTTTTTTTTTTTTTTTTTTTTTACATGTGATTTTTTGTGACAAAATATTTTTGTATGATAACAATTCTTATAATGTGGGAATAATCAAAATTAATTGTGAAATCCAGTAAAAGTCACTCAAGATATAAAAATATTTTTTTGTAGAGAAAGTAAGGATCTCGCATGCATCAAATTGTCTTTAAATTAAGTGGCAGCAGAAAAATTATTGTTGAATTTTTGAACAGTAAGCTTAATTATTAATGCAATATTTAAATACAGCAACCAATTTTGATTTCTACTGTAGTTTATTGTTGCTTATTGCATTTACTTCCCCCTACTTACTCTAAGAGCCAATCAAGAGTCCTCTGCAGGAGCTAGCTTAAATGCTACCTGATAGGGCAGCTATTTAGTATTTAATTATTTTTCAGTTTTATTTCTTTTTGATTAGGTTGTGAAGAACCGTTTTGATGGTGAACTTGGAATAATGCCATTACGTTTCAATAAAGATACTTCAAGTTACGTTCCTCAAGACACAAAAAAGAGTGCTCTCAAATCTAAGCAGTCAAAAACTATAAACAAAGAAGAGGATGAAAAGGAGGACGTCAAAGAAGAAATAGGAGGAAGAGAAGAAGATGACAATGATGATGAAAACAATCCATCCAAGACAGGAAATTAATTATTTATTTTGTCAAACTTAAATATATATATATATATATATCATGTACATCAATACAAAATAAAAACTCTGGGTTAATATCAAATGGCGTGCAATGGAAATGACTTTTTAAGACAGACAAAGCAATGCTTTCTCATACAAAAATGGCAGATATTTTATTGTAGAAGAAAAGTTGAAGCATTTTTGGTTTGGTTAATTTTTTTATTTTTTTTTTTTTTATTTTGCTGTAACCATTTTTTTTTTTCCTACAAATTTAAAAGACTATTTCCTAATTTATTAAATTATTATTTTTGTATTTTTAAAACAAAATTAATTTAATATTTTGAGTCTTAGTTTTTCTGTTATTGAAATATTTTTTAATTCTTTCTTTTTCCATTATTTATTTTATTCTAATCAAAAACTACGTTTCATTTTTCATTTGGTCTGAGATATTTCTTCATTTGTTCCCTTTCTTCTATTTTTTTCTATTCATTTTACTTTTCAAATTCGTTCTATTTTGGCATTTTTATTTTTTCATCATCCATCCTCATTCAGTCATCTCATGTTTTATCTTGTGCTGGAGTTCTACACAGCTACCAGAAATAATCATTTGTTTATTTTTTTTCTTTTTAAATTTTTTTACCTGTTGCAAAAGAATAAGCACTCCAGACAACAAATTTTTTTTTTTCTTTAATTTCATAAATTTAGTGTGGTGCATAAAATTTACTATGTGAATTCATTCCCATACAGAAGACAAAATAAAATGTGCTCATGTTTTCTTAAGATTTAAAAAAAAAAAAAAAAAAAAAAAAATTTAAATTTATCATCTAGAGTGCTTAGTTTATAGCATGAAAAATCACTACAAATTAATAATTAAAAAAAAAAAAAAATGTTAAGAAAGAGCATGTTTTATTTTGACTTTCATGGGGGGATCAGTTTCTATTGAATTTATGGAGCAAACTAGACCCCCCTATTTACTTTGATAGAATTTCATTAAGACAATTTTTACATATATATCTTAAAATAATAAGAAAGAACTGTCAAATTTATAATCTGGTGTTCTTAGCAGTTATTTTTATTTGTAAAAAAAAAAAGTGCTCAATACAAACAGTAGAGCAAAATATAATAATTATTTTCTTTTTAAAAATATGATTCCATCAGGACAAAGAAAATTTCCATGTTTCAAAACTGAAACTAAGTTTAGAAATTATAAAAATTAAACTTAAAATCCATAGTATCGTTCCATTGTCGAGCGATGGAAGAAGACTATGGATTTTAAGTTTAATTTTTATAATTAAATTTATAATTTTAGTTTCAATTTTGAAACATGGAAATTTTCTATGTCGTGAGGGAATCATATTTTAAAAAGAAAATAATAATAATAATATATTCATGGTTCAGAATGCTTAGTCAATAGTAATATGGGGGAAAAAATAATATTAAAAAATGATAAATTTTGGTCACAGTACCTATCGTACAACTTCACCTGTCTTTTTATTCCTTTCAAGCTAGAAAATTTGAAATTTTTTCTGAATATTCATTAACTATAATTCACACTTTTATAAATTGTCAGAATGTTATCATTATTTAATATTTCTACTTATGTTCCCTACATTGGGCATTATCATCAAATGGGAGCTTATGGTCACATCACATTGAAACACCAGTTCCTGTACAATCACAGAAGTTAAGCAATGTCAAGCTTGATCAGTACCTTAATGGGTAACTGCTTGGGAATATCAGGTGCTGTAAAATTGTATGTGCAGGTGGTGTAAAGAATAATGGCTCAGAATTGTTAATTAGAGAGTTCCAATTCTAGCTGTGTTTGTTATATTCTCTTATATGCAAATAACCTTGGGAAAAGTTTGAAGCCACTTCTTCTTCCCCACCTAGGGATTAATTATTAAGACATATCACTGATTCATTATTATCTCCCAAAATAAAATAAAATTGCATGTAAAATATTTAGAGTTTAGAAATAGAGACGTTGATATGTCACTAAACAAAATCAATCAATGAACCAACCAACCAACCAATCCATCAAATGCCCTGTGATTATCAAGTTTATTCAAAATCTCATGGGCTTTCCCCACTATTTTTCTTATTACTTTCTACATTTCAGAGGTGTGCAGGATGTGATTACATTTACAAGAAAGGATAAAAAATAATTATGATTTAATTATATTTAAATATTAGGATGTTTGGAAATAATTGTTTCATAATATGAAATTGTAAGTTAATCTTTTTTAAATATTATTTATCAAATCTGTTTTTCCTTTGTATGACGATAAACTACGTCCAGCAGCAAGGCCTCTGATGAGGAGGTTTTGAGGAGTGTGGAACCACCTCTTAATTGCTGGCGTTCCCAGTTTCACCCTGACCCGCGGTGGTAGCACATGTTAAGATCCCAGCTATGGGCAAATAGTCAACACCCAAAATTGTGTAAAAATAGGTTTTAATACCAGAAATACTTTGTAATAAAAAAATTTTTTACCAGCAATAATTTTTGAAGAAAAAATTATTATCAGCAATACTTTAAAAAAGAAAAAAAAAGAAAATACCAGCAATACAAACAGTTATACATTCTTTGAACAAAAACATATTACCAGCAATAAAAATTTTGTTGGCATTAAATAACCCATTGAGGTTGATATGCCGTAAAACAAAAACCAAACAAAACCATTATCAAATCTGTAATTAACATCATTTCAATAAGGGCAATAAATTAAAGAAATCTGAATTTTTCAACTGAAAAGTTTGAAAGACATTCAACTTTTATGTTTCTGAGTATTCTGCCACATATGAAATGTTATGGTGATTGAGAAAAATTTGGTGAGTACGAAGAACCTCTCACGCAAATAATCTTATTCTTTCTTGAGTTTGTTGAGCTTATGGCCATATCATGTTATAATATGATCACAGGAGTTAAGCATGCTGAGCCTGGTCAGTGCATAGAGGGGTGACCACTTGAGAATACCTGGTGCTGTAAGTGTCAATTTGTAGCTAGTGTAATGGCTCAGAACTGGAAATCAGAGAGCCAAGTTCCAATTTCAATTGGGTTTGTTATATTCACTTGAGTGCAAATACTCTTATGAAAGGTATGCATCCAGCTCTTCTGCCCCTAACTAATTAATAGGATCAATTAATTGTATCAATAAATCATTATTATCACCAAACAATTCTTACAATCTAAAACTATTTTCTGGCTTTAAATAACCTGCAAAAGGTTGATAAGCTGTAAAAATATATCAACCCATGTTGGGATTGTTTTTCTAGAGTTTGCACTTGCAATGTCATACTGAACAATAACATCTTTTCTGTTTACCAAAACTAAATATATCAACATGAGGCATCATTTTTTTCAGTCAAGTTACAGGCAACAAGCATCTGTATTTAATGCTGCATCAGCACACATAATGGATCATCATTCATATTCAATTGGCATGTAAAACCAATTTTTCATCACCTGTAAAAATGATACCAAAATGAAAGCTTAGAATTAGCTGCTTAAAAGGCGGCTGCAGATGTCAGAATGTAGTGTTCAGTTCATGGATGCAGATCAAATTCAACAGTTTAAAAGTTCTTCATTAAGGGTTAGCAGCCTTCTATAGTGAGGTTTATTGAATATATTTCAATCGGCATTTTCAAAGCTTTTAAACTACAGGTAGCATGTACAAGCCTTCACTGCATCTATATTGTTACAGAATGCAGAGGATATGCAGCAATTAGTCAATAATTTGTAGGTATGGTATTCTGACAATTATGAATTGTGTTTGAGAGCTGCAGGTTCGATATGCTCAGGCCTCACATAATGGGATGGTAACCTAAAAAGCAGCCATGTGTTCACCTGAAATTCCTCCTGTTCATCATGGAATTGATGCTACCACATTTGTCACTTTCATATTTATGAAATGTAGAAGAAAAAAGAAACCAAATTCTGTGAGAATTGGTCAGAAGCACGTGCAAAAAAAAAACTACATATAAGTCCAATGGGCAAAATATTGGTACATAGTCTAATAGGCAAATCACTTCCACAAGTGTTGACTATCATCGTTCCTCAATCTCAGGTAATGAACTCCTTTTGCCAAAAACAGACTCTTGTTTGAATCGGGTACCATGCTTTTATGCACCTGACCAGCCATCACTCAGCCAATCAGCATCCAGGACCAGCCAATAAAAATAGCTACAAGCGACACCACCACTTCTGTCTATATTTCTGAGATGAGGTATTATGTACACTATTTACATTATTCGGACTATTGTCCCCATCTTTGTTGCTATATTTATTACAATGTTTCAGCTGTTGTATTCTCCAGCCTTCTTCAGGTGGTTGGAATATCAAACTGAACCCTTTATTTCGCTCCCTGGAGTAGACTGTTCTAGTTCCACATGCTATGTTTAATTGATATCAGTTATCTCCTAAAGGACACATGGCACAATGGATAAAGGCATTAGTTAGATCCAGTGACAGGACCCAAAGAGTATGAGTTCAATACCCGGTTAAGGCAGTGGAGAACTTGGAGAGGGGAATTAACAGGAGATAACTGACAACTGATGTCTGAATAATGTAAATAGTGTACCACCACTTCTGTCTACATGAAGTGCTGCCCAATTAACCTTCAGTCCAAAGGTCACCAATTTGCCATCTTCACCCTCCATTGCAAAATATACATGCAACTCGGGCACCTTTGGGTTGCTGAAGTAAGTCTCAGCTACACAACTTTCATTGATATAACTTATGAAGTAATGTTATGGTCGAAGGGGTTTGAAGCCAGTGGCATCCCAGAATGCAACAGTATGCACTGCACAGATGTTTTTAGATGCCTCTGCAGCAGTAAAACCTTTTTGTTATTCATACACTAAGCAATGAGGAATAGACTGCTTTTTAAATTTATAATCCTCCCTTGTAAAATAAATGACACTTGAATAGAAAAGATCGCCAACTAATTCTGGACATAGTTTTCTAACGTTATTTCTGTTTGGTTTGGTTAGCAGTTAATTCATCACTGCAAAATACATAACTACTTCCTAAATACTCTAATATATTAATTTTATTTAGCTTCATTCTTTTATTTAAAAACAAACTCTTATATTCTTTCATTTTAATCTCCCCGCCAAATACCTTGTTATCTTTCCACTATTTTATTTATTGCTCATCTCAGCAGACTCTTAGCATGTGATGCTTTTTTTTTGTTTTTTTTCATTTCATTTAAAACCAAAATCTACCGCCTGCCACTGTAATGAGGGGATACTTGTTTTGGAACTCACCCTGCTTAATATCTGCTATCTTCTTTTTCTTTCTTTAACAACCCTTTTCTCATTTTGAAACCTGAAACTTCACATGCATACAGCACATCAGTAAATCTTCATGGTAGTTAGCCATGTTTGGTTTGGTTTTATTTTTTGTAGCTTATGGAAATTTAGATGTAATACTTCAGTATTATTAGACTGACTCTGCCTTCAAAATAGAAACTATAAAATCAAATTCAAAGAAAGAACAAATTTTATTTGTTTTCATATCAAATATTTTATATATTATTAAATATCCGTTTTTTTATACAAAAATAAAAAATACCTTCAAATCTGTGTTTTGGTTTCTGTGTTTGATTTTAAAACTATGTTCGTAGTGTCTTGACCTGCATGTGATACTTCCTGGGCTATGTGTGTTAAAAATAAGTTACAGTGTGTCAGTCATTATTAAGAAGTAAATGTCAGAGGGACAAAAACTCAACAGAATATGAAAATTAGATTGTTTCCTTATACATTTCTTCTGGTTGTGCAATGATACATCCGAAAAATACACTTTATTAACTTAATTTATGTAGCAGTACTTGCCCCGTTTAAATGCATCAAATTACAGGTTGGTGATTTGGAGAGAGTAATAATGGGATGATAATTGTTGAAATTTTCAGGAGAGTGTCTTGAATGGTTGAAAAGAAAATTAAAAACAAAACATCTTCAAAATTGTTGTAAAATAATAAAATGAAATTAAGAATAGTTTCAAGGAGAATTGAACCTAGATTTAATTAAATAAGATTCCATAAAATTGTGCAAAACCCAAATTCCCAAACCTATCCATTCTCCACTGATAAAAAAGACTGTTTTGTTGACAATACACTCTGTAGAAAATGCATGTGGTCACAGAAAACAATGGTCTAAATTATTTTAGACAAAGGCACAAAAATATCTGCTTTATATAGAATTTGTTTATGTTGAATACCCAAGAAAAAAAAAAAAACTATCTGAAAGATTTTGAATATATAAAGGAAATACCACATGGCCAATGAGCAAGATTTTCTAAGATGTGCATTTTTCTGCAACAATCATCTGCAATTTTTGTTGTTATCATTTTGGATTTCTGATGTTGGTGCAACAAGCCAGCTAGTCAATTTACAGGAATATTGAGATAATGAAATTGGGAATTGTGTCATTTTCTGTCATCTAATTAGAGAAAATCAGTACTCATTGATATCAGAAAAGATTTCTCTATATAAAGCCACTCTACATTTCACTTGGGGGGCCATTTTTCCCAAGTGGGGACAGACATGAGAGGCACAACCACATTTCTTTGGTTTGGAACAGCCCGGAATTGCTCGTAAGACAATCATTGCTAAAGAGCTGACCTGCAATTTCTGGGCCAGTGTGAAAATACAGACACGTATGACGGAAGAACTGAGTGGGAATCAATTGATTGGTCATCAAATTAATGGTTGTAACCAGAATCTTTTGATTTGCCATAGCTAAAAGAGAATTTATTCAACCAGTTTTTTCTTCATATTTCATAACCTGTTGTTAGAGTTATCAACAGTGTTTTGAATTTCATTGAGGGACTTTTTATTCCAGTCTGAATTCCAACATGCACCCAAATGAAAGTGACAAATTTTCCATGGCCATGGAGAGGAATTATGTAATTTTCAACAAGAATTATATAATCTTGTTTGTGGTATACAATGTATATAAGAAATTCACACTAAACTTCACCATCAATCACTATATCGTGAGAATTTTGGAAATCAGATTGGATCCTATCAAAACAACATACCAGGTCCAACCAAGGATGGAAAAGAAAACTGAATGACTGTAATGTTGAATTTACTGAACAAAGCTAGCTACTCGAAACTGAGTGGGGGAGAACTGATAGGTGTATTGATAGACATGCCAATGATAAAGGGGTGACAACACTGATGGGTTACTTTTAACAGAAATTTTAAAATGAGTTCTTGGTACCTAAATCCATAGATTCACATACATACATATATAAAATCTATAGGGTGTATCAAAAATAATTTTAGAAAATTTGGAGCTGGGTTTCTCATCAAAACAAGGACAAACGTTCATATAAACATGTCCGTAAATCCTTCATGTTTGAGTTATTAAGTTTAAAGAAAGTTTGCAGTAGATTGTGCTGTGTTGCTATTAGGTTGGTGCAAAAATAATGTCGTTTTCTCACATATGTTACTATGTGAGAAAACGACATTATTTTTGCACCAACCTAATATATAGACTAGGTTACTTTTGTCATTCATGTACATTTGAGGCTAGTCTGTCTTCAACGTTTAACATGTGTAGTAATGAGTTAATTGAGAAGTGGTCCATTTAACAATGACAGGATATTCATATTGTGAACAGGCAGATATGACTTTTACATACGGCTGTGCGAAGTAAATGTCAGAGGGGCAAAAACTGAACAGAATATGAAAATTGGATTGTTTCCTTATACATTTCTTCTGGTTGTGCAATGACATGAAAAATACACTTTATTAACTTAATTTATGTGGCAGTACTTGCTCCATTTAAATGCATCAAATTACAGGTTAGTAATTTGGAGAGACTACTAATGGGATGATAATTGTTGAAATTTTCAGGAGAGTGTCTTGAATGGTTGGGAAGAAAATTAAAAAATTGTCAGAGAGCCACTCAAGGTAAAGGGTTACAGAGTAAGAGACACAGCTTATGTAAATATATGAAAAAGGTAAGGATTAATCTTAGATTTGAACAGGTTAAGATTGTAGTGATCAAGGAAGCAACCTCTTGTAAGTCGGTTCTCCAAGGCAGTGGTTCCTGCGTAGAAGCTGCTTGAGTGGAACTTACATATCAGGAGAATACAAAGGGAATGAGAGTGGTTCGCTACAATGTGTGTGACATGTCGCGTCTTCACTGTGAAGCTTGGGACTGATGGAACTAAGAAATGTATTTCAGCTGAACATTTTCCATGGAAATAGCGAGAGGATTGCGATGTCTCGTCTGTGAGAAAGCTGTTGCAGAGTGGAAAATAATTTGTCACACACAAAGATGCGGAGATGCTTTTGGATTCTATTTAGTAGAAAATCAAGACTGGACAATTCCTGTCCGTATATAGCATTCTACTCTATTTTCAACCTGACCTGGCTCTTGTAAAGTTTGAGGATTGAAGTTCTTGCTGGAGTAGTACAAGAAACGGCAATTTTTCTAGCATTTTTAGCAATGGATCATATGTATGTATTCTACTTGAGATTTGGGCTGAGTTTAAATCCCAATAAGCGCTCAAAGCATCCGTTCATTGCGATTAAAGTCATGTCCCCGATAAGCGATGGTGGAAGGTTACTAGTTTGGTTTTTCAGGCATTGGATGTCTGCAGGCAGTTTTCTTCCGACAGAGCAGTTAGATCTAGATCAAAGGAGAAATCAGTTCCAAAGCTGAGGAACTTTATTCAGGCAAGTGTAGAAATTTTATCTTGTAACATATATTTATAGAGAGAAATAATATGGAAAAAAAAAATGTTATCCATTCAAATTTTAGAATTAGAGAATGATCTAAATTACCTAAAAATATTATTGTTAAAGTAAACTATGGAGGATGTTAAGTGATATAAGTCTTGCATATTGAATGAAAGTGAATTAGTGTTATTGATTTTATGTAAATTTTATTTTTTATATCTTTATATGAATTTTCTTTTTTATCATTTCTTTTATTAATATGTTTACCAATATATTTATGTATATGTGAATTTTTATATATATATATATATATAGATATATATATATATATATATATATATATATAGTTAATGCAAAATTAGATAATCCGTATGGATAGACCCAAGGAGGATGATATCCGGAGAGCTCAATGTAAATTCAGAGTAAAAACCTCGATAGAGGTCAAATTAATAATCAACAAGAAAAAAGTTTAGGAAAATAAAAAAGATTACTAGATGTAAAATGAAGTATTCTTTCAATTTACTTTTTATGAATTTTTTCCACTCGACTATTTCATAGAAAATACCCAAAACTCCAACAAACATCAAATTAAATTCTTCGTAGATTTTGTAGACATTTAGATTTCTATCAAACTTTAACCCCCAAATATACCCTTTAAAGTAATGCGAAATAACAGCGTCCAAGAAATTGAGTGAAACCTTCTCTCATCAGGATTGTTTTATTGTGTCTTCTTCCTTTTATGTCGGCTTTCCTCTTCACCATTTACCCATCCATATCTAAAGATAACATAAGTTAAGTGAAGCGTTTGTCTGGCCCACACCAAGTGGGGTTAGGGATAAAGAATTGAAATGGTACATCTAACACACTCATGTCTTCTCTTCCCCCTCACTTCGTTAATTTACATATGCTTAATACGGCCCGTCAAAAATGTGTAAATTTCTTTTCATTTTTCATTTCAAACTTTGGAAGTAAAGTCTGATGATCCAGAGCCCTTTAAAAAGGCTGTGGTGAAATAATTTATTACATGGAACCTTAAAGTGGTCCGTTTTTTATTCATATATATATATATATATATATATATATATATATATATATATATATATATATTTGTGTGTGTGTATTTAGGCAGAAACCATTCTTTCATGTACATTTCGCTGAATACGAGACAAGATGCTTTTATTTAGTTTTTTATGCAATTTCTCATGCGATCTAAAAATTCTTAGATCGCATGAGAATTTGCATAAAAAACTAAATAAAAGCATCTTGTCTCGTTTTCAATGAAATGTGCATATATATATATATATATATATATATATATATATATATATATATATATATATAGTTTAAATACAATACGCCCACAATAAAAAAGGATGGAGATAGGTTTAAAAAGAAACAGAGGTCATAAAAAGAAAAGAAGAAATACCTTTTATTCTACTCACCATATCCCTTCGCCTCTTTTGCTTTTCAGTATGTCCTGAGAGAGTCAAATTTTCTAAGATCTCTTTCTTCATTATGTATCCTAGAAATTTCAGCTGTCTCTTTAGGGATTACGTAACTTCTTTTTCTTTTTCTTCTTATTTTTCGTGTCGCTTCAAGCCGTGGGTGATCGCCACTCTCAACAATACCCTGGCCTTTGTAGCTCTTAGTAAATTTTGTTTTTATCTCTCTCAATGTAGCTTTTATTAAGATTTGTCCTTCCTGATTTCTCCTATTCCCTGTGCTGCTAACCATTTACAAATTTCTTAGGCAGATTATTGTCTGCTTACTTCTTTTCCTATTGACTTTAATATGTCCTGTTAAATTTTCTTAGCCCTCTTTCTTCATTATGTACGCTAGGAATTTCAACTGTATATTTCTGGTGTTAAGTATAAGTTTCCTTTTTTATTTCCATTTTCAGGAAAACTTCGTCGTTGCTCACCTGTTTAATCTATGCTATTCTCATCATTCTTCTGCAGAACTAGGTTTCTATTGCCAAAAAATCTCTTCTTCATCTGTGATATTTTCCAGCATTCACTCTCATATAGGCGGACTGATATTACAGAACAGTTAAGCACTCTTTTTCTTTTTCTTATCACAATCTTTCTGTTTCTTATTATGTTACTCAGCTTTTGGGAGGCATTTTTCACTATTCCAATGACCCTCGGATTTCGTGCCGCATTTTACGTCTTCCTATATAAACTTAAATTTAATTTGAATCTTGATTTATAAATTTCCAATTTATAATTAGCATGTTGAGCTCTTCTTTTTTCTAACAACAATAAATTGCGTCTTCTTCCGATTGGTGTTTAGTCCTTTGTCCTTCCTTTTCTTTACTACATTCTGTAGGAATTCTTTTATTTTCCTTTCTGTGTCTGCTATCAACAATATCATCTGCCTATCTAATGTTAATATTGTAGACACCAATGATGAATCTTGCTTGTACTTCTAATTCTCTCAAAATTACCTCACTGTAATGATTGAGTAAATCTGTTGAGAAGACGCATCGTTTTCTTACACTCCTTTCTATTTTTGTATATTTAGTGAATTAATTTTCTATCCATATGCAGGAGGTTTTCTCACAGTGCAAGTTCTGGATTATTCTAGTCCTTCCTAAAGTTAAATAAAAAAAGATGGAAAAATTGATATCACAGCCCTTTAGACGGTTTTGGAAGACTATTAGAAAAAAATGACATTGGTTGAAAGAACCGAATCTATTCAGACAAGAATTTTTAAATCGTCAAGAATAGTAAGAAAGGTATTGGATATTCAAGAAGACTTTCTTTCAATTGATTTCGAGAAAATATCATCAAATATTAATTCATGTGAAAAACAAAAACCGTTTAATTCGAACCAGACTGATTTTTATCCAAGAAGTATATAAATCTGTTATGTTTTATTGTATTCAATACTTGAAAACTATTTTCCCTTCAGTAACACATAAGGATATTGTTTGAAACCATAATCACAGCCGTCTCATACGAAAATGTCTTTTTTATCGTTTGATTTCATTATTTTATCTGGAGGCAACGTCACTATATTTGTTGGCTACTTTGATGATATTTTCTTATCCGTTCAGAAAGAAATCTGGAGAAAGTCACAAAAAACAGAACAAAATATTTTCTAGCTATTCATCACTCTCCTACGCAAAAAGAATACAAAAAAATCCAACTACACTTTACCAAAAAAGGAAAATCTAACCAAACACTGATAATGGTTTTCCATGTTCTTCAAAGCGTTCTGAAAGCAAAGGAAGTATTTGTCGCAGATTACTTCCACAACACACAAAAAAAAAAATCACCGTAAGTCCAGACTCGAATATCGGGGGCAGAAAGAAATGCTGAAAACTTGATTCGCTGGTACTATCTCAAATCACAATGCGTGTAACCAGTCAGAAAAATAACTCACTCTCTAACAAACGCCGAAACCAAAAATGCCCGAATTTTATGCATTATTTATTTCCTACTTACGTACAAAATTGTGGCACAAGGCCGAAAAAGAGGAGGGGTAAAGGCTGGTCAACGCTAACTATCTTATACCTAGCTAATCAGATTCACGACCCATTCATATATTACAATTTACCCGTTCACCACAAGAACTCATCCATCACCATTCAATCCTCCATCCACCATAATACCACATCCTCTCAAGGGGAACCTATAAAACGCACCCCATGTCATAAAAATTTGTATGATAATAAACAATATACATTAAAATTCTAATAATGATCAATGAGAGGGGAGGCAGATGAACCCAATAATAATAAACTAAAATTAACACAATACAAACTAAACGTAATTGATGTTAGTAGGGACCGCCCAACCCTTAAAACAGAGAGGTTGCTGTATTCGGCCCAGGGGACAGAATCAAGAGGCTCTCTCGCTAAGGGAGTGGGGAAAAAGGGATAAAATATTATACGGACCTGGGAAAATATAAAGCTGACCCAGTCGAGATGAAAAAATGGCGGCCAAACAAACTGGGGCGGTTGGGAATCTCGACTTGAATCATAACCAAAGAGCAGCCGGGATACAGGCCAGGAACAACACTTACTCACATTAACTAGGTACACTGAAGCTTGTCTAACCTAACCAAGGGGAGGGTTCCACAGGAAGCCACCCCGATGTGCCTTGGGTGACCTAGAAGAGAAAATCAAGGCTAGCCCCGTTCACACGAACCAAGCTCGCCTCTTTTACCCACCTTTCGCTAAAGACTGTCGAATGCAATCGTTTTCTATCCGATCTAATCTTCATCTTGAGCTGATGCTCAAAGAATAGGATTAGATCCTGATAAGAAAGACTGTTGCCTCGCAAGACTTCCTCCTTTCGCGTCGTCCAAATCACCATTCGAGCCGTGGCCAGCAGCGTCAGAAACACCATCCGTTTCACCCCGGAATACGGGAGCGACACATTGTCACACGCGTATGCGCGATCAATGGACACAAGCTGTTCGGGAGCGAGACGAGCCGTCAGCTCGCCGACATGGTCCCATAAGGGGCGGACCCGGGGGCAATGGTAGAAGGCGTGCGAAGCCGTTTCCTCTAAGCCAAGGCCACACCGTTCACAGTCTGGCAAATCCTCCAAGCCCCATATGAAAGCCTTGTTGTTGAGAGGCAGCCGATTCCGAGCCAATCGCCAGCTAAGCGAAAACTCAGGGTTACTGAGGTAATCCGCCGCTGGCGCCCAAGACCAGTAGGAGCGATACTCCTCCTCCGACAAGCCGAGCGTATCTCGTAGGGGATCCTTCGCGGGCCCCTCCACTAATCCACGATAGAAGACCTTCCTAGGCCGTGAAAGGTCACTGGACCGAGGAACAGCCCTCAAGGCCGACCGGCACTCGTGAAGGAAAACCGATTGATCCCGGGGTTTACGACGGCGCTCAACCCGCGAGATGGGGGGTCTGATGGTAAGGCCAGGGAACGCACCCCTAACAATCCCCTCCAGCATCGGATCTCCTCCAGTCAATGCGCGGCGTAGGAAAGCCAACCTAGAGGCACGGATATGACTCATCAGGTGCGGCATTCCCAGCCCCCCATGACACAGACGCTTAGTGCAGACTCGTCTGTCGACCTGATTCCCGCGTCCCTTCCATAAAATGGAGGATAAGCGATCGCTTGAGCACATGCTTGTGGGTCTTACAGAGAGGAAGTACGGACAATCGATAAAGAATCAGGGGGAAAATGTATGTAACACACACCTCCGCCCTGCCCTTCACGGACAACCTCCGTCGATTCCAAGTCTGACCGGCAGAATCGACCTTTGCTCGTACTTCAGACCAATTCTTCTCCAGCTGGAGGTCGGGTCCAAAACACACTCGAAGAATGCGGACAGGACCGTCCGTCCAACCGAAGCGGCCCGGAAGATCGACCCCCTTCCAGGCACCTAACTGCAAGCCGGACGACTTGTCGCGGTTTATCTTGGCCCCTGTCACCTTCTCGTACCGATCAAGAGCCTCCTGCACCGCCTCATTGTCGCTGCGGGACGACACAAAAGCAGATACTTCATCGGCGTACGCGGAAACCCTGGCTCGAGACCCTCCAGGAACGGCGATTCCACGTAGGGCCGGACTGCACACCTCGTCCCTCAGCCGGCGAAGGAGAGGCTCCAACGGCAAAGCATAAAGGAGAGGCGACAGCGGACAACACTGACGAACCGACCTAGACAGTACAAAAGCGGACGACAACCTTCCGTTCACCTGTACCACAGCACTGGGGGAGCGATACAGGAGGCTAATCCAGCGGCAGAAGTTGGGTGCGAATCCAGCAGCCTGCAGGACAGTAGCAAGGTAGCGATGGTCGACCCTATCAAATGCCTTGGACTGATCCAAATTGATCAGCGCGGCTTCTTCGTCGTCTTTTACACCCTCTATGATCGTGCGGATCAGATGCAGGTTGCTCTGAATTGTTCGGCCCCTCACAGAACAAGTCTGCTCAGGACCCAACAGAGACTCGGCAACTGACTGCAAACGCTCCTGATGGATCTTGGCCCAAATCTTTAACTCTGTGTTTAGCAGAGTTATGGGCCTATAATCATCTAGTTTCCCGACCCACCATACTTGAGTGATCACGACCCTGGTGATCCGGCTGGGGATGGACCCCGACCGAAACCAGTTGTTGAACACTGCAGTCAAAATCGGAACAAAGATGTGCGACAGCCTCAAGTACAATTCATAGGGCAAACCATCCAGACCGGGCGACTTGCCTCTGCCGACCTTCTTCAATACCGCGTAGACTTTGCTCTCCGTGATCTCTCCCTCGCAGCTAGCCGCTTCAGTCGGCGAAAGCCGAGGAAAGTCAGCCAAATAGCTGCGAAACTCCTCCTCACGGAGACCAGGCTCCTTGGTAAACCGGCTCTCGAAATGCCGCCGAAACGCCTCGCACATGTCGTCAGTGGCCCGAAGAGTACGCCCCTCCGGGGATTTGACTTCACGAATGTAACGATCGCCACCTCGACGGACCTCTTCCCAGCGCAGATCTGCGCCCATATTCACCGCTTCGGAAGACATCTTGCTTAACTTATGTCTAATTACTTGGCCCATGTGATCGACCCGGTATCTATCGACGAGACCATAATCGTCGATCAGATCAACCAGGCTACGATCGCCCCTTCTCCGACTAGCACCCCGCCCCCTGTCTAACTTGGGGTCCAGGATGGCATTCCAGTCCCCCATTAAAACTAAGCGCGTTGAATCTACTAGGAACGGCCCCAACCGCCGAAAAAACGAGACCCGCTCCTCCCGGTCATTGGGCGCATAAACCGCAACGACTCGGAACGAACCACTTTTCACGGCAATATCGGCCACGATCAACCGGCCCTCGGCATCGGTATGCACAAGGTCCACCTTCGCATCAAGAGTACGTCTGACAAGCAAAGAAACTCCTCTGGCAAACCGGTCCCCATATGCTGAATAGACGACAAAGTCATCCTCCAGTACACACGCATGGGAACTGCAAACAAAGTGGGTCTCTTCGATCGCGGCAGCATCCACACCAAAGGACAAGAGGTCCCGAAGCAGGCGGGCAGCCTTACCCCGATCCCTCAAGCCCCTTGCATTCAGCGTAGCTATCTTAATTGACATCTTCTAAGTCCTGTAAAATAGAAAAAACAGAATTAACCTATTCACATACGGGGCGGAAATCCGCAGCTGTAAAGATCCCGACGGAATGTCCCAGGTTCCCTGTACCCAACTCGGTCGTCATACGACCACCCAGGACAATACCGCCAACGTCCGTGGGGTATGTTAGTTTAATAGCTCTATACAAAGAGGGATGGCGCAGAACAGGAACCCTCCCAGAGCAAAAATTCCTCATTTTTTTCAAGTCTTCATTATTTTCTTCACACACCCTTATTTTAGGGTAGGCTACTTGAGCCTCATTTATATGGCTCCACACTTTCAAGTATGCCCCAGTGTCTCTTACGACGGTGATGACTCCCGGGGCGTTAGGGAAGTTTCGTGGGTCTTCCACCGACTTCCCATCTACCTCCTCAAGTTTAAACAGGCGCCCCAAAAGTTCCCTTTTTTGCTTAGACAGGCCTTTTTTGGCCTCCTCCTTATCCACTTTACAAATCCCATCGGGACCCGGGAAATATTTCTTTTTTTTCTTCTCCCTTGCACGATGGGGAGGGGAGGAAGTAGACGTATGCAAGGAAGTATCAGGTGAACTTAGGGGTGTAATGGGAAAAGAGGAGGATGGAGCACGGGAAGGGGAAGAAGGGACGCTCCTAACTTTGGGGGAGCTGGAAGATCTTGTTGGCGAAGCAGGGAAGGAGTGCCGCCTGGTTCTGTCCATGCTTCGCTCCGCCCTGCTACGACCAGAAAGTCTTGGTTCTATTTCCTCTGGATTTTCTTCTCTGCTTCTTTTCAGGGACGCAGCTCGCGGTGGAGGCATTCTGTCCACCTCCATTGATGTTTCTTTCTCCACCTGCTTCTGTTTGTGGAGGTGTTGCTGCTGCTCCTGCTGCAGTTTTTGTTGTTGTTTCTGCTGCTCCTTTTGCTGTTGTTTCTGATGCTCCTGTTTTTGTTGCTGTTTCGGCTGCTGGTGATTCTGTTGTTGCTGAGGAGGTTGTTGCTGCTGAGGCTTCTGTTGTTGCTGCTGATGGAGCTTCTATAGTTGCTGTTGCTGGGGCTTCTGTTGTTGTTGTCCCTTCTGTCGCACTGGGGGAGAGGGTAGAGTTGCCACCTTTCTTCACCTCAGTCCAGGCTCCCGGCGTGGCCTTATCTTTCGTTGGTGCCACCTCTGTCGCTGCTGCTGCTCGCGTCTCCTTTGTTGGCTGCTGGTCGTTTTTCCCGGGGCACTCCTTCGCCATGTGCCCGACCGCACCACGCGCCCAACAACACGGCTTCCTACTCTCCACCACCACCAGCATTCTCTTATCCCGGCAAGTTAGCACGTTTGGGATGTCCCAAAAGTTGTCTCTGTCGAGGACCACGTGGAGCACCATGTTTCCCGTTGCTATCCCCGACTTGCTTCTGACCGCACTCACTTCCTCCACTTGGCCAAACTTTGCAAAAAACGCTCCCATTCTGTCCTGGGGAATGTCGACAGGAACGCCGTGAACTGTTATTTTGTTTTTTTTTTGTCTCCATATACTCCGTTTGGAGCCGCAAGTTGGCTGTGGACAAGATATTCCCGGCCAGCTGCAAGCAGAATGTCCCACACGGCATTAGTTCCACATTGTCTCTGTTGACTCGAATGAGTCTATGGGTCTTGACATCTGTTGTCAGCAGCGATATAACTTTTTACCTTGATAGCGCTCAAGGCCCCCGGGATTGTTACAAAGTCATTCCCTTTTACATACTCTTCGTATTTCACCCGTTGTTCTTCGTAATACGCAGAGTCTTTTTTCCTCGGTCCACTTTCGGACCAGGCCTGTGTTTTCGCAGGTGACAAACTTTGAGTTTGCACCGGCGGTACTTCCACTGAGGGAGTCATGTTTACGCTTGTGTCGTCGGCCATTTCGACCGCGACCAAACGAATAAAACTGTATTTCTTTTGACTTAAATTTTTTCAATCTTTCCAAAAAAAAACAGAAAATAATACGGAAAATAAAACGTAAGAAAAACGTGGACAACCAAAGATAATTCAAATAAATACAAAACAAAGTAAATGCAAACAAAAACTGTGGGGAGGGCAAAAAAACAAGAGAGGAAAAAAAAAAAAAAGGAAATAAACAAAAACGAAAAGAATCAAAAATACACAAATAAACTAAAAACTGAAGAATTCAAAAAGGTTTTAGAAAATAAAATCAAAAACTTAACAGTTCAATTTCCAAAAGCTTGTCCAACTCGCTCAAAAACCCAACACTCCAACCTTTAGTACTTGGGCTACGAGCATTACTGCCCGAATTTTTCGCACCCGAATCGAGAACACCAACTGCTTTTATCGGCAGAACCTATTTTTTTCATTCGTCGACAGCTGGGATAGGATGTTCCGTAATTTACACATCAAAATACTTTTATAACGACTCCTGCGACTAACTTTTTTTTTCTTTTAATTCAATTATTCCATTTTCAGCATGTTATGCGGAATACGTGCCCTTCTGTTTGGTAAGTAATTTTCTTTTTCGCCACTTTTTCCGTCGTAGAATACACGCGACACGCTGTCATTTGGTTTGACGAGGTAAGTCGCCGTTTTCTTCGCTATAGACGTTGAAAATATGTGAATCCCATGATGCCACATATATAGAATGTGAGAACCGCGGTAAAAGAGGATTACCGTATTTTTCGGAATATAAAATGCACTTATATTTTGAAGTGAAAGTTTTGTTAAAAAACGCTGCTATCGTATTTGAACTACTTTTATTGAATAAAAATCAAATCTGATTCTTTGCAAATCAGTATATATTGTTGTAAACACGAAAGAGCTGAAAACATCAAAATATGAAAATACTGTAAGTAAAATTAAAAGGTTTATAATAATTGTTATTAAGTTTGGCTCAAGGCCTACAAATCCTCATTGTTTTCATTATTGCTTGGAAAGAAAGCAGACATTTCATCATTAAATCAGTAGTCTTTGAGAATGCCATCCTCGGTCGCATCCACCGCGTTATTGAGATCATATTCCTTAAATGATTTAATTACTATATCGCTTCTTCGCTGACAAGGGCAGATTGATTTTTCAATTTTTTTAGAAAGACAGCATTGTACTCAGTGGCAAACTGGAGTCTGATGGCGTAGTTACTCTCAAAAAGTAGATTTGTAGCTTTTACCAATTTTTGAGCATTTTACTTTAAAAATCGTTTGATAAAATCTACAGAAATACCAAATTTCCGAAAGTTTTTTGCATACAAACTGAAATCAAAAGTTTCCTATTTCAAGAATAAATTCAAATAAAGTTGATATCTTTTGTATAAGATACATTAAATGAAAAATATATTCAATCCTAAATTTTAATTATGAATCACCATAAGCAAAATATGCAGTTTTTTTATTACATTCGGTAAGTAAAAATTGTAAAAAAAAAATTTAAAAGATTTTTTAAAAGGCTCCTCTGTGAATAAGATTTGTTAGATCATAATTAATAAAAACAAAGAATAGGTAAAAATGTATGTAGCATCATAATACTGCTGGGCACAAATTATAAGACAAAATATTTTCAATTTGTATTGTTTATTGAAAATCACACTAGAATGACACTATGTAACATATTATATCATAATCTAGCTAAATTGTTCAGTATACATTTCCTTTGAAGTAAATGAAGGTCTTTTTTGATGGCAAAATGATTTAGTAATAATATATCTGTACCAGGCATCATGTTCATATAAAATTTGTAAAGCTTCAGTATATTGTACAGTGTAACCCGGAAATAAGAGAGTTGTCGGGACCGGAGAAGAAGTCTCTTATATCCGGGTTACTCTTATATCCAGGTTTGGTCTAATTTATATACATTAACACAGGCTCTAATTTGGGACCAGAGAAAATATCTCTTAAATCCGGGTTTCTTTGATATCCGGGTCTCTTATATCCGGGTTACACTGTAAATAATATAAGGTCGAGCTACAAGGCTTTCACTAATGACCGGAATGAACGATTTTGAACGTAAAATTAGTCTTTAAATTTGAACGATTTTGAACGTAAATTTATTCTTTAAATTTGAACGTAAATTTAGTCTTTAAATTTGAACGACTTTGAACGTAAATTTAGTCTTTAAATTTGAACGATTTTGAACGTAAATTTAGTCTTTAAATTTGAACGATTTTGAACGTACATTTAGTCTTTAAATTCGTTACCGCACAGAACGGTAACGATTTTGAAAAAAAATATTTGATGTCATTATTTATCATATTAAACTCCAGTTTTGAAATTGAGTACAATACCACGTTTCCCAAAATCTGCCAGACCTAATACAGACCTGAGTAAGCTGTGATCTTTCTTTTCTCCCAGTCGTTAATGAGCTTCTTCTTTGTACTTATGCCCATAGTATGTGCCTCGATAAAGATATTTTATTTTTCTGTCTGTTATTCCTTACGTAAATGAATGTATATTTAAATCTATGCGATCCTTCATATTCACACTTTACACGCATTTCTGGAGTTTCACCGACAGCTTCGGCAAGCCAATAAAACTTAACGCTGGGCGTTCTCTCTAAGAATATTCTGGAATTCGGGGAAAATCTTATTTGTCGTTATTCCTCACGTGTCTTGACGTTTAATAAAAAGCAGTTGCTAAATACCAATATCAGTTTAACTGCAGATCAATGCAATATTTCTTGAAACACATCAAATGTTAAACATCTCTAAGCTAATAATTTTTGTATTAGCATACTAATGTAATAAACTGCTTCATCTCCATACTTCTTCCGCTGACCACCGTAGTGCTGGTAGGACCCAGATGAAATCTAATTCTCACTGCTGCCTTTGACGAAAACCTGGGACTGGTCGGTTCTGTTCATTTTGGTTGATTGCCAACTGCTCGAATGGCCCCGAATATTGAACCCCTTCGATCGACATGATCGTAATATCCTTTGAAACATATCCGAGAAATCCATTATGCCTCACATATAGAAATATGTAGGGCATAATGGGTTTCTGCTCGATTGCCTTGAAACACCACTATATTAAAGTCAATTCTAAAAAAAAAAAGACAGAGCTGCCCAAATGTTGGACATTCTTCTTCTTTATTTTCTCCCGAAACTAAAGTCTCTATACGAAGCTTAGAACGGCTCTGATCAAACTTAATAGACATTCATAATAGACAATATATGTTTGAATATATATATATATATATATATATATATATATATATATATATATATATATATATATATATATATATATATATATATATATATATATATATATATATATATATATATACATACATACATAGCGAATTCAGTCACTGTCAGTCACTGGGCGTATTTTTAAAAATAAATACGCTAAAAATCCACGTACATCCCTGCCATGCGCCGACGGCTTAGTGGTAGAATCTCCGACTGACACCAATTCTGTCCGGTTTCGATCCGAGCTAGAGGCAACCGGATGTCTAGCCACACTGATGAGCTGCGAAACAGTCTGTCTGTGGATGACGTTATATATATATACAGCACCATCACTTGAGAAGACAGCAGAAGTGTTGAAACGAAATGGCTATTCTTGTAGTGAGTTTTTATGTTATAATTTTCGAATAAAATGATTATATGTTTGTGTGTGTGTGTGTGCTCTGGCGCAAAATAAATGCAATCGGTGAAGAATTTATTAATTTATTGATGATTTTTAGCTTTAGTTATCTCTTGAGTACTTTCTTGATAAAATTCTGCTCGCATTAACACACGTTAAATACTAGTTATTTTTATTAGGTTGGTGTAAAAATAATGTCGTTATTCTTTTGAAGTTGAACGCCAAAAAACGACATTATTTTTGCACCAACCTAATACGTATTGTGATATGTACGTCTATATGTGTGTGTGCGTGTTCAGGAGAAGTTTTTACCGTAAACAATTTTATTCCCCATAGGAAAGAGAAAGGTCCTGTTATATTTGCGATGTGTATTTTCCTTTATTAATAACATTTACCGTTTGTAACCGTTTTATTATTAATGTTCGGACTAAAATATATTTATGTAATTTGATCATTAAATTTCATAGAATTTTCTCCACCAGTATATTTTCTGCTTTTCATATTATCTCTTAAGATTTCCAAAAACAAACATAATCTACTGTTTTTCTTTTAAGTTTCTAAATGTCGTATATATCTTCACACAGTTATTAAAAACACAAACCTGCGTTCTTAAAAATTAACTTAGTTGAGAATGAATAACAATGATTGTAAAAATAGACATTTCTTCATTCGACAATTCATTTGCCTCACCTTGGTAAAAAAAGTAATTGAAAAATTTCATTATCCGTTGCAATTCCGTACAATATATTTTTTTTCTTGAATAATAGTGAAAAATTGATTAAAAATACGTTATTTGGAGACACTTTCTGATTTTCGACAGAGATTTTTTTGTAATTCGTGTTGTTTTCTTCATTATATATCGAGCATTTCGCTCTCAGCACCGATACTAAGGAATCGTTTTAATGACATTATAAAGTTGCTTCTTACTTAGCACAGACGTATACTTCAACTAGTGTACACAAACATAGACATACGCGAGCACACATCTAAAGTATTTACTACTAAGAGTAGATTGAATTAGCAAAATGTCACATGTTACGAACGCGCAGTATCAATCGAAATTAATTGTAATTATCTCTAAGACTGATTTTCTATTCCAAATTGGAACCCCCACACACAAATGCGACGCCCATTAAGGATCGGAATTAAATTACTAGCAAACTAATCAAAGCACCAAGCTTCCTTTCTGTCAGGTTATAGTAAATGATGGAAATCGGTGGGGTGAAAAGTTTTAAAAAAATTGTGCATTCTTGAGGAACACACACCTTGAGTCGTTCCTTGCCGAGCAGTAAACGAAGTTGTACGTGAGCATGTTATATTCTTGGCGTATAATGAGTGAAAAGATTTGGAACTGCAGGTTAATATAGTGTTGCGTAAAGGTTGCTAAAAGTGTTAGTGAAACGTTAGCCACATTAAAAATGGCTTATGGGAAATATTTAATGAAGAAATTGAAGGTTTTTGACGGATTAAAAGGAGAATGCGAGATGTTCACGGTGAAGCTAGAAGGGGGCTGCAAATACGTAAATAGTATAATTTTTTGTTAGGCGTGTCTCGACACACAAACGAGTCGATCTCATTCAGTTTACATACGCTTTCGTCTTTATCGCTTTTGTTTTGAGTATCGCCCACTGATGATCTGCCAAGAAATGAAAAGTTATAATGGACGAAAATTTATCGTGCATGGTTTAGCAATCACTGTACTTTCTATACATTTTCGCACGAGTAAATTCCTTTTGCTTTTAATTAAAGTGGCATTTTCAAATTGAATTTTGGTCAGACTCATTCTGACAAAAAAAAAAAAAAAATTAAAGTCTTAAATATTAAAATTTATTAATATAAAATGTATGGTCCGCCGGTTTGCAGTTTCCCCTTGCTTTCGTTTATATCCCCCCGCTCTACCTTCTATACATTAATATTTAAATCATTACTTTCGTTCGATGAAGTTACTTCCTTAAAACGCGTTACGCAGAATTTTTCCACTTTGTTATTCAACTGCCTAACATTTTTCTGTTATATATATATATATATATATTGTCATCCACAGACAGACTGTTTCGCTGTATCACAGCTCATCAGCGTGGCTAGACGTCCGGTTGCCTCTAGCTAGGATCGAAACCCGACTGAATTGGCGTCATTCGGACATTCTACCACTAATCCGTTGGCGCACAGCTGGAATTAATCTGAATTAAAGCGTATTTATTTTAGATAAACATCCAGTGACTGAGAGAACTCAATTCGATTGAACGAAGAGTCTTGCATTATGAGCCGTGATAGTCACTGTTTACAAACCCACACTTATTCCCCAGAGAGATCAACCGAAATAAATTTTTCAGGAGATTCTCCAATGAAAAAATTATTAATTATAAATAAATTATTTGGAGGAATGTACAAACGATTACGTACATCCAACAACAAAACACTCCAATGCCTGAGTAAATTCAACAAAAACAGGGCGAACGAAGGGGTGCCTACAAAGATATCGCATGCACACAGATACGGAGTTCATACGAAAGACCGTAGAAGACACATTTTGAGAAGAGTTCTTCGCTAGTCCGGTAGAAGTACTCGATACTAATCAAGCAAGCTCATGACACCTGAACATTGTGCTCTTTACAAAGGGACATGTCGCTCACTGGGAACTGAATATCATCTAGAGAGGAGATGAGTATTCGCGGTGGCTAGGGTCGAGAACAGGCTGTGAATAGTTAGAATCCTCAAACATTTGCAAATCCCCTAAAAGTGCTTATTAGTACCTATTTTAACTGATAAAACCCCATATGACTTAAACTTTCACCCTAAAAACTTTAGAAATATTTCAGAGCCTTTTAAAAACATTTTTGAAAAATAGTATTGGTGACCATACACTTAGGGTAAATTTTCTTTCATACGTAAAAGAACCATTTTTAATTACGCATAGATCCATACAACCATTGCAAATACTGTATAAAATATATATAATAAGACATAAAATATAAAGATTAAAACATTTTCTAAAAATATAACTGTGATGGTGGGAGCATTTCACATAGTCATATTCGATGAATATCTATTCCATTCGGAGATTTTTAAGTATAATGCGAATAATCACTTTTCCGCAATCCTTTACTTCGTTATCTAGTCTCGATCATCACGAAGTATGATTTTCACCGTTATTTTCATGCTTTAAATACAAAACAAGATATCTTTATTTATTCAATTAAAATATATTTTATTCCAGAAAAAAGAAAGTTTCATGAAATGGAAAGTTAACTGATATATATATACCATGACGTTTTCAGCGTCTTTTCATTAAAGGCCCTCGGGTACCTTGAGATGTAAAGTTGGGGAATCGGCAGGAATTCTTCTGTGATATTCAGGGTTGTTGCAACCAATATCGATGCTCTTCCCGGCCGAAAATACACACTTCTCTCCGCATCTATGCGAATCAAAATGGCGTCCATACATATCGTAGCAGACCTGGCACTCGAAAAGACAACGGTAATAAAGCGGGTTGTTGGGAAGTGGTCGGTTCCATTTCGCCTCTGCTTGTGCGCAGTACAATGCCATAAACACGAGCACAATGGTCAGTGCCTGAAATCCAAAAAGAAACATTTTCTTGAAAACAATGATGAACCAAAAAAACAGAAAATGTAGACATTAGCAAATAGAAATTGTTTACCGTCATTAATTTTCGACTTCGTCCTGTTTTATCTTATTATTGCTGAGTTTTTAACACAATGTCTAGGTCGTTTATGCATTCTACGACTGTTAATAAAGCACTTGCATTATCGATAAGGAATACATTTCTGACGATATTTGAACTTAAATTCTTTATTCTCGCACCTTGCCGATTAAACCACGAAGGTTACTCAGCTGACCTCGTTCTCATATATTCATATAGCTATATTCCCTTCATCAGATTTTATTTATTTTTTCTTGGAATATGTGGATAGTTAAAATGTTGACCTCATGAAGAATGGAATTAATGTACTGCTTTCAAATTCCGGTTGGAACAATTTGAATTCATTTCGCATTGATGTACTTGGGAAAGGCACCAACCCATTTCTTCCAGACAGTTACAAGGTTCGCTTCGAAAGTAACAGTATCAGTCTCAGAGATGGATGTATGGGATATAGTTGCAGAGGTTAAACATTCCCGCTTATAACCCATAATTATATTTTTATATTCTTGCAGATAGGAGTTTGGCAAAATGGCTATGAAAGGACGTACGAAATAAAGGTATGTCATTGTGTTCCACCATGAAAAAAAGTACGCCGATTGACATTCATCGGCATCGGGAGACCTAACATTAGATATGAGTACAGTTAGGTAGTTAATGCTTTTCACTGTCAACGGCGATATGTCTAACAAGCAATGTTCCAACACATCGAGTACAGCTGCCAACCCCTAAAATGTAGAACGCATAGAGAAATACGTACGCCGAGATAGTGACATACAACGGTGATATCTGCGCACCGAGTGTCTGCTGTAGTGTCCGTTGAAATAAATACGGGACTTTATTTTCAGAGTGTCCATCCACTGTATCTATATAGCAGATAGTTGATCTATTTAGTTCTGTCAAACAGACTATCTAGGGCATTGATCTATCATCCCGGCTTTGCTACTGAAATAGTTTGCTATCAGCTGATGCCATTGTGTCCTCATGTTCAAGAAGGAATCTTCAAGAATAATCAAAAATATATTACATTTTTTACATTTCCAACAGTCCATGTAATTGTCTTAATTTGTGCGAATCTTTCATATGTAGCATTATCATGGTATTGGCTAATTGGTAAGGCGCGGTTCCAGACTTCTTCTCAACAGGTAAAATACCGTATTCGACACTATATAAGACATCTTTGTTTCCTTAAAATGGTTGAAAACATCACCTTGCGTTTTATATACAAAAGTTGTGACCTCCTGTACGCTGATTCTGTTTCTAACCTTCATTACTGTGGACTATAATTTTACCCAAGTAACCCGACTACAACATTATATTATTTATTCAAACCATATTATTATTATTATTATTATTATTATTATTATTATTTGAATTTGCTTGTTTGTTTTAAGAGCTGCCTCCAAGACTTAACCAATAACCTCAAGAGACTGCAAGTCAACAGATTATGATTGTTGGTACAGTTGATTGGATAGTTTGCTGGCGTTCTCAGTATTATTTTTTCTTAATTATATGATTTCAGTGAGAGGCTTTTGATAGTTTAAACTTACATTAAAAATCGGTATGTACACATACATTTTCTTAGAGAGACTAAGTGGAGAGCCTGAAAGAATAAAATTACGACACGAGTGTAAAATTCCCTAGAATCATAGAATATTTAAAATATGAGAGAGAATTTATTGTAAAATGTATAGAATTCTGTGAATGCATGTGTATGCAAAATTTGAGTAGTATATTGCTTTTTATTTTGGCCCATAAACTCTCACACTGATAAAACTTTCTTCAGGATGTGGGAATGTTTTGCATTTCAGCCAAGTCGGCTCAGCAGATAGTTAAGAAACATAATTTTTCATATTATTATTTTTATTATTGTTGTCGTTGTTATTATTATTATTATTATTATTATTATTATTATTATTATTATTATTATTTCATTTGATTTCTGGTGCATCCATATTTTCTTCCGGGTCCCAACCAGTGATCTAAGGTAAGAAATAGCTTCATGACATTTTTCACAGATCATTTTTCAAAAAAATAAACAACAAAGAAAACAAAAACAAAAATCACATACATTTTACATAATGAAATTTCAGCTCACAAACACTTCGTAATATGTGAGATGTACTTGTGCGTACAATTTCTTTTGTATTTCTTTAAGGGATGGGCTTATCGGGAATCACTTTAATAAGTTTATCGGAACCTTTTCCAGTCAATCCGAGAGCTCCAACTACAACTGGAATTATTGATGTCTACAGGTGCTACATTTTTAGACTTCTATTTCAAGATCTTGTATTTTGATAGTTTTTTTGAAGATCTTCAAAAATGCATTACAATTTGCCTGGAACTGCCATGACAATAAAAAAAAAAGCCCATTTTGTTTTCGGGGTCTTTAACCACGATTTGCTTGTTCTGTCTTTGTGTATTGTAATGTCCCATAAAATTCTTAAAGATCCTATCTCTGTAACCGGGTCTGGGTGATATTCATACCAGATTCCTTCAGCATCCTTCCTGTAAAAGTTCCATATTTCCCATTGCAGATATTGGCCCAATCTATCATGCTGAGATCTATATTCAGTTGCTGATAATACTGTACAACAAAACTGACAGTTGTTTGCAGATTTTTTATTATTATTATTGTTATTACTTTTATTTCCTTTGATTTCTGGCGTTTACACATTTCTTTCTGGGTTTCGCCCAGGGACCTAAGCTTAGAAATGGCGTCATGACACTTTCCACTGACAAAAAAAAATATTACATAGATAAAACCCTTCGTAAAGTGTGGGCCGTACTTGTCAGAACAATTTTTTTGTATCTCCTTGAGGCATGGATTTCCAGGAATCCCTTTTATTATTTTTATTATTATTATTATTATTATTATTATTATTAGCAGTAGTAGTAATAGTATTAGCAGTAATAGTAGTAATAGTAGTAGTACTAGTATTACTGGTACAGTAAAAGTAATTATCGTAACAACGCTACTAATTAATCTACAATCATAACAAAGCTACTCATTATCGTAACAAAGCAACTAATGCATAAGCATAAAAAAGTACTAACTAATCCCTTATCGAAACAAAGCTACTAAGTAATCCATAATATCTAAAAAATACTTCAACACAATCTTATAATTGACCAACTGGAAACTCACTCCCCGTCTTTTGAACAGGAGTAGAAGTTTATCATTTGTTTCGTGTTTAGAATCGAGTCTCCGGTTCCTTCACCTAAAGTTTTCTCATCCTCTTTCGCTCCCAGTAACCCCTTGCGTCTTAGTGGTATTAGCAACCTTCTTGGGTGACATGATTAAAAAAAAAAAAAAAAACTATAGGGGAAAGAGATTACTTAAATGACCGACATGAGAAACAAAACGTTAGTTCCGCAGCGAATTGTGTCCGTCATACGAAGCAGACAAAGAAGAATGGCCACTACTGAAAGTGGCGGGAGAGTTTACGTTGGGATTTTTTGCTTTCATTTAGCTCTATTGATATCTTGCGTTTTATATACAGTAGAATGCTGAACAATCTCCCTCACAGATGAATAATAGACTTGAAGCAACAGAAAAGTTGTTCTACCGAATGATGTGGAAGATACCATGGATTGAACAGGTGAGCAATGACGAGATTCTAGAGAAAATGGAAGAAAGGAAACATATCTAACATCAGGAAGAGGTAGTTGACAACTCTGGGACAATTAATGAGGAAGGAGGGTCTTGGAAAATCTGATGCTGACAGGACAGGTTGTGAGAAAGAGGGACAGAGGGAAGCAGCACGTAACATACTTGATGAGCTTGAATAAATGGATGGTAGGTCGGGGTTTGCGAGAAATAACAAAAAGACAAAACTTATAAACTTATATTATCACAAAGGTCAGTATTGGTGCACTTTTATTTATTGATTCTAACAATGAAATAGCAACGTGTTTTCTGTATATTATACATTTTTAAAAAGTTTTTTTTTTAGATGAAACTTAACTAAAACATAAAATCTCTTTTATGGAGAAGGTACTGTGGAAGATCGTTTTTTGTCATCTCACAATAAGCAAGGCAATAAAAGCCACTAGGATGTTAGAAGTTACTGACAGTAAAAGGAACTGAGGGTAAAATAAAAGAACATAATTCAAAGAGACAGAAGATGGTCACTGACATTACAATTAAATGTTTGAAGATCGTAGTTGTCAGGAAAGCAGGAAGAGAGTTTCATAAGCGAGAAGTGCGAGAGAAGATACTGTTAGAATAGAACTTACGTTTGCAACTATCAATTTCAACTGAAATTATGAGACCTAACTGCCAATCTAGTACTGGGCTTAAATTCTTGAAGTCAAAGTAGGAAAGATGATAGCTCGTCAAAACAATTACCAAGAGGCGCAGGGAAGCTATATTACGGCAGTAAGAAGGTAACAGGAGCTGAGATACCGGGTCAAGATAACATTGTACATTCTTTGAATTTTCTGATGTGTCGGGGGAGGTAAAGGTTGTGCAAAGAGCATATTCCCACAGCAGAAGCACCGGGTCATATGTGTCAGGAATATTCGACACAGTTGACGAATATTATACTTATAAATATGCAAGATAGATACTGGCGATGGAAGGCGCAAAAGGTTATTTAAGAAGAGTAACAGAAAGCGTTAAAATTAAGAAGCCACTTCATAAAAGTGATTTGTGAAAGTTCTTACAATAGAATTTTTGTTAGCAGCCACTTGAAAACATATCAAAAAGATATAAAAGTAAAACGTACTATAATTGTTGCCTATATCTCTGAGATGAGGTATTATGATTATTTACATTATTCGAACTGCTATCCTCATCTTCATTGCCATAGTCACAACGTTTCTCCCGTTCTACGCTCCGGCCTTCTTGAGGTGCTTGGAATTTCGAACAGAACTATTAGGTTGGTGTAAAAATAATGCCGTAATAATGTCGTTTTTGACGTTAAGAAATACGTCAAAAAACGACATTATTACGGCATTATTTTTGCACCAACCTAATAGCTCCACGTGCCATGACTCTTCCGGATGTCTCACTTATTTCCTTTTAACTCAACATGTTTTGGTTCATCACTGCAGTTGCCTGGTATTGAACTCACATCACTAGTATCTAGTCATTGGATCTAACCAACATCTTTATCTACTAGGCCATGTGTCCCTGATGACAGTCGTGTTTGAATTTCTGGGATTTATAAATCTAATGTCTCAGCAACAATAATAATGACAAAAAAACTGCAATATGAACTCTAGTAAAAAAATTGGTTGCTGAGACATTAGGTTTATAAGTACCAGAAATTCCTACACAGATGTCCTCAAGGCTCAGTAGATAAAGACGTTGTTTAGATCCAGTGACTAGAGTTGTGAGTTCAATACCAGCCCAAGTTAAAGGGAAATAACTGATAAATCTGTAGAGCTAGACTATATCTAGGAATGCAGATTCGAATCCTGCCTGATTATTTCTAATAAGGTTTCTCGAATATTCAGTAAGCGGAATTCCAGTCACCTGAAGAAGGCCAAATCTTTGTGAATATGCAGATGAGGATAACAGTCAGAATAATGTATATAATTTTTGCATTACACAAATGCATGAACAAATTCCGAAAACTAACAAAAAGATAGCATGCTAATAAACAAACATCTTCCAAGATCAGTGATCCAACTATGCACGCTGAACGGAAACAATAATGTTCATATGGCAGACGTTAGATGAAGTAACACATAGTTTTTGCTTTTCTGGATATGACTCATTAAATGTTAAAAATGTCGATATATTCGAAAATTGTCAGTTGTTTTTTTGTTTTTCTTACTGTATAATTACTGTTGTGAATAAATTGTTCTGCATCAGTTACATTACAGACAGTCTGAATTTTATCAAGAATCTCTCGATATGTACAACTGGAGAGCCAGATCAAATATAGCAGCAATATTCAATGCACGGGCAAGTGGTAGATTTATAAATGGGCAACATGGAATCTGAGGAGAAAAAAATGTCTTGCACAACAAGTGAACCAACTTTGCTTGATGTAGACGTAGCAGTTGGTTTAATATAGTCGTTTCGCTTTCATGTCAGTAGAAAACATGTGTCCAAGTTACTAAAATTAATACGTTTACAGGCGACATTTTTTGTAAAGAAAGTGCTCGATATAAAAATAGACCAACATTAGTAAAGCGAAAAAAGTTCAAATAATTTATCGTAGGCCACACACACACACACATACATACATATATATATATATATATATATATATATATATATATATATCCTACGAATATATACCATAAGTTTTCAAAATGTTGCGATGTCAAATCTTAAATATTTATTTTTATAGATCTCATGATTTTGGGGGTCATATAACTTCACAAATAGCAAAAAGAATACATTTCATCATGGAAAATGTAGAACAACAGAATTGAAATACAGAAATAAAAGAGCAAAAAGGTGCAGGAAAAAAGAGTCTGTGCATTGAAAATCAAATCTAAATGGAAACTGACATGAATTGGAGAAAACAATATGTGATAGTGAGATGCATATATATATATATATATATATATATATATATATATATATATATATATATATATATATATATATATATAATGTTCTGGGGTGAGCAGCTTCGGGAAAGAAGACGTGGCACTTGAAGTTACGTTTAGTTACGTATACGTGGATGAATATCACCATGCAATGTAGTGAGTAGCGGCACTATATCAAATTTAGTTAGTCTTTTTCGTCGCCGAGACCCGTTGGTACTGTGGTATGAGGTTTACGTTGTACTTTAACGGCCTAGGTTCGATTGTCGGTAGTGGGTACACACTCCTGATGAGTCCCGAAACGACCGTCCATTGCTTTCTGCATTCTGTTGAGGATTCTTCTAGATTCGATGAATTACTATAAATGATTATTTAAATACCACCCCACAAATTTCTATCACTTATATATATACATGCTATTTTTTTGTGGTTATTTGAGTAAATACTCTGTTTATTTATTAAACAGTATTTTTTTTTTGCTCTGTCAGAACTTTCGAAACATCTTATTAGAAAAAAATATGCGCTTTCCAGCAGAAACTAGGTGAAACTCTTATTAGATCTCGAAACTCAGATTCGAATCCTACCGGAAAGTGGATATTTTTTCTAATAAGGTTTTTCGTATATTCAGGCTGGTAGATGAACATAAATAAATATACTGTTTAATAAATGGTAGATTTACAAATGTTCAAGATGGATTCTGATGATAAATTTTTCTGTCACGACTCCCTGAACCAACATTACTTGCAGTAGACAAAACGATTGATTCCATATCATTGCTCCACTTCATGTCAGTTGAAAACGTAAGGCCAAGAAAGTGTATAGTGTTGTTCTCATGGAGTTTAGATTATGTGGAGAAATAACAGTTAACCCTAGAAATGAATAGATTAAGCTTATAGTGATTGGGGATGCGTCCTCTTGGGAGTCAGTTACATAAAGTAGCAGGTCGTGGAAATAATCTGTTCGTATAGAACTTAGGTGTGAAGGTTAGATCTCGTTGAAGTAAGGAATGTCGATCTTCTGAACAATTTCCATGTAATTAGCGGTAGAGTAGTGAGGGACTTGAAACGTTTCGACTGTGAGAAAAGGTGTTGTATGGTAGAACATTATTCAGTCGTTCAAATTTACGAAGCTGCCGAATTTGTTCTTATCGAATTCAACCAGTTTTAATTTTATCGAAAAATCCGAGTCAAAAATTTGGACAAAAATTTTGGATATAAAGCGAAAAAAAACAAAAAAATTGGTTTAAAAATATTAACTGAATATTTTCAAACCATCAAACTTCAATGAAAAGAAAAAAGAATTGATCATCAAAAATGAAAATTTCTAAAAATGTAGAACTTCATTCTCTGTCTATATTTATGAGATGAGGTATTATATACACTATTTACATTATTCGAATTATTGTCCTCATCTTTGTTGTCATATTTATCACAACGTTTCGGCCGCTGTACGCTTCGGCCTTCTTCAGGTGCTTGGAATGTCGAACTGTCCTTAAGGACACATGACACAGTGGATAAAGGCTTTGGTTAGATCCAGTGACAAGACCCAAAGTGTTGTGAGTTCAATACCTGGTTAAAGCTGTGGAGAACTTGGAGAGGTGAATTAACAGGAGATAACTGGTAACTGACATCCATTAGACATAGCCGTGAAACTAGAACAGTCTACCCCAGCGAGCGAAACAAAGGGTTCAGTTCGACATTCCAACCACCTGAAGAAGGCCGGAGCGTACAACGATCGAAACGTTGTGATAAATATGGCAACAAAGATGAGGTCAGTTGTCTAAATAATGTAAATAGTGGAATTCATTTATATGAATATTTTTTTCCAAAAAAAAGCAAATGATCTTTAAAATAGTTTTGAAGGCAAAAACTTTCTTTACGGATACAAAATAATTTTTGACGAAAAAGATTTAAAATTTACTTTAATTAGAGTCTTCAGTGGCATCTTAAAATGGAAACGTAATATGGTATAATAAAACGTCACGTTAAAGCTAGCAATTTCTAACCATATTTTATAACATTAACAAATAAAGAACGGAAGACATTCAATCAAAGTTTTACCCTACAAGAAGAACAGATTTTATTAAACAGTGTTCCCTTACCGTATTCATAATTTCTGATGTGTCGGGGAGGTAAAGGTTCTGCAAAGCGGATAGTCAGTCGGGTACCCGACCTTGACAGTTCTTCGGAAAGTGTTCACAGGAAATCCTAGATAAAAACGAACAAACGAAAAGCTTCGTCCTTTTGCAAACGTCTTTAACCGGTTTTGTAAAATATTTTTCTTGCCTTGTATACTTTTAAATGTCAGCTAGGAACTCGTAGAATCTTTCGGGGGTTTTGTCTAATTGAATGCGAATTTTCCAGCTTTCACAGGCAACTCTGAAGAAATTCGTGCTTTGAAGACCAGGCAATTCCGACAGTCTTTATATACAGGAAAGATTCAATTAAGCGCTCTCTATAAACGTGCCTATAATCTGTCATATCACTTCTTTTGCACGGGAACATGTATGACAATAATTATTTACTTATGAATCCATAAATATATGTAGATTGCAAACGTACGTTCAGATATTTACTCCCACGCTGATTTCTGTGTGTGTGTGTGTGTGTGTGTGTGTGTGTGTGTGTGTGTGTGTGTGTGTGTGTGTGTGTGTGTGTGTGTGTGTGTGTGTGTGTGTATTTTTATGCTTTGGGCGCGAATGTATTTTCGTGTATCGTCTCATTTTTGCCTGGGCTGTCAGGAAATGATTCACTTTTTTCTTGAGAGTCAGAAGGTAACTCATGTTGATTGGGGATAATTCGTGATCTTAATGTGCTCTGCGTTGATTGCAGCTCTCATCCCATGACACTATGAAGCAAAACGTAAATCGTTAACCAGGGACTATTACATTTATCAAGAACAATATTGGTTCACTTGCAAGGGCGTGAAAATATCTATGGAAGGTTATAAGGACAGTAATTTCGCGCCCACAGACCAGCTTGTTTTTTTTTTATTTTTATTTCTTTGATAAAACGTAAAAAAACAAAAGCTTCAACTTCCTACAGCAAATTCTTTTTAAAAAAACACCAAGATAACCAATTACAAAGTTTACTTTTAGTATATACTGACTGATAGTTTTAGTACCTCGACATAATGTAATGGTTAGTAAGTTTGTCTTGCAAGGTACAACTGTATAGTGAGTTCGATCTTCACTGGGTGCCCCGTACTTTCGGCTTTGTGCGACAACTAAGTTCCGCTTAGTAAATAACTATAGTTACATATTTCATTATAAAACACAAAAGAAATTAAACTTATTTCACAATGTCTCATGCTCCAGAAAATAAAAGAAAAATGTCACATTTTGAACGAGTCAGCATTAGATATCAACTAAATTTGGAATTCTGCAATCAACTGTGAACATCATTAAGATACAATACACTAATGACGGAAATGCGCCGCATATATGTTGACTGGGGTCATAAAAAATTGTTTCGGTCATATTGATGGAAAATGGACAATGATTTGCTTAATATTTTCAATGCAGTCTGATCAGGAGTTCCAAAAGAGAGTGCTGCTTCCGAACAGATTCAGTTACCCATATTTTCATTCCCCAGTCGATATTAATAAAAAAAAATCACCTTGCTCATGCTGAGATCCGAACCCATCGTTTGAACGCTAACATTCTAACCACCTGGCCACACAGGTGGAAGCCATTTTATAATTCATGTTTCCTAGCATAATTCTACAAACGATATCAGTGCTATAATGGCAGGAGTCAACACTTCCATTTTCAAGAAATAATCTATATTCAGCGATCTAAGTGATTCAGTAACATAGTGTAAGGCAAATGCAAATTTGATAAACTTCATTTAATGTGATGATTTATCACGGAGTTCGAAACGTGTGCGAACGTGTCTTGCTTGCATGACAAATCCAAAAGGAAGCATGGCTGTTGTCGGGGACGCGATTCGTGTGCACCGGTCTCGCAAAAAACGAGATGTAACGAGAACAGACGACACAAGTGAGCAGCAGTGTAAAACTAGTAAACAAAGAAGGCAAGGCGCTAGCGGCACAGCAAAAAAGGCGAGTCATTTTCGGCGAAATTGGAGTCGTACTTGCGAAGAGACTGACGGACCAAGAGGCGATTAGAGTAGACGCGTTTGTTTTATGTATCCGTTTCACGACTGCCCCGTGTAACGGCCGAGAAAAAGGAGTCTCGCAATTGATTTTTCTTTGAGGCGACTGACGGCGAAGAACAACAGCCGGTGGACCCTAGCCTTATTTTTTGTTTCTCTTTCTTCTTTTGCTACAAGCTATTTCGGCGAATTATGGCAAAGGTTCGCATAAGCAGTGACATTATAAAACCGTTTTCCGGCCAGGGCGATGTGGCGGCATGGCTGAAAAAGGTTAGGCTGGTGGCTAGACTTCAGCAGGTTGACGATGTGGCTAGTCTGCTACCATTATACCTGGAGGGGGACGCACTAGCCGTCTACATTGAAATGAAGGAGGAAGATCAAGGAGACATCGATAAAATCGAAGCCAGACTGAAGCAGGCATTTGCGGACGATGCGTTTTTAGCATACAGGAAAATGACCATGGTTAGGTGGACCGGCGAGCGCGTAGACGTTTACGCAAATAAAGTCAGACAGTTTGTTCGATTGGCCGGATTCGAGGGAGCCGAGATGGAAAGGTTCACCAAACTAGCCTTCGTCATGGGTTTTTCTGATTCAGTTTCCCTCGAACTCCGACAGGCACCGAACGTTGAAGCACTGACTGTAGGGGAGTTGTTAGCAAGAGCGAGAGTGCTGGCAACTAATGGAGATGAGTCAGAACGTTGTTGCGGCTGTGCGCCCACCCCATAGTGTCGGCGCGTATCCCACCAAGAGTGGCCCACGCACCAGTGTGACATGCTACAGGTGTAGCGTTAAAGGCCAGATGGCAAAAGACTGCCGGAAGCGCGGAACACGCTGCTATCAATGCGGGGAGTTAGGTCACTGGGCCCGAGACTGTTCGGGAAACGCCACGGGGGACAAGGCATCAGCGCCAGCCTTCTCCCCAACCAAGATGTAAATACGGCGCTCCCGGTGGCAAACGTCCTTGTTGACGGAACAACATGCACAGCGTTGATTGATACCGGCTGCTCACGGACAATTGTGGATGCGGATCGGTGCCTGTCTTGGAAGAAAGTGAAGGTGGATGTTATGACTATTGGAGGTGTGTCCCGTCACTGTTGCGGCGTAGGAGTGGTAACTGTATCCACGGAAGAAGGCGATTTTGCTAAGATCGACGTGCTGGTGGTGCGCGGCAAGCCACTGGGATTTGACCTGCTATTAGGGATTGATGCCATAACCGCATTGGGAGGCGTTACTGTTGGGCCTACGGGACGAGCACAAATTGGCAACGGGCGAGTAGCCAAATGCGCAGCCATTACTGTGAATGAACCGGACTTCACTGCCACCTTCGACCACCGGAGGCGATCCTGGCATGGAAGTGGTCCGAGAACCGCGCGCCTGAAAGACTGCACAATGTAGTCTCAGAGTACCCGGTAGCAGCACAAATCAGGGAGGACTACGAACAGGAGTTCCGCACGTGGATCAGCAGTGGCTGGCTCGTACCGTACCCAGAAGAAAAACTGGGGCCTCCCAAGGGGCTAATTCCCCTGATGGCAGTACTACAGCAGAACAAGTCTAAGGTACGCCCGGTGATGGACTTTCGGGAGCTCAATCATCACGTTGACGCTTTTACAGCCGATGCAGACGTCTGTGCAGCTAAACTACGCGAATGGCGGCAAAAGGGATCCAACGTGTCTTTGTTGGATCTCAGGAGAGCGTACCTCCAAATACGTGTCCACGAGTCACTCTGGCCATACCAGACCGTGAAAATTGATGGGAGAAGATATTGCCTGGCATGTTTAGGATTTGGATTAAACGTTCCCCCCTAATCATGAAGGCGATAATCAGTACAGCACTGGCTCAGGAAGAAGCTGTGGGTCTTGCGGCATCTGCCTACATTGACGACGTCTATGTCAATGAAGATGTCGTTCCCGCGACCTGCGCTAAAAAACATCTGGCCCAGTTCGGGCTGGAATGCAAAGACCCAGAATGTTTTGAGAATGGCGCGCGGGTACTAGGATTGGCGGTCGCAATGGAACAAGGAAGATTGCAGTGGAGACGAGGAAGCATGGTTCCTAACGCCCCTGATGTCATTACGCGACGGAAGGTCTTCTCTCTGTGTGGGAGGCTTGTTGGGCACCTTCCAGTGTGTGGTTGGCTCCGTGGAGTGCTTAAGAGGAGAGCAAGTACAGTTACGAAGGGCTGAGACGATGAAACAAAAGATGCCGTTCTCCGGCGCATGGTGTCTGAGACCATGAATTCTGTGCAGCCGGACGATCCAGCTCATGGGGAGTGGTGCGTGGATGCCCAGGTACTAAATGTGTGGGTCGATGCAAGTTCCCTGGCGACCGGAGTAGCGTTAGAGAGCCACGAGACGGTGCTGGAGGATGCTTGCTGGTTTTGACCTAAAGATGACACTCAGCACATCAAACTGGCCGAGCTGGATGCCGTGTTGAAAGGCGTCAACCTAGCACTACAGTGTCAGAGCAAGACGCTACACATAAAAACGGATTCCGTTTGCGTGTACCATTGGGTATCGGATACTCTGACTGGGAGAGCGCGAGTGCACACTAAGGCGGCAAACGAAATGCTCATCAGGAGGCGGTTGAGCACTCTTAAGGAGCTCGTGGAAGAGTATCATCTGACCGTGGACGTGTCTCTAGTCCCTTCGACTCTGAATATAGCTGATGGATTGACAAGAGTACCGCAGCGATGGTTTGATGCAATGAAGACATGTAATGGACCCAGGCCGATGATTGGCACCACCCAGGTGGACGAACTAGACGCAGATCAAATCATGTCCATCCACAGGAACAGTAGTCACTCAGAAGTGCGGCGTACCACCTACTTCGCCAGAAGAGTCTGCCCGTCAACGACAAAAGCATCCGTTAGATCAGCCATGTGTGAGGAATGTCAGTCCATAGACCCCGCACCAACTCGCTGGAAAAAATGAAAGCTTGAGGTAAGCGGAAACTGGCAGAGACTGGGGATTGACATCACCCACTATGGTGCCCATCATTTTCTAACGCTAACGGACTGCGGCCCGTCGCGTTTTTCAATCTGGAAGCAGTTGGCAAGACAAGACTTGGCGGTCTCATCCGCCAACTAAAAGAAGTGTTCCTCGAGCGGGGCCCACCCATGAGCTACTTACGGACAACGACCCAGCTTTCTGCAGCAGGGAATTCAGAGCTTTTTACGAGTGGGGAGTTAACTTGCGGTTCCATTGCGCATATGCCCCAGCTGGGAATGGTATAGCGGAGCGATGCCACCGCACAGTAAAACGAATCGCGGCCAGAATGCGCTGTTCCATACAGGAAGCCGTCTACTCGTACAACGTCACACCAAAAAGACAGTACATTACCCCAGACTGCGCCCGCCAACAGGATCCACCGATACGAACTGAGGGTAGAAGGGATTGATGCCTTAACGATGTCTTCAGACCCTGGGCACGGCTCCTACCAGGTCGGAGATCGCGTATGGGTCAAGGCGCCAATAAGTCGGTGCACCACCAGGTTCAACAAGGGTCGGGTGACGAAAATGATCAGACCGCAGTCATTTCTAGTGGACGGAATACCCCGCCACGTTAAGGATCTACGCCCGCGCCACGGTTACGGCGCATCCGAGGAAGATTCCGACGACACATCTGAGAGTGGGGCGGAAAGTTTGCTGCATGGCGAAGAAGGCGTGGAATGCGTCGATCCACCTGAAGAGGGAATAGAAGCAAGGGCCCCTCTGACAATCCAGCCGAAGCGGGAGCGAGGTCAGAGCCCCGCGTCCCGCCTGTACGAAGAAGCACCCGTCGAAAACGACCGCCACCGGGATGTCACCTTTGTGATCATGAGATCAGGGAGGAGTGTGATTATTTATCACGGAGCTCGAAACGTGTGCGAACGTGTCTTGCTTGCATGACAAATCCAAAAGGAAGCATGGCTGTTGTCGGGGACGCGATTCGTGTGCACCGGTCTCGCAAAAAACGAGATGTAACGAGAACAGACGACACAAGTGAGCAGCAGTGTAAAACTAGTAAACAAAGAAGGCAAGGCGCTAGCGGCACAGCAAAAGGCGAGTCATTTTCGGGGGAATTGGAGTCGGACATGCGAAGAGACTGACGGACCAAGAGGCGATTAGAGTAGACGCGCTTGTTTTATGTGTCCGTTTCACGACTGCCCGGTGTAACGGTCGAGAAAAAGGAGTCTCGCAATTGATTTTTCTTTGAGTCGACTGACGGCGAAGAACAACAGCCGGTTTGCCGGCGGACCCCAGCCACTTATTTTTTGTTTCTCTCTCTTCTTTTGCTACATTTAAAGCTGTTTTTTTATGTAACTTATCCGATAAGCTATCTTTTCTTCTGGGATATTCGCTCATGAAACATTAAAAACTAAATAGTTTATGATGTTTCTTTTTAGAATTCGTTTTTTTCATGATCTTAAACATCCTTTAGACATCGTTAGTTGGAATCATATCACGGGAATGGAAGTTTTTTAAATACATCAGTGATCTCCATTTTTATTTCGCTGAAAATCTTAATATTAAGATAAATTAGTTTTGTGGAACAGATATGCATTTTCATGAATTGATACGGATATGTACTGTAGAAAATCCGAATAAAAATGCTATATATGTATTCACTATGCCAGACCCCAAATCACATTGGGTTT
>OZ010572.1:142392885-142400385 GCA_963932145.1 Acanthosepion lycidas
AATTAAACTTGCTTTCATCACTGAAAAATACTTTTGCCCAATTTTCATATCTCCAAATTACATACCTGTTTGCAAACTCTAATCTCTTCTTATTCTTCGAACTAACAAGTGGTTTCTTCCCTGGGGTTCGATTAAACAGCCCTATTTCTTGCAGTCGTCTACAAACAGTCTGTCTTGACACATTAACACATGAGGTACTATTCATAATCCTTTAATTTCTGTGCAAGATTTAAAACGGTCCTTTAATGATATACGCTGCATTATTCGATCTTCTCTTGCCGAAGTTTTGCGGGGTCTGCCGGTTTTAAAAGCACTAACTATTTTGCCAGTATCATTGTAGGATTTAACAACCCTGTCTACAACACTCTTGGAACGTTTCACTTTCTCTGAAATCTCTCTAATGGTGTGCTTTTCCTTGTGTAGCTTCACAATAGCTTGTCTCACAGAGTAATCAAGTTTTTGGCGTTTCGCCATGGTGCCGGCTGATGCAACGTTTACAAATGACTAAGTAAGACTTATTCTTTAGAGGAAATCAAAAAAATTGAATATAGCATACTGTTTACATTGTTTTTCTCAATTTTGTCCCTTACTTTTGGACGATCCTATTTTGAAAATAAATAAATAATTGTTATAATTCTTTTTCTATCCTTTGCAAATGATTCAAATTTTAGTATGTTATTATGGATGATAACGACTACCAGTTGTCAAAATTTCAGCTTGTCACAGTTGTTATTCCTAACAAATATTAGGTTTTAAAATTTTGTCCCTTAGTTTTGGACGCTACTGTATATATATATATATATATATATATATATTCCTAACGTTCACTGAATACAAGGCCAAAGAGCCAATCCAGGTAGAGGGTTACTGCCTGGAGTTATATTAGCAATGGAAAGGATAAGCATTAAAAGTATACAGCTGATGTAAACTTTAGAAGGTACCGGAAATCCAGCCCTAAACAAGAAACAACGGATACACCTTTACTCCTGCTTAGTTCATTTAAATGTGTTATAACAATAGTGTGGATTTAAAATGTGACAGAGTGACTAATGATGTGAACGTCGCTAATCGCATAATCGATATTACTCAGCGAAACAGTCTTCAAAAGAAGTATGCCTCTTATACAGAGGTGTGTTTTATATTCTGAAAATACGGTATGTTATTATGTTCCTACTGCCTTCATTATATCTCGTGAGTTTTAACATTTACTAGCGCACTTTTTATCCTTACGTATCCTAGAAATTTCAACTTTCTCTTTCTGATTTTATGTATAAGTCTCCATTTTGTTTCCATTTGACTTAAGACGTCCTCGTTGCTCATGCGTTCCATCTATGCTATTTTAAGCATCCCTCTGTAGAACCACATCCCCGATGCCTAAATACCCTCTGCATTTGTGAGGGAATTGTCCATATAGGAAAATTGATATTACATAGCAGTTCAGCACTCATTTCTTTGTTTCTATTGAAATTTTATGGTTTCTTAATATACTCCATACTTTGTTTAGTGTTTGGAAGGCATCTTTCGCTATACCAGTGAGCTTTCACATTTTGTGATGTCTGTCAAAACATTTCCCAAATGATGACATCCCTGTATTTCTTTGATTTTGGTATCGACAATTCGTAGCTTCCATCTTGGTACGTTCTTCTTGCTAACGAATATATATTCTGATGTCTCATTATTTATAGACCGTCCTTCCTGCTTTCCTTTACTAAATTGCATTGGAACTTCTGCCACTTTCTTTCTATTTCCGCCATCAAGATGGTATCATCCGCGTAACTTGTATTTTTATGATTGTGCCCATCAATAATCAATAATAAATCATAGTAGGCTCTTTAGTTTCTTTAAACCTAATTCCTGTTCTATTTTGGAGTGTTTGATCAATTGATTTGTATCTGTCTGCAGCAGTTTTCTCCCAGTTACTGGATCAAAACTGAAGAGAAGCCTCCATGCACTGGATCCTGTATTCCAGATCTCAGCAACCTTTTACTAACTATGTGCCAACTTAGGTTTTTAAAATCATTCAGTGTGCCAACGGCATACGTATTTTTTTATACAAATCAAGGTCAGTATATCTGTTCTACAATATATTTTATATAATAATATATACAATAATACGTAAACCACACTAACAAAAATAAACTGTTTTTAAAAGTTATTTTTAAAGTTTTTACTAATAATGGGAGGCCAACATATATCTTTTTTGCATTGTAGTAGTTATTGGTTCGGACTTCGTGATGTCATTTGCCACTGACTGCCACTGGAAATTGCTTGAAGTGCCACATGTGGCACGCGTGCTGTAGGTTACCGACACCTGCAATGTATTATACAGTCTTCAGAATTTTGGTTTTTTTTCTTGGTATATTGCCTTTATTTGTATTTAATGTTCAGACGATTTCTGCTAATCTGTACCATCGATTTCGAATTTACCTCTTGTAATTTAAAATCATGTAAAAGTGGCAAATTAATTAAATTTATTCTATGTGCCGTGTCTCTTCAGTACCAGGATGATCATGGTTCTTCCCAACTTCATATTCATTGCAGCACATAGGAAAGTTTGTTTTTTTAGCTATTTATTCCAATCCCTGTACTGACATTTATTTAAACAAGCTCGTTAGGTAGGTTTCTTCCTTTGTCATTTATTGGAGACAGATTTTTCACGCGGAATCCACAACAACTTGGCGAACGAGGATTCGAAACTCACGCGGATAACCCACAACAACTTGACGAACGAGGATTCGAAACTCACGCGGATAATCCACAACAACTTGACGAACGAGGATTCGAACTCACACGGAAAGAAAATCTTTTCGTACGTCTAACAACAAACAACTTGGCGAACACACGCGGAAAAACTAATCAGCAGAAGAAAAATCCTTCCCTCGTCGTTCAACAACAAATTAGCGACAAACAATTTCGAGGAGTAAAAATACATAAAATTGAGTTATCATGGAAGATTTTAAAAATATGTTGGTAGAACTGATAAGACACCAAAATGAGCAACAATTACAAATGCAGAAATACCAAAATGATCAACAGTTACAGTTACAAGAAAAATGGCAAAAGCAAATATAACAAACGCAAAAGGAAAATCAAGATAGACAAACTGAGCACCAGGAACTAATAAATTAAATTTCACGGCAAAACAAAAAAAATTTAAGATATACGTCATGAAAGATACTGAAAATTTAGTAGGTATCGACTGGATGTAGAAATTCAACGTTTGGGACCTACCTATCAACTCGTTTTGCAAAAAGTTAGAGGGTGAACCAACAGATACCATAAAATTGAAGAAAGAATTATACAAGCAATTTCCTGAGGTATTTTCAAGTGGGTTGGGACGATGCAAAAAATTTAAGGCTAAAATAAAATTAAAAGAAAAGGTCCAACCAATTTTCAGAAAGAAGCGAAAATTTCACACACAGAAGACATACCGACCAGCTACAGAAAAGACGAATTGAGGAACCAAGCTCGTCAACCACAGATAATGACGATGCTATGGATAAAATCTTTGAGGCATTCGAGATACAAAGACCGCAAGAAAATAATACAGTAATGAGAAGGTCAAGCAGGAAAAGAAAATTCGTTGAACCACTAATCATCAACCACAAGAGACAAAAATATTAACTCCCCCCAAAAAGAGATCTAAGGAGGGGGGTATTATGGGATCCACCCTTTTCTGATATAAATGGACTCGTTCTGCTGCCATAAAATAGCCACAGTCAGTCAGTCGTGAGTCTGATAGTAAAAGAAACAGTGTAGAGGAACAGGTGGAGGAACAGGGTGGAAAGTACATAGACACTGTGATTGAGTTGACGTTAGAAGTCAGTTACAAATACGCCCGACTCTAAGGAAGTTTACTTCGACACTGTATATAGCGATCTTTAATTAATACTAACCGGCGTTCCTGGATTTTACTAACAGCATTACCTTTTGTATTTTTTGTAAATACATTTAATTTCTTAGCTTAAATACTTGCGTTTGTCATTTATTGGAGACCGATTTTTCACGCGGAATCCACAACACAACCTGAGTTCAATTTCGATTGAGCATTTTAATTATTTTTACTCATCTGTTTCCTGTGTGTTTGACACATAATCAGGTGTAATGATAAAACATCTCGATACTGGTATACCATAATGCTGGAAAAGAGAATGGCAAACTCAGCACAAGACCAAGCATATAACTAACTCTCCTATACGGGAAATCGATTGTTGTTACTATTTTTATTGTTAACGCTGGCAAGTATGAAAGGCAATTTACATACAAATATGGTCGATCAAGCGCCACCTGATTCATTAAGTTTATTCTGTAATACCAAACATATTAGAATGTATGCTTTCAAATAATCTCAAATGTTAATTTGTTTCTGTTACTTTTCGGATATTTAAATTTAGAAGTATACTGAATTTAGCTTATTGCAAATATTGGGAAATATTCGGATAGGAAAATGATATTACCTAATCTTCCAAATTACGAAGAACTGCCGTTATTGAAACTTAACATTTGAAATTATGATTTTTTAACAAATCGTCAATGCTGGTAATGATAGAAAATACCCGTCTCATTCAGCTATGAAGAAGGCTATAATTGAAGACTGATAGAAAGATCTGTTGTCAAAAACTTTCACATAATAAAGAGCTACTAGTCTTGAAAATCAACATTCAATATTGACATTCAAAACTATAACTGAAAATGACAACGAAAGAGTCTATCTGAATCTCAATTTCCCAATGAAAAAAGAAAATAATGCTCATGAAAGGGATTAACCCATAAAAAGAGTGTTCTGGGCTGTTTAGGGGCCAGAAAGAAAGACACGGAAGACGAAGGTAGGTTGAAAAATTATATTGAAGATATATACAAAACAATAGTGTTTAGTAATAAGTAGATTAGGAATGCGTCTATTACTTCACTCCACCCGACTCTCGCCGTTTGTATTTATGAGATGAGGAAGAGTTCATTCTACTGTAGGATGGTTTACCACAAGAGAACAGTAACAATTCAGCTATCGTTCAAAGACGAAAACAATGCAAGACAAGACAGAATCATTGCAATATGACTAAAATAAAATCTCTTCTTTATTTTCGAAAAGAATAAAAGTTTAGATCCCGTGAGGTTTTTTTTTCTTTGTTACCCGAGTAGACAGATCAATATTTGAAACAAAGCAGATCGATAAGCAAGAGCTTATGCAATCGATATCATCAAGAAACAAGAGTGAAATTGGAAACTAAGTGAAGCGCACAAAAAATAAAGAAAAGTAAATACAAAGAGTGAAGAGAAAGAAAATGTCGAATTAAAAATCGAAGATTTTATGGTACAAGTGAATAAAATAGAATTTTAGACATTTTCCTCTCAGTAAAACTTGTATCAGTGTCCAGATTAGAGAAAGATTTATTCGGACAGATAAGCGCCTCATCTTGATTTATTTTTTTTATTATTATATTTCGAAATCTGCACTTTGGGACCTTGATCAGAAATCTGCACTTACAGGGAATTTTAAAAGAAGCATTTTATATCATGTATATTTTTCACATTCATTTAACTCCAATTAAATTTCCGAAAGCATAAAAGCCAACTTTCTCATAGTACCGGTCTGCGTCTCCCATTCCTGAACTACTTGACTCAGATATTTACCAAAATACTTCCAATGAATCAGATAAGTTTTATCCACACTTTTATTTATTATGGAAAACAATCAGTGTCTTTTATCTTTCAATCAGAAGCTTTTATGTAGTGTTAATATCGATATGAGTTTTACTAATTGATTTTTCTGAGTGTGTACCGCTTCTTTTAATCGATTTTCATGATTTTCTTTATTCCTTATTTGATTTCCAAACATATTGATTGACAAGATATCGTCTATACATGTTCTACTATTCCTTATTTCCTTGTATTCCAACAGAATAATACAAATGGAATGACTTCAGATCTATGTATGTACAGAGTAAGGTTTGGGTGTTTGGATTTTTAGATGTGCTTATGTACGATCCTCAAAAATCCACAAAAGGAATTGTTCAATGAAGGCCATATTGTCAATTATTAAGATACAAGAAAAAGATGCTAACTTGAAATAAATAATTATATAATAACAACATTTCGTCGCGAAACTTTAAAACAAAATACTTGCCCAAATATCAATGAGAATCTTTTCTATAGAAGCTTTCTATTATTTATGCTTTATCTTCTGCATATGCATTGTTACTGCAGATGTGGATTTGGCCATGCTGTTGTATGCATTAGTTATAAGAAATTTATTATACACGGTAAGGAAGGTGAAGAGGCGGCGCATTTATCCCAACACCACAAATTGCTATAAAACAAAATATTAGCCTAAAAGCTTGAGACATTTAATTAATAAATTTTAGACCGAGCAATTAAAGTGATTGTTATATATGGCACAAAACGGGGTCAGAAATATCAGCTGTATACAACCATTTTCTCAGATCTGTGATTAAAAATGGCTTTGAGCGAATAAAAAGTGTAGGTCTTAGCTAGGATAATAATTCTTAGAACCTCGTAGACTGGCGCTACAAGATCACAAACGAAACAAACTGTAGCGAATAATATAAACCACATCACCTGATGACTTTCAACGGTAGCAACAACTAAAATGATAAGCACAATTAACACGAAGAGAAGATAATAACATAATCAAGTTGATGACATTCAACACTACTTCAAACAAAAAGGTAGGAAGGAATAGTGGAAAGCAGTAATAGTTACTGTAAATGAAAAAGTTATTTTCCTAAAGAATTGCTTTGATAGAAATATTTAATAAATTTCAAACGAAAGTAACACTGACTCCTCGGTTAATGAATGTCGAATTCTTCCATACAAGGAACTGGCTAATATTAACATTTCTATCTCCCATATATAAGTAAATATCTGCGTGGGCTTCATCCAGTCGAGTAATGACTAACAACCAGGCCAGAACAGTAGATAAAATACTGTTTGATAAGTAAACTATTAGCTTGGTGCAAAAATAATATCGTTTTTTTGGCGTTAAAAATACGTCAAAAACGATATTATTTTTGCACCAACCTAATACTTATGGGTATCCACTAAAATAACGTTTAAGTGATAAAATCTGTCAGATTAATAAATAAAAAATCTATTACTTCTTTAGTTTATATATATATATATATATATATATATATATATATAAAGGCATGTGTGCGTGTGTAGACAGCTTATGTATAAATTCTAAGTGTATCTCGAAGATTAATTTCATTAAACAAACTGGTCCGTTCTCCATCAAATATAGCGCTTATATAAATATATATATATATATATATATATATATATATATATATATATATATATACTCATTCAGCGGTAAACACTTATGATGCTTTACTAAGTAAAGCTTAATTTCAGTACAAGTTCCCTATGAGGGTAGAACTCACTACTCAATATTAATATGTTATGTGGCCTGGTAGCTTGTTAATTTTTTAATTTCATATTGAGCATAAAGGGAGATTGTTTGTTCTTTTTTAAAAAAAT
>OZ010572.1:142405385-142497885 GCA_963932145.1 Acanthosepion lycidas
CTTACCTACTTCTCTTTTAATCTTCCCGTAATACGCTGACAGTGGAGTAGCGTTTTCGTATTTACTGTTTAAAACACAGTTTATTATTATTGTACCTTTTTCCCACTCATTTTCAGTAGCCCCTATGTATGTTTTCTCTCCCTTACCTAGATTATTATTTTTCTACCTCTGTTTTAGTCAAATAGACAATATCTCCATTACCTTGATTGGGACACCTTTTGCTCTACAGTTGCATCTAGCTTTGTTTTATTTGCAATCACTGTTATTGAGCAACTTTTGCTTATGATTCTCAATTATTTTTCTGATATTTTTACCACAAGTGTAACTCACATTAATGTTATTTTTACTGAAGAGTTTATACCTTTTTTCAGAAATAGCAAAGTGTTTTTTAATTAATTTTAGAATTATTTTTCTTATGTTGGTATTTACTGATATACTATATGGTGGATTAAATCATATTATTTTTATACTTCTATTCTTTTTATTACTGTTTTGCTGTTGTTCACGATATTTTAGCTCATTTTTGGCCGCTTTTATCCAAAGCTACTTGATATAAACTCTTAGATTTTTTAAAAGATTTATCCGTTTCTTGAGTTGGTGGAAAGTCTACATACTATGGAGTTATATAAGTGTTTTGTGGCGACAGCAAGGTGATTGGGCTGTGCTTATATACAATGGAAAGTTTCCTGGTTTTCTGTACGGTTTAAATCATAATGTAGGTTTTTAAAAATATCAGTTAACTCCAGGCAAGCCGAATAATAGACTCTTGGAAATGAAAAAGAAGAAAAAGACTTTAGAAGGAATATGAAAACAAATCCTAAACAAGAAACAATAGATGAAGTACTAATTTTATTCAGTAGATGAGAGAAGAGAGTGAACTGGACGATAGATGAATCTATCTACTTCTAATTAACGACAAATGTCATGGAAACGAGAACAAAAAAGAAGCTAAATGGAATCGGAGCGACTTTATACACAAAACATATATTAAAAAAAATTAAATTCAAAATTCATAGAGTCGCATGTTTAGTTGCATCAACGTAAACGACACACTTTGCCACTGTGTCCCTTGCTGTCTATATATATATATATATATATATATATATATATATATATATATATATATGTATATATACACACACACACACACACACACACAAATATATATATATATATATATATATATATATATATATATATCGAAAAGAATCTATCTAAAGTCAACATAAAAATTGTTACTACTACATCCAAAACAATGAAAAACTTAATTAATACTAAACAAAACAATAAGTTAAAACCTAAAGGAGGAGTTTACCCCATCGCCTGTATAATTTTCACAAAAATACATAGGAGAAAGCTCAAGGGATCTAAATAAAAGAGTATATGAACACAAAAGGCACATTTTACAAAATAATACGTCAAATGTTTTGGTTGATCACCGTAACGAGACTGAACACAATTTGCACATAAAAATGCTACCATGATCAATGAAGAAAATAATTCACTATGGCGTAAATATCTAGAGTATGTTTTAATTGCAGGGTGATCTACAGTAAATTTACGCCCTGGTTCTTACAATATTTCACCATTCCTGGCAGCTCTTCTTCACAGTGTAGAATACCTACTTACAAAAGTAATGGAAAGAAAAAGAAAAAGACTCCGAATACACACACACATACACACACACACTTTACACGCACACACACATATACATATATATATATATATATATTATATTAGGCAGCATATGTTTTTTATATTATAAAGAGATAATCATATAATAATATTATAATAATAAATAATACAATTTAGTTAACACTTTTATATTAAATAGTCATTTTAATAAATATATTTCTTAAGTATTAAAACCTAACTATAAGTAATGGCATTCTAAATATATTTAAGTTCTTCCACGATCCTCAAGTGACATACTGAGGTCAGTGTATCAAAATACTCTCTGGCTTTTCCCCACTCAATACTCTCTGGATTTTCCCCACTCTCTAAAGAAGATAGCAATATTTTTAAACCGGAATAATTTTCAATTAGATTTGGGATTTGTTTGCAGTTCATGAAAATTGAGCGCAACTGTTATTAGAGCTCTCATGAAACAAAAATTATTACCTATGGTATTTTAAGTGTTTGATATTCTTCAATTAATTAAAAATAATAAGTTTTGACATAAAGCTCTCCCTGAATCTATATCCTCCTAGAAATTTTGTTCATTTTCAATAGAAATCGCTACTATTTACTTTTGAGGTCATCTTTGAATTGTCAGATGTCACTTTACCTGGAAAAAAAACTATGCAGTAACACAGATGTAACTTCACTCCTTCATAGTCAACATTTCAGTCCACAGCCTCGTGTATATCTGACGTGCTTTGACGTCTCAGCTACAAGTAAGTCGATGACCAAGCAAAGTTGAATAGTGCCTTTAAACACAGATTTTTCTCTGACTCTTGAAGTAGACATATCTGCTCAGTTTCGTATCCTAACGTAAACAAAGTAATTTCCTTTTTGTTTTATATATTGATTTTTTTGCTATCAATTCTTTTTTTAATATATCTACTTTATTGCTAAAATAAAATTGTGTACCCTTGCGAAAATTCACCCACACACGTAATGAAACATGAATGAATATATATATATATATATATATATATATATATTAATGCATGTTTCATTAAATTATATAGACAAGTTTTGTTTATTTATTTTAAATAAGTTCGTTTCATATTGTCTGATAAGCATAATAACATTATCATTGAAAGTCAAAAGGAAATCACCATATTGATTCATGTTTAAATCCAATCTAAGCTATCGGCTTGCATAAGCCATTATCAAAGATCACAATTACATTTCAACCAACGGCTTCCCATATTAATACTTCTCGTTTTCACTCTCGCGGGGTCATATGGGACATCACGAGCTGCGACGCGATTTTCGCTTCCGCGTTTCGTATACATGAGTTTGTCGTTGATTTGAAATCTTTCATGCAACTAAATCAGACTATCATTATTGTTTTCGTTGTTGATATATTGAGATGTAATTGTCATCTTTGATAATGGCTTATGTAACCTACAGGACATCTTGTATTGTATGTACGTATATATATATATATATATATATATATATATATATATATATATATATATATATATATATATATATATATACACGCACATATGAGCAGGACCGGTGCTAACCTCCAGGACATCAAACTGGCTTGGAATAAGAAATCGGATAGGCGTGTTCCAATTCCAATCTTGTTCGTTACATTCACCTAATTAAAAACAGCCTTACGACATGTATGAATTTATGTCTTCTCCCAGCTGTGGTTTGAATAGCAGAACAGAATGGGTCCTATGGCCGTGGTTAGTAGAGAGTCATCAATGGAAAGAAATATGGTCGCTCAATCGTGTATCACGTATGGCTCTCAACGGAAAGATTCAACCGTGATTTAGGTGAGTAAGTTGTGGAGAGACATGATCATTTATGACATTTGACTAAAACGATTTGTAATACGGAAAAATAACAACGATTAAAACAACTGAACCAATTAAAGGAATATTACAATACGCAATCGATATGAATCAGCCACACGGTGCTGAAAAAATCTACTTAGCTCAAAAGTGCTCAATATAATGAAATCATAAAGTGACAACACTGTGTAACACTTTTTTTATCCTTGGGTATCAACTATTATTTCCTATTTGCTTACGCCTATAACGTATGAAAATTAATAATATTTATTTAAACTTTGCTTTTGTGACCCGGATCATCATATTTCTGAAATGTACCAATTCCCATTGGGAAAACTGACAAATGTTAACATTCTCTTTCGCGTAAAGTAGGAACCAAACGATATATGATTCAAAATTAGCATATCTTTATTCTAGGATTAAACAAGAGAGACTAAAACAATTTAGAAGTGAGTATCTTTTTGAAATTTATACTTATACTGTAAAATATTTTCACGAATTATCCCCCAAATAGTGTCTCCGATTATGTTTTCGTTATACGATCCTTGCTAGCGGCATACATAGTCTAGTATATCCTGGTGGAAGAACTCGCCTTGCTCCTCTGAGTACGCCTCCATGGTAACATGCTACGGGAACATTATAAAGCTGCCTTAGAGATCCATCAGGATGACCACTATTAACCTCAAACCCGTATTCATATTTCAAGGCATCTAGCAAGATCTTTACACTTGCTGTATTTCTCTTTGACCTGCACCTATTGAGCTAAGGGAAGTGATGGATACATGCCCTCGTTATGGACAGCACGGCTTTGAGGCTTCTGGATCAGTTGCGATGTAGAGGCACCACTCGTCGGAGTTAAAAGCGATTACTTTTGCCTCGGTCAGAGGGGTACATTCTGGCAGAGGCAAAGCCTATCTTCACAGGTGAAAAATCTTTTAAAAAAATAAAACACCGGTGACACTTTCTCTGACTTCTGACTTGCACTCTTTCATCTAACAAATACCACTGGTTGAGTCTCGATTTCAAAAGCTTAGCATTGGACTTTGTGAAATCAAGATCACTGATCAGGTCATTGAGGTCTTTTTGGCTTAGGGTAACATGGGTTTCCCTGCTCTGCTGCTACTCTGTAATCTGGATTAAAGACTGCATTATCTTCTGAATTGCTGTTCTCTTCTGAAGGCGTCTGTTCTATCTTTGGGGAAGCGTGGACGAAGTATATATATATATATATATATATATATATATATATATATATATATATATATATATATATATATATATATATATATATGATAGCAGACGAATTCTTGTCAACTCGAAGTTTGGAAGATTGTACCATGCAGAAGAAGCAATTGCTTGAGTAGTCAGTTGTTTCCCTCCAAATTGGTGGAATTGTGAATTTTCTAGCTCTATCTTTCCCTCTGTATCATTCTGAAAAAGGCAAAATAATAATGTGTGTATAAAAATACAAATATATTTTATCCAGCGTTATTAAATATCTGAAAAATTAAATTTTTGATTTTTAAAATTTCTAAAAGTCTTGCGCTAGGTAATTTTTGGACCACAATTAATACAGCAAATGCCACAAAAATACAGAATTTTGAATAATGAACATCCCTAATATTCTTTACCTTTCTTCCTAGTATTCTGGTATAGAAAATATACACGATACTGTGGACAATAATGGTCGATTGTTGAAACATATTTAATATATTATTTACATTTTGCGAACTGTTGTCCTCACTCTTATTGTCATATTCACGACGTTTCGTCCTGACCCCTTTATTTTGTCCAACGGGGTGGAGTGTTCTAGTTCTATGTGTCATGCCTCTTCCAGATGTCTCAGTTATCTCCATTTAACTCAAATCTCCACGATTATGTTCACCACTGCAGTAGGCAGGTATTGAACTCTTTGGGTCAAACGCCGCGAATATAGCAATAAAGATGGGGACAACAGTCCGAACAATGCAAACAATGTAAATAATTACAATATCTCATCTCAGAAATATAGACATATAATTAATACATATTTTTCAATAACACTGGTTTAAAAAATAAACGAAAAAAAATATTTAAATTAAAAAAAAAAATTCCAAAATATTTCCACTTAAAAATTCCATTATCCAAACAAGTAAAACTTTGTATCTTCCCTTTGAAAAGTTCGCATATGAAATGTGGTAGCCAGAGTTTGTCTTGATCTCTGACAGTCATGACGAAATATGCCTTGTGGGCTTCACACATTGTAGCAGATGTTGTCTCAGAATACCTGATCGCTCTTGTCTTGATAAATTCGCCACAGGTATAGGAAAATGCGTCTGCCAGATGTTTACAACCGCTTGATGCCATCTATGACGAATGCATCTATTAACTACTACTTAACGGCACTTGGATAGCAAGAAGTAATATTTCCGTTGAGCTTACGTTCCCAGCATTTATACTGCTATATTGCCAGAACGTTCAAGACATTCTTGAAACATTTAGAACTTTCTCAGATGTTGTTGAAACCTCTAGAAAATTCTAGAAAATCTTGATTCAGCAACTCAGCGCAGAACCTGCCTAGAATGTAATGGAAATAGGTCAGTTTCAAAATATCGATGTCCAGGTCACAAAAGCAAAGTATCAATGGAATAAAAATCATTACCTTTGATTTTTTGACAGAAGCAATGAGCAAGCATGGGGATGTGTTTTTATTTTTCAGTTTCAGGGTACATGGAAATACATTTTTATTTCGAATGATCTTGTATGATTTTGCCCTCATTATTAAAAAAATTGTGTTCTGCTCTGCCTTTGATGTAAAAGTGTTACCTTGGTTTTAATTCACTCCAAATCGAACAAGTCAAGGCATTTTGACGATATCAATACTTGATGAAATTTAGCTTATAAATAACTTTACAGACACTGAAATGCATCTTCAAATTTTGGGGTTTGGCTGAGTTATGTTTTTCCCCACCCCAAAGTAAATATCTTAAATACCGGCTAAAAGGAGGGATATTGTAAAATCCAGATCCTGACCCATTTCGTAAAATCAAAAGACCAAAGATTAGAATTTATTTTCAGAATCTCTACTTTTGTAATTAGAACATTTTATTTATTTTTTTATTATTTCACTCCAAGTATGGCCATGATGCCCCTAAGACGCAAGGAGCTACTGGGAGTCAAAGAAAATGAGAACAATTTTAAGAAGGAACCGGAAACCAATCCTAAACAGAAAACCAGGGATAAACTTCTAATCCTGTTCAAAAATTGAGAAAATTTTGTGAACCGGACGAATAAGAAACATATCTACTCTTACTGAATCCACACCAATGGTTGTGAAATAGGATCCATGAAACTGAACGTAATTTTATGAACATGGAAAAATGTTACTTATAAACCACACTGAAAAACTAATTCCTTCTTGGGGCAATAAACTATTTAAAAGCATTTAATATTATTTTTTAAAAATCGCTTATTTCCTGGAATTCAACTTTAAGACTATCATCTCCCATGCGAAAAATCTGGAAGTAAAGAGTAATATTTTCAGCAGAACTTTTAAAGGAAATAACTTTCATCTAAGATTTCATTCACAGGGGGCATCATACGAAATTCAATTTCTCCATTTTTATTTATTGATTTTTAAATACAAGCGATTAAGAGACAATGTTTTAAAAACACAACAAAATTTGTGATTGAATAATTATGCTATAAACACAGCACTTTTCGTCGAAAACGATATCATCTGCTTTGAGTATAAATATTACTGTGAATTTTTATTTTTATTTTAGGAACAAATAAATGCAAGAACATAATTTTAGAGAACATATTTCAATTTCAGTCTACCGTACTTGCTGAAAATCAGGCAATGGCATCGTTTTCATATCGTGAGCTTTTCCTTACTAATCACAGAATTGCCATAGATTTTTACCTCGAAACCCTGCGGCATTCGGTCGCTTTCAGAAAAGCGATTATCTTGGTGTTTAATGTGGCAGTCCAGCCATTTTATTTGTTTCCCACGAAAGGCTTTACTCTCGACTGCGCATGCGAAGAAAGCCAAATTATTTGTTGCCTATAATCGTCGTTAGATTTCGGTTACAGATTATCGACGCCTAGTCACTGTATTGATTGTCTTTGATTGGGCAAGATTATTCCAGAAGAATCGCCGAATACAGTAATATGGAGATGACTAAGCTCAATTAGAGCTTTACTCCCACTAAAAGACTATTTAATCAGTGTATATTTTTAGATGTATCATTGCTTCGAGGTAAAAGTTAGCGCTAAAAATGTTTTTCGTTTTTTATCGGCTGCCATAATGTTGTTACAGTTGGTAGTGTTAAAGTAAGTTTTGTCTGCCACACGCCTTTTTTCTGTTTTTGTTTTAGATTTGGTATTTTGGCTTGGCTAAGTATAATTTACTTAAGTCAGTTTTTTCGTTTTAGTTGTTATGTTATATTTAACAGTTCAGAAAAATGTTCCAGAAGTTGTCGTTTTTACAAAAAAATCTAATATTGTCATTTAAAAAAGTATTTTAATATTTTTATTTGTAAGAATTCCGTTAAAAATATCCATTTTTTTATTACAATCGGGACAAAAATTAAAATTAAAATCGACCGGAAGACGATCAATCAAAGAGATCTTAAAATACTTAACAATTTAAAATTTTGTCTCAAATGTTATTTCCTATTAAAATATGAACCCTTTTCTCTGTGCAGGTATTTCATGATACTTGTTGACGCTGCAAACATTTTTGATACGTGTCTGTGAGTTATTCCAACGAGATTTCTGTGAATAATTGTCACACCTTTTGAGGGAAATCTAATATTCTATTCACAGTGGTAAATTTTGACGAAGTAAAAAAAAATAAAAAAATGAAAAACAGGACACAAGAGTGTAATTTTGTTTTCTCCTGAAAGGATTTAAAATGTTAACTCTCCTGCACTTCCTTATTTTTTTACAAAATGCGATAAAAATGTACTTACTACTCTGATCGTTTGCAACAAACATCTCGGTACTTTTGTCAAACCACAGAACGCATGCTACCATAGCACGTTGAAACACCGGTTCTCGTACGATCACTGAAATTAAGCAACGCCGAGCCTGGTCAGTACCTAGATGGGTGACTGCTTGGGAATACTAAGTACTGCAATCTTGTATGTCCAGATAGCGAACTCGGATAATACGATTGGGAAATGTACGAATCCGTTTCTTCCCCAGGTATGGGTTAATTAGTCGGAATTGTATCAGTGAAATCATTATTATCTAAAATAAGATGTTACAATCTAAAAAAGAATTTGTTTTTAAATAACCCTCAAAGGGTTGATAGGCCGTAAAAAAACAAAAACAAATGGCTGATTCTAACCTCCAGGAAAGGGACACAATTCCCCTTATCGGACTAATGTTTTCAGCTGATATGGAGTGGAGTATATTGAATTTATTGCGAAATCTGAAGCTAAGAAAATTGGTTTACTCTGTTGTGCTAGAAATTTTTCTCGACAGAATCTACCTTACATATTTATAGGTCTACCATTCGGCCTTACTTTGGATATTGTTGCTACATAAGGTCTGTTGTTCCTGCAATATATTTAGAAATTCTTGATAACATCCAAAGAAGAATCCGCAATGTTATTGGTCCTGATCTGGCATCTTGTCTTCTGTCACTTTCACACATGCCTTTACTATAAATATTTTCATGACAATTGTTCTGCTAAACCTTCCTCTGTGGTAACTAGAATTTATAAATTTAAGCGTAGTACTAGACTGGGAGCAAGATCACTTTTACATTTGAAATGGTTAAATGTAAATGTAAGTTTCTTCTTCTCACTTTGCGTTTGTGGAACTCTCTTTCGGCTTCTTGCTTCCCAATCGACTTTGATCTTCAAAAATGTAAATGCAATGTCAATCGTTACTTTCTGTCTTCCTAATTCTTGTTCTCTTATTGTTCGCTCTCTTTAATAGTAGGTTTTCTCATATTCTCTCACACTCAGAAATATCTTGCGTCTTAATAGCTTTATTGCCTTGCTTGGGGTGAAATGATTTTTAAAAATGAGTCAGTCTATCAAGCCTCAGAAATGAAGGAATTCTGTAATTCTTTCTATTTAGATAAAGTGCGGTTGGGATTTCTTTTGTGGCTTCAGGGCCTGAAAAAATGAATGGATATCTGTGTTTAATTACCGATACAAAAAAGATTTGTCAAATATAATGACTCAATCCTGATTACGTGTTTATCTGCAAACATGGGAGATCAAAACAAGTGAATCAATTTGTTTCTCATGTGTATTGAATACACGCGCAGGGAGCGGCTATGACGTTCCCTTTCCGACTCTCATTATGGTCGATGTCAGAAAGGAGACGTTTGGAGATTTGGCTGATTATCTCGTGCGACAACTAAGGATAGTGCTTGAAAACCATAAAACGGACTGACCTAATCCCTGTAAGTTACATTGGGTAGATAGTACTGTTAGCAATCCAAAGACAGTTGTGCTAGAACGAAGTTAAAACTCACAGTGACCGTGTGTTTGGACGTACTGGCGTTGTGAAAACTACTGCTCATAACAGAATATCCGCTTCGTTCAAGAAACTACAACTAACGTCTGCTCAGCGTAGTTGCAGTACAAATCACAAATTGGCTGTGTTGAATAAGCACAAATATACCGGAGCAGGAGACTTCAGCCAGGGTTACCTAGCCGCCTTAGTTGACGAGTGTGCTCAGAAACGAGTAGCCGGGCATTATGGATCAGTTATGACAAAGTTAGTATCCGAGATAAGGAAGTTGAATATAGATTGGCTGAGGTAAGTTTAATTTTATCCAGCACCGTAATTGAAAACCCTATTCGTGATTCAGATCTAGACTTTCAGATTGATGCTGTCCATACATCAATGTTCTTAGATTAATGGTTTAAAATGGTTCCAACCGAGTTAATGTTGTAAATCTTCTAAAAGACGATCCTTCATCAAATCGAATAGACTGACCCATCAAAATAACAAAGAGCTTTTCCAAATAGTAAAAACCAAATAACTTGAATATTTCTAATAAGAGTAACAATAGAGGTTGATAGATTAACTACAAGAGAAAATAATGATATAATCAAACTGTTAACTTTCCACACTAAAGAAAAACAAAGGTTTGGAAGGAAAGTTCCATAAATACCAGAATTGGCTATAATTGGTAGTAGACTTGAGAAGTTTAACATCCTAAAAATCAGTTTTATTATCACTGCGATTTTCATAGTAAAATTAGTTTGTAAAATTTTACCTAAATAAAATAAAGTAATAAATAAAAGTATTTTTAAAAATATTTAGCTATAAATATACAGTTCTCTTTAGAAGCATTATCGAAATATTAATCTGCAGATTTGATTTAAAAATAATAACGTCTGTTTTCATACAATTTTGGGTGGGGTGGAGGAAAGAGAAGAAAAGAAAAAAGAAAGTTCGATTTTTCCTCCTATCAATGTAGGCTCAAAAAAGGAAATCGCGTGCTTTTCGAGTTGGCGCTGATTCCGTTTCATTTCAGAGTGTTAAATGCATACATATTGAAAGAGCGCGAATCTTAAATGTGTCTTTCTTTTTTATTGACTTAGAGAGAATTCCTAATGCCTGAATATAACAAGAGAATTTTTGTAGATGGATTTTTCTGCAAGGCAGCTGAATAAGACGGAAGAAGATTTATACAGCTATATCCCTTAAACCGAAGAGAAGACGGAAAAACTAGACGAATTCAAGTAGAGAAACATTCTTAACGAGTTCGAAAAGGCAGAAGAGATTCAATCAGGTTTCGATCCTTCCTAGGAGGATAAATTGATTTTCAAGAAACTGCTTGTTCACAAAAATATATTAGGTTCATTAAAAATTTAATATATGTCTATAATTTAGATTGTACTTTTTGGTTGTATTGGCTTTTTTCAGAGTCAATTTATAGCTTCATTCTTCTATATGTGCCGAATATTTGAAAGTGAAATTGAAAGATATGTAAGCACATCTTTTTTTTTTTTTTTGTAAAGACCTAGAATTGAAGTATCACTGTCCGAAGATCTGTTTATAATAATATGTATAAGTGTTGATATTTCTGTTGATGTGAAGGTTTGAACTTCTTTTCATTCATTTCGAAGGAACTGCTGAAAATAAGCTTAAGAAATGAAAAGTTTTTTAATGTAAAAATAATTTAAAATATAGTGTTAATGTTCTGAAAAATCTTCGGCAAAATAATAAATTTGTGGAATTAAATTGATATTGATTGGATTTAGTTTAATTAAGCACAATTAGGAACATGATAAATTCCAAAAGCATCTCCGCCTCCTTATTGGTAACAAATTATTTTCCACACTTCAACCCCTTTCTTACAGACAGAACGTTGCAAGCCTCTCACTGCTCTATGGATATTTCCATGGAAAGTGCTCAGATGAACTATATTCCTTAGTTCTTCCAGTTCTAACCTTCACGGTTAAGACCCACCATGTTGCACATACTGTTTTGAACCACTTTCATTCTGTATTCCATTGGTCAGATGGAAGTTCCACTCGATCAACGTCTTCCCATGAATCACTGTTTGCGGAAAAGATTTTCCAAGAGGATGCTTCCTCGTTCACTATACTCCCAACTTGTTCAAGTCTAGACTTAGCATACCCATATTTCCGTATAACTTTACCTCTTACTCTGTAACCGTCTACCACGAGTGACTCTCGGGCCTTGTTCAGGGGGAATATCATTGTAAAAAATCCATTGAATGTTTAAAACCTTTGTATCGACACTTTTATTTTTATACATGTGATTTTATTGGGAAGTGTAAAAATAAAGTATTTCTTCAAAACAACAAACATCTAGCTATTTCATTTTTTCTCTGTTACTTTTTTTTCTTTGCTATCATGTCAGGAAAGAAAGTAAACACTTAAGTAAATATTCTGTTGATATTTTTTTATGCATTTCTCGATATAATTTATAATTTTCAACTAACTTTTACACTAACAGTTCTATCAAAGAATGATTAATATTTCCTGTATTATCCAGCGTATATTACGATTAATTCAATGTAAATATAGCCAATAGTCTCAAACATTTAATTTCCATTCTGTCTATTTCAAAAACTTTAAAACTTTAAAAGATAAACATTAAGAGGAATATTTGTGCCTCCAGTTGTGTACAGTGACTCAGTAATCATCGGGATTTGAACAGGATTTTTGTTTCAATAGACAACCCCGAAAAACACTTTATTCGTATTACAAAGACAACGACAAAAAACTGCTTTTCCTAAGTTACTCTTCCTATATATACCTGGTCTTTTTTTTACATTGTTCTGTTGATAAGAAACCTAGGGCTGAAATTCTTTGGAGACATAATTAGAAAGGCTTGGCGAATTTAACACTGATAGATAATTAGAGAAACAAATGAAAGTTACTCTTTTTTTTTGTTCAAATGGGAGAATGAATAAATATCACAGAGAGAAAGATTATTAAAAAGAAAATGCTGCTGATATCAGTCTTCCCCAGTATGAATATTTCATTCACAAACAATGTTCTATATTGTAAGATCTTGGTGATGGGCAGGCTCTCGGTAGCCTAATAGAGAAACCAACTCAACCAGAACTAACACTGTTATTGATACAACTGGTAATGCCTGGAACTGTTTCGGATTTATTTCTAGATGCTGAAAATGCGATACATGCATGTTGTGGTGTCTTCCCTCTAATGAGTCTACTGTGGACTCTTCCACTTACTATAAAGTAGTAGGAAAGTATGCATCGGGGTAAACATATACACCGTTCATTACTGTCAGAGAGGCACCTGGATGAGGCTTTGTAGACAGGCCCCGAACCCGTTTATACGGGTTCAAAATGAATATTTAAAGCCGAGCCTATAATCCATGATAAACTCGGACTTGTGCGACATACGACCCACGTGGCGAGCGTTAAATATAACGGTGATATAGACTGTTCTTCCGAGGCTATGACTGTTCACAGCACCTGTCGAACTCTTTGCCATGGATAAAGAGGAACCTGGACGATGCTGTGCCGAAGGGCAGGGTTTCGTCCGTGAGGTTGACATACCCGAACGAGTTTATGCGTGTTCTACGGGGATTTTTGGCCAAGCGTACGGGCTCAGATGACCAACGTTAAACTCAGCCTTGTGCTACATATATCCCTCGTGGTGGTGGGGGGCTGTTAATTATTAACGGTGATATAGACTGTTTTACTGAGGCTGTTCGCAGCTCCTGTCGAACTTTCTGCTTTTGGCAGAGAGTAACCCGGACGAGACTGTGCTGAAGGGCAAAGTTTCGTCCGGGGAGGTAGACACACCCGAACACGTTTATGCAGAGGATATTGTGGACGAGCCTACGGGCTCGGATGATCCACGTTAAACTCGGCCTTGTGCCACATATATCCCTCGTGGGGGGTGTTAAATATTAACGGTGATATAGACTGTTCTAACGAAACTGTGACTGTTCGCAGCTCCTGTCGAACTCTCTGCCTAAGGCAGAGAGGAATCCGAACGAGACTGTGCCGAAGGGCAAAGTTTCGTCTGGACAGGTAGACAGACCCGAACCCGTGAGTTCTACGGGGAATTTTTGGCCGAGCCTTAACCAACTACTTGGTCACAACAATGCATATAGAACTTGTAGCAAACGTTTATCTAGGAGAATAGCAATGTTCAACCGCAACAATATTAAAAGTGTCTTTCTTAGATTCACGCGATGTCCATACTCAGGTAGAAGAGTCAGCCAGTATGTATATTTTAATTTAAGTTGACCTCTAACTTCAAAGATATTTTTAAAGTGTTTAACAATGCTTATTGAAAGACAACTGTACCATTGCAAAACGAAAAGTCAGGGTTTATTGGAATGTTGCAATTATCACGACGTAGTAGTGGGACCACATGTACAGCAGTCGCATTAGAATGGGCAAGATAATCTGATGGAGTCCAACCACCTCCAGGCAGGTTTGAATTCAGTTTCCTTTTCCCCAAGACCGGTTGCCACCCAAGGCTATAAAACCCGGTAAGTTCTGCTATTTACCCATCGCCAGTGAGGAAGAAAAAAGGGATTCATATATTTCCCAAGGGTATTAAGACGACCTGCAATCTATTACTCCACTCTGCCTCCACCGCGTCAAGTATATAGTTGAAAATTACTGCATTTTCATCGTTCTAGTCCGAAGTCAAGGCTTAATAAAAGTAATACTTTCCTTTGATTAATTATTTTGAATTTTAATCTATCTCAGTAAAATATGTACATTGTGAGCAAAGCGTAAAAATAATAAAATATTGAAAATGCAACTTTTATTAGAAATAACCTCTTTTCCTCTTAGAGCTACGTCACGTTGAAACACCGCTTTTAAGCAGCGTTTAGTCAGTTCATTACATAGATGGGATACAGGTTGAGAATACTCTGTGCTCTAAGCTTGGATGAAGTGTAAACTGGGATGTGCTCTAAGTTTTGATGTGCTCTAAGCTTGGATGTGCTCAAAGTTTGGATGTGCTGTAAGCTGGGATATGCTCTAAGCTTAGATGTACTGTAAGCTTGGATATGCTCTAAGCTTAGATGTACTGTAAGCTTGGATATGCTCTAAGCTTAGATGAGCTGTAAGCTTGGATATGCTCTAAGCTTGGATGTGCTGCAATCAGGGATGTGCTCTAAGCTTGGATATGCTCTAAGCTTGGATGTACTGTAAGCTTGGATATGCTCTAAGCTTGGATGTGCTGCAATCAGCGATGTTCTCTAAGCTTGGATGTGCTCTGTTTCGTTGTACTCTAAGCTTAGATGGGCTCTAAGTTTCGATGTGCTCTAAACTTGCATATGCTCTAAGCTTGGATGCGTTGTAAACTGGGATATGCTCTAAGCTTGGATGAGTTGTAAGCTTGGATGTGCTGTAAATGTGGATATGCTCAAGCCTTGGATCTGCTGTAAGCTGGGATGTGCTGTAAGCGTTGATGTGTCCTAAGCTTGGATGTGCTGTAAGTATTGATGTGCTCTATGCTTGGATGTATTTTAAGCATGGATGTTCTCTAAGCTTGGATGTTCTGTAATGGGTAATGGTTGTGAATTGTTTAATCAGAAGATCGAGTTGCAATACCAGTTGAGTTCCTTATATTCACATGCTTGCAAATGTCTATGAATCCGCCTTTTCTTCCTCAGCTTTAGTTTAATTAGTAAGAGTTTCATCACCAAATCCATTAATATCTTTAACAAAAATTGCGTACAAAATATTTATATTTCGGTATTAAATAACTCATAAAAGTTGATATACTGCTAAACAAAGGAAAACAACCAACAACACTCCGGGCTAAAAGAAACTTGGTCACCGCTAATCAGTTATTTAATATTGACAGCTTCGCCATTGGTTTATTGAAGACGCTACCGGGGAAACGCCATTCGCATTGATATTATCTGAACTTAATCTGGCACAAGTGAAAACATCGCCATGAGTAAGTTCTTCTTCTTCTTCTTCTTCTTCTTCTTCTTCTTCTTCACGGTGTTGTGTCCCTTCAGGACGTTGGCAATCATGACTCTCCACAATTTCCCAGTTCTTTGTAGCCCTTAATAAATATTGTCTTTTTGTTATCGCTCCTATACCTTGTTCCCCTATGAATTTACTCAAACACTCTAGGTAGGATACGCATTGTTTTCCGCTGTCACTCTTGTCTTCAGTCTGTCCTGCGAGCATCACGTTTTCTTAACCTTCTTTCCTCATTGTGTGTTCTAGTAATTTCAACTTTCTCTTCCTGATGTTAAGTATAATTATACTTTTTCTTTCCATTTTCTGTAAAAATCCCTCGTTGATCACATGTTCGGTCCATTTTATTCTCAGCACCCTTCTGTAGAAACATATCTCTATGTTTTCTAGTCTCTTTTTCTTCTTTTCTTCAGGTCACTTTTCTTTGTGCTTGCATGTCTTTGAAATGATATTCTTAATGAATTAAGAATAAGCGTTCAAAATACTAACTATTATTTAAACTTAAACATTCCTAGTGAAAATGATTAATATATAATAACTTCAACCATCGTAGCGTGCCCAGGATCTAAATTATATGGCTGATAAGCTAAATCGCAAATACTTTGTTAGGGAGTTCAGCTGACGCATAATAACGAGCAAGCCGGTCATTATTAATGTTTTGCGCATTCGATGCTTACTGGGTGCTATATAATTGTGACCTTTTAGTAGACAAATCTAAACCAATAAATATATTCGTCTAGACAACAGTAAAAACAGTATAAACTTGATTAGAGAACAAAATTACGAGTGCTTAGCAGCAAAAAAAAAGAAAAAAAAAAGATGGCGCCTGCATTCCAAAAATATCCGCTCATATTTTAGATCATAAACATTGCAGATTAAATCAAGAGAAAATCGATTTGCGTTTCTATTCTTAGAGATTAACGGTTTGTTTACAAGAAGCATAATTGTCAAAAAGACCCACAAAGCATAAACAAAGAAGGGTCAGAAAATTAAAACTTGTAGCTAATATACTTCTGAGACTTTTTGTTGAACCCCTGTCAATGAAAGAAAATTCTTTGCGCCAGTTTCCACGTATTATCTTGTAAAAGTACTAACTTAATCCTGGGATATAATTTACTTCCAACACGTAGATTTTATGGCTGTCAGCAAAAAGAACAGGCCAAATAGAATTACGAATTGGAGACATCAAAATCAAACAAGTACAACAGTTTAAATATCTTCTTTTTTTTACAGTAAGGTTCACCCTGTAAAAGTCTCGAGGGCAACTCGAGATAGAGGGTTATGATAAGGAGTAGTTTATATAGATATGGGTGGGGAGATAACGGTTGATTCTAGACTTCAACAGGTTAAGATTGTAGTGATCGGGGGAACATCCTCTAGGGAGTCTGTTCCATAGGCTACTGGTTCGCAGGAAGAAGTTGTTTGAGTGGGACTTCTCGACGATGGAATACAGTGGGAATGGGGGTGGTGTGCTACTATGTAAGTGGCATAGCGGGTCCGTGAATGTCTGACCTGTTGGAGCCAGAAGATGTTCGTCCGAGCACTTTCCATGTTAGTAGCGATAAAGCATTGAGAGACTCACCATATCTCGCTGAGAGAAAGAACTCGTAGACGCTTTTGAAAACTGGAAAGTGAGGTCTGGCCAGCTCCTGCCTATATGTGGCAACAGTATTCAATTTCAGATCTGATCTGGCGCTTATAAAGGTAGGGGATAACATGAGGAATCAGGTACTTAGTGGAGCGGTACAGGGAGCCAGATCATTTTACCTGCATCTTTAGCGATGGATTGTATATAGGAATTCCACTTGAGTTTGACGCCCAATATCCTCTCGAGGAACGGGCCTCCTCAAGGGTACATCTTTGGGAAGTGTTTTACGAGAGAATGGAAACTGTGACACTGAAATCTGAAGGCGAATTGAGAAAGAAGCGACCCAAAAGCTAAGCAAAGTATTAAAAACAGGAAAATTTCGTTAGGAACAAAGGAAAAAGTACTGAAATGTCACGTAATATCAGTCGTTGGCTGAATGCAAAGAAAATCTTCTCACAGATGAAGAAGATACTTGAAGCAGCAGAAATGTGTTTTTAAAGAAGGATGCTGAGAATAAAATGGACCGAACATGCGACGAACTAAAAGAGAAAATGAAAAACGACTCGACTATTATACTTAACATCAGGAAGAGACAATTGAAATTTCTAGGATATATAATAAGAAAAGTCGGCTTGGAAAATCTGATACTCACAGGGCAGATTAAAGACAAGAGGGATAGCGAAAAACAACGCATGATCTACATAACGAGATCGAGTAAATGGATTGTGGGTCACGGTTTATGAAAAAGGTTTAAAAAGACAAAATTTATTAAGAGCTACAAAAGGCAGGAAATTAAGGAGAGCCATGATTGATAACAGCCTGAAAGGAGACGGCACACAGAAAAAAAAGAAGAAAAAGAAGATCAAAAGTACTCACTTATCCCTGATACAAAATTATAACAATGATAATCCAATCGTTTTATGGTAAAAGGCTACTTCTAGTGAGCACCAATTGAGGATTGAGCTCATTGCTAATAATGTAAAAGTTCAGCTCGATAAGCATTACGCTACAATAACCAGCCCTATTATTCATTAAAAATCGTTTAGCATCGATCTAAGCTTAGAACACATCGAAACAGCACATCAAAGCTTACAGCACATCCAAGCTTACAGCACATCCAAGCTTAGAGCAAATCCCTGTTCGCAGCAAATCCAAGCTTAGAGAATATCCAAGCTTACAGCTCATCCAAGCTTAGAGCACGTCCAAGCTTAGATGCTACAATTATGGGTCACCCAGTTAAGATCAAACTCTTTATTACTGATCAACTATCAGTTCGGGCTCTAGGATGAGACTAATGATGATTATAATGCTAATATTAGCTGTTTCCCTATAAGGAAACATTTAGCATTCATTGACCGAAGTGATAGTCCTGCTCGATTTACGATTGTATTCACCTCTTGAGCGTCGGGCTGAGATCAAAGTGTAGTATATGTACTCCTTATCTCTAATGGTAAGGCTAATAGCCGTTTCCTTATAAGCAAGTATGCTACATTCACTGATTGAGCAGACTGTGCTGGTTTCGTTTGAAATTTTAAAAATCTTTCTGTTAAAACAATATTTTCAGGAAAATGTTTCTCAAGTCGACTTTTACTAATCTTTCATTACTGATAGGGTTTTCTTTTTTTTTTGAAATGTTGTGGGTCGTCAACATTTTGATTATGTCATTATTTTCTCTTTGAATTGCATGTGTTATGCAACTTAATGACTGCCAATGTAGAAAGTCCTCAAGTGATGCATTTTCTGCTACTTGATACTGTTCTTTATTTGTTATTCTGTAGAGCCATTCAACAAGTTTCGAAGAAAGTCCTCTCTCCAAGACCTATAGGTGGTTGGTTAGTTGACTTTCTTGAACGGCATATCAATATCTTTATGGGTTATTTAATGCCGAAATCTAAATATTTTGTACGTAATTTTATAAATTCAACTAAAGATATTTTTAGATATATAGTTTGTAAATCATGAAATTGCGTTGCTAATCCTACTATAAAAATGTATTTTTTTTTAATATTTTTAGCATTGCATTGATTGCCATTTTGCTATAAATATAAAACTATATCGTTGGTCATTTTATTATAAATATGTACTGTTGATTTTTGTTTGCTGGTTCACTATTTGAAACTCATTGGGGACCCAACAGGTGCTACCACCACGGGTCAGGCTGGAACTGGGAAATACAGCAGTTAATAGGTGGTTCCACGTTCCTCAAAACCTCCAATCTCCCGATGAGGTCTTGCTGCCGGGTGTAGTTTATCGTTTACCTAAGACGATATAGAGGTGGTCTCATTCGCTCGAAGTTAACTTTAACTATCCATATGAGAAAGCAGATGCATACCGCTAACAGTTTAGATATTTCTGAATGAGTCTGTCTCTATGAGTGACGTCATATTACAGACGAAGCTATTTACGAATATGATAATTGTGGCATAGACTCCAAAAGTATGGGGTATACAGTGTAGATAAAGTACACTGATGATCCAAATGTCCATTTTGCTGCCGATAACAGCAATGTAAGGACTGAGCAAGTTTTAATTTCCAGCCAGTTTTCATCTCTGGGATTCACACAGTTTCTAATAACGCCTACAAGGGAACGGTGAAGACAGTAAAATGGCAGCGGGGCGAGGGGAAAAGGAGGGTGGTTAGAAGCGGCAAAGTGGCATTCGAACCAATTGATTTTTTTTTCTTTTTTTGTTTACAATATACAGTGTGTGATGGGAAAATTGTCGCCATTTTATATTTTTAATTTCGCGCATGCGCGTGATTTGTTTTTAATTTTGTCGAATTCACAGTATAGTAGGGTCATTTGGGCACCGTCTGTGAGAAAAGAGCACCAGGAAGCAATTCACCCTGTCAAAATTTTGGAAACGGTATGCTGTATTGCTTGGCATTCGCGCCGGATGTTCCAATACGAACATTTCAGAGTGTCAATCTGAGGAGTGATCACTAGTGATGGTGACGTTATGCCTCCATTCATCTTCCCACAGGGCCTCGGACTCAATAGGGATACCAAGATCAAGTGCCTTGATGAGGTAGTGCTGCATTGAGTCAAGAGGAACGGAATTTGACTTCGTGTTAAGCCGAGGCGTCAGAGAAGTCAGATGCATCAGCGGGATAACTTGAAAGATAGCCTAACTACTAGCTGCAGATCTGTGCTTCACTCGATGTCAGTGATTGCCTTCATGGTTGTGGGTTGTGCACATATGGGGAAAAACATATGAGATAGATGTATGACCCGTACCCTATCAGGAAGAAGAGGAGTGTCTCGTATACCCTGGGGAGAATGTAGAATAATTGACGAAATCCTGAGCTGAATAAAATATAATGTTACGTACGAGATTTTGTCTTGTTTTCTTATTAAAGAGAACAACGATAACTTTACAAATATATTTTCACAATAACTCCGACATGTCAGTGACGACATGCCACGTCACTACCCGACATTATTTAGGTGAAAAGAGAAATTACAGGTTATAAATTAGATATCCCTAATTTTTTTAGTACTTTTGTTTATATGCAAAACTTAGCTTGATACAGAGCCAGATTGAATGAAATTTTGCCACGTTTCTGTGTTGTGTCTATCTTGAAACCCTGAGGGTCTTGGCAAAGATCATCCTTCTTTGAACATTGTGGACTGGAGCTACAGAATCACAAATAAATCTACAAAATAACATAACTAACATCACTTAAGGACTATCAACAGCAGCAACAATTAAAATGGATAGCATATGTAACTCAAGGTGAAAATAAGGGCAAAATCAAAATTATGATATTCCACACTACTTCAAATAAAAAGTTATGAAGGTAACCTCTATCAATACTGTAAAAGGCAATAACAGCAACTGGACTTGAAAAAAAAACATTTTCCTAAAAAATCGTTTTAAGAGAAGGATATTATTAATTTCAACCGAGAGCACTACTGACTACTCGGTCAACGAATACCAAATGTTTCCTTATAGGGAAACGGCTAATATTACTATTATCGTTACTACTTGAAGCTTTTACTTTGGCTTAACTGCATAGATCTGAAAAAGATGGTAAATACAGGTCTATATAACGCATCCAGTACTTTCAAGCCTATCGCTAATCTGTCGTTATTTATTAGGCAAATGTTCTGACGATATCAATTTTTAGTTCCACTTGTTCAGCCCTTCATAATGTTGCGTCCACAGGGTCGAATCGCCTTCATTTCCTTCGTATTACATTTACATGTCAGAAGTTCCATTCAGACAGCTTCTCCCCAAGCTATTTTCTGGAACAAACTCCCGAGAGGATGCTTTCTCGGACCAATATTAACCACGTCAAGTGTAGCATCCACCGTTATCGTCCATATCCTCGCAATCTTCACTTTCAACTTAACCACTTTTTTCCATACCAACGCCTCAATCAATAATCCTTTACCGTTAATGGCTCTTGAGCCTTGGATTGAGTGAACATTAATAAAAAAAAAAAAAGAAGCTTATGGTTGATAGTTTAAAATGAGGAGTTAAAACTGAGCTATGGAAAAAAATTCTTGCCTTAAAAATCACAATTTGATATCGCAATGACTGCCAACTACAAAAATACACAATTACCCTTGCTACTATAAAAGTCTAGCTAAATATTAATCTTTAAATGTCACTATGTTGTTTATTTTGTTCTTTTTGTTAAAGATAATATCCCGCTCATTTTTTTCATTCTTTATGTCCGTTTTTTATGACTCGTTTTTTTTTTAATTTCATTCGTTCACAATTCCGTTACATCAACGAAATACCCATTGAGAAACACTATTTACAATCTGAATGTCTAACCAAATTATTCCCTCATATTTGAATTCATTGTTCTTTGTATTGTTTAAAAGCAGAGATTAGAAAAGGCCAACAATGGTTACCTGAAAGCAATTCTGAAAGCAGACGATCTAATGACTCCTCAGAGACTATGTTGTTTACAACATGAAAAGTATAGGCTTCCAGCGTTATTCGGAATGAATTTGGTTTGTTGAAAACACAGGCTGTGTAAATTATTTGAATAGAATTACAAGTTAATGCAGTGATTTATCTTTGTTTTATCTGTCAAATAAAATAAAAAATAAAATGAAAATATTCGGAGAAAATTTGCCCCTAATTACAATAGCCACTTCTTATCTGCGGGTTATATGTACCAACAATCACAGTGGATGTTAGACATAATAGCAAATACTATATTTATTGTATATTTTTCGTATATATACCTTTGTTAAATTTCATTTTTTAAATAAGCTACAATGATATATTAAAAAAGCAGTAACTAATTCTAACAAAATAGTTATGTCAGTATTTTTAAAATGCAATTTCCCTTCCGAAAGTTGGAAGACATGGCTCGCCACTATTTCCTTTTTCTTTAATATCTGTTCATTGCAACAGATTCTGGGGAAAGATAGTAGAGTGGTTTCCCGTTTTATTCTCTATGGTTTGGAATTAAGAGTTTCCCTTTTAGATTGGATGCCAACCAAGGCTACAGAATCCATTCCAGTTTACTATATAAGAATGTTCTTTCTATTTGACTGGTTGCCAGCCAAGGCTTGAGAATATACTCTACACTAGTATTTAAGAGTTTTATTTCCATTAATCAGGAGGCTAACCAAGGCTAAGGAGTAGAGTTTACCCTGCTATTTACTCCAAATGTGGAGTGGAGCGAAGAAATATATTCATGCTATTCCAAAGGATATTTGTACGAATATATATGGTAACAAAAGAATAGAATATTTGTTTTCATTATATAACATAGTAATCTCAACATCCATATATTTTATTTCCAGAGTAGATCAAAAACATTGAGTGAAGAGAAACACGATACGGCCCTCCATTGGCATATCTGAATTACCAGTATTACTATTAGGTTGGTGCAAAAATAATGACGTAATAATCTCGTTTTTGACGTATTTTTTAACGTCAAAAAACGAAATTATTACGTCATTATTTTTGCACCGACCTAATACTTTATCGCTTATTATATCCTTAAGCAAATCTTAAGTAAATTATTACTAAGGCCGACTGCGGGTGACTGAAACCGTGGTTAACGAAATTTTAGGAGAACCACAAACAACTGTTTTGTTTCGTTTTCTTCTCTTTCTTATACACGCGCAATCATATTTAAGGCATAAGTATGACAGATGACAGATGATGACCTTTGGAAATGATTACCTAATTCTAATTTATACATATATGTAAGCACACACACACACACACAATATATATATATATATATATATATATATATATATATATATATATATATACACATACATATACATATATATATATATATATATATATATATATATATACATACATATACATATATATATATATATATATATATATATATATATATATATATATATATATATATATATATATATATGTTACTATCCTGTGTATTTATTGACTTTTCCAAATTACGGATAATATTTCTTAAACAAGGATGAAATTCTGTCAAAAATTGTCCATTTCAGAAGAAATATAGTACAAATTTTCTTTAGTCATCATCAGGATAGTTATTAAACATCTTGCATCCACACTCAATATATATATATATATATATATATATATATATATATATCAATTATAAATATATATATATATATATATATATGTATGTATGTATGTATGTGTGTGTGTATATGTGTATATATATATATATTCTGTAAAAATCTAAATGCAGTGTCAGTCAGTCGCTATTTGCTGTTATGCGTACTCTTCTTCTTTTCTCGCTGTTTTGCTTATATATATATATATATATATATATATATATATATATATATATATATATATATATATATATATATAATGCGCACACGCACAGACATCTCACACCTTGCATACGTTACAGCTTAGCTGTCAACTCTCACACAAGTAAGACCCCCTCTAGGTTAAAATATTTGAGATGTCGTCTGTACACAGCCAAGGTGTCGTAGGCATACAAAAGGGCAGGGAGAATACAAGCTTGGTATATATCAAACTTTGTAGAGGTTTTAATACCACGTTAGCTCCAAACAATTTTATAAAGTAAACCAAAATATCTGGCAGCTTTTTCCATCTTGAGATACATCTTCCTGTTCAAATAATTATCTTGAGATAGTGTGCTACCAAGGTACACAAAACGATCAACTTCCCATACACAAATATAACAGGATACATTAACCTCTTGCCTGCTGCAGGCTGATATATGATTACGGACTTGCTGCACAGGATCCAGAAAAGCAGTCCATGTCTTCCTGCATCTCACCCTGTATGTGTGTAACCAACATTCATCCGAATATACTAGATCCTGAATCAAAGCCTTGAGTACTCTTGAATCAGCCAAAAAGCGACGAAGAATGAACAGTTGATCTATAGCGAATGTAAATGTCATTGATATTGGAACTTGAAAACAGCCGCAAAAAGATTGCAAAGTACTGTGGTGCAAGAACTCGGCCCTGCTTAACCACATTCACACCTGATACAGGGTCTGCAAGAGTACTTAACCCAGGCATTCATATCACTATGAAGAAAATAACTGTAATCGTTGGCGGGAACACATCCATGAACTCCTGAATCGACTATTGTTGACTACAGCTTTGTTGACCAGCTCGATCAACTCCCCATTAAGAATGAGCTGGACAGACAGAAAACTGTTCATGGGGTTTCCACGGCTGTAGCACAAGGGAACAATGGAAAAACCCCTGGTCTGGATGGAATTAGCGCTAAAATACGGTGGCCATGAACTGAATCAATTGTTACACAGGTTGTTCCTATCCTCAGGATTAGGCGGGATGGGCTTCTCACCTCTTTGTTCAAGAATGAGTTCTAGGAACCTCTGTGACAACTATCGAGGAATTGCTTTACTTCCCATCCATGGAAAGGTTTTTGCCGGAGGTATTTTAATCGTCTGAAGATACACATAAGGCCATTAATTCTCCCGAAATCCCAGTGATGTTTTCATTCTCAGCGCGGCACATTTGATATCTTTTTCCGCTCGTCAGCTTAAGGAGAAGTGAATAGAGCAGGATCTTCATCTATATCAGTGTTTAATCTACGTTGCGAAGGCATTTGACACGGTTAACCGTGAGATGCCCTGTAAGGGTTCTGTAAGGGTGTGGCCTATTTGTGGCCTTGTTCGATATATATTTATATATATATATATATATATATATATATATATATATATATATATATATATATATATATATTGCATACATATAGTGCATGTGTCCCAAAAGTCAGTGAAGTATTGAAGAATGTCATAATATCTAAAATTTTTCATGACACTTTTTATTTGTTTTTTAGAAATTAGATGAACAGAGGGCAATTACCCCAGGAAAACAGCTGAACAAAGGGGCAAAATCTTGGAATTTTACTTTGAATATAACCAAATTTTCCGCGAAATTCAGAAAATTTATGGCCAACACGTAATCTTTGTCTGACGCCTACCGATTATTTTCTTTGGGGAATACCTTAAGGTGCGTGTAAACCATCAATAAACTCAGACAAAATCAGGAACTACAGAAATCTGAAGACTACAGCCAGAATTATTAAAACTGTTTTAGGGCATAGTATCGAAAGTCCGCGTCTATGTAGAGTCAAAAATGAAGGATGTTTTTCATTCTGTATAAAATTATTTCTAAAAATAATAAAAATAGGCTAAAATTATTAGATGTTTATAGGTGACTTCAGGGACGTAAGACTTTTATTTTACTATATGTTCTGTTTATACATTCTTTTTATAGATACAATTATTTAAGTAAATGCTCTGTTTATGACAAACAGTATTAATTATATTTACTGGCCTGAAAGTCCGAGAAATTTCGTAGAAAATATGTCCTCCGACAGGAATGGAACTTATATCCTACACGGAACCGATATTTGAACTGACGTGCTATACCATTTAGCTACAAAGGAAGCGTCTGCTTAGAAAAATCCAAATTACTGCTTTTAAAGAACATCGGTTCTGTGTTGTATGCAGGTTCGATTCCTGTCAGAGGACACGTTTGATTCCTATCGGACATTCAGGCGAGTAAATATAATTAATGCTATTTATTGTAAACAGAGCATTTACTTTAATTATTGTATCTATAAAAATGACGTATAAACAATATATATATATATATATATATATATATATATATATATATATATATATATACATATATATATATACATATACATATATATATATGTATATATATATGTATATATATATATATATACATATATATATATATACATATGCATATACATATATATATATATATATATATATATATATATATATATATATATATAAAGGTAAAAAAAAAGAACAAACTAAGAACATGTACTTCCGGTGAAAATAATCGTCTAGAATCTAAGTTCAAAGTTCAAAGAAAAAACCTCCGACACTAGTAAAGTAAAAATAACTAAGCAAAGTTCTCAATACGCTAAGTAGAGCAAACTAAGTAAACCTAAAGAGCCAGACACAACTACCTAGGTTTCCTTTACGCGGATCGTCAGGGTAAACTTCAATGTCGACACACACACACATACACGTGTGTGTACGTGTGTGTGTGTGTGTGTGTGTGATGTGGCATAAATATATCCCACATATACATTCCACATAATGATAAGATATGATCTAGATGAAGACACCATTGTCACCCATGTGGGAGGTACTTCTGGGAGGTATTTTTACCGCAGTGTATATATATATATATATATATATATATATATATATATATATATATATATATATATATATGTATACCAGCTTTTGTCTCCGTTAAAGGTACCAGGGATAGAATCATTAGACCAGATTCAGATCCAGGACCAACTCCCTCATCTTGAAGTAACCTCTCCCTAATTTACTATGTCTTCTGAAGGGTGTAGCGGTACTCACGACACTTGGGCAATTGCAGGTTGTTGAGGCTATTAAACCTATAGTTGGAGGTTTTGAATTCAGAATTGTCCTCCTCCTAGACTGCTTGGCAATCAAGACAATAGAATCCAGGCTCTGCTGCTATGTACTGATGGCTGGGTGGAAAAGAGATATTATTGATTCCTTTCTCAAGTGTATTTTTACGTAAGGGAATATAACAAACTCGATTGGAATGCGAACTCAGCTCTCTGATTCCCGATGCCGAACCGCCATCTGCGTTAACAGTACTGTAAAATTAAAAGGTGTGTCCTCACTAATGCCATCAAATTCTCTTTTACCTTTGTCTGTTAGTGGCATTATCGCCTTAGTAGGGGTGAAATGAGTTAAAATATAATACACATGCAATTCATTCCACACACACACTCTCATATATATAGAGAATAATTTAGATGATTTTGTTTACTTACATTCAATAGGATCCTCTTATATTCACGAACAAGCTTTTTGTATCATTATTAAAGGAAGAAAGAAAATTACCATGTTGATACATATTCATTTATTCTGAGTATTTTCGACATTAGCACAATGTCATCATCAGTGTGTCGTTTTTTTGTTGTTGTTTGGAAATGCCTATATATTTGAAAAAAAATTCGCAATTTAAGAAAATTCTTGTTATAAATACATCTATACTTTTTCAAGAAATAAGAAACATAAACTAAAAATTCTTGAAGATATCTATATTAAAAAAATTGAAACCAACCCTTAATAAAAGTAACTATGAATACTGCACAAATGTTTGATGATCTTACAGTAGGCAGTTTAAAATATCTAAGTTTTAACAAATATTTAAAAAAAACAAAAAACAAAAAACATATAAACATTTCAAAACTTATTTACCCTCCCCACCCGACGCGTTTACATCGTGAAATTTAAATCGTACAGTACATAACCTTAGCGCTTTGACTTCAGAGTTAAAAACAATTGACATTCAGATAAACACAACGATTTTGTCTTCGAAAAAACAACACCCTGATTATGATATTCTGCTAATGTCGAAAGTACTCAAAATAAACAAATATGTATCAACATCGTAATTTTCTCTCATCCAACGATACTAAGAAGCTTGTTCGTTAATATGACTGGATCCTATAGAAAATAAGTAGCCAAACCTTGTCAATTATTCATTGAGACATGGAAAACATGCTGCACAAATATACGCAATATATATATATATATATATATATATATGCTGCACAAATATACGCAATATATATACGCAATATATATATATATATATATATATATATATATATATATATATATATATATATATATATATATATGTGTGTGTGTGTGTGTGTGTGTGTACGTATGTATATATTTGTGAATATACGTGCTTGAGTAGACTGCTTGTTTTATTCATTCATTTTGAACAGTGTGATTTACATCTACCGACCTGTCCATTAGACCTGGTGTAACAGAAAAATTGTCCAAATCGTGTATAAGAAAAAAATGTTCAGTTTTTAGATTAAGAATTGAAACGTTGTATATTAGAAATGATTTAAAATATCTTACTGGAATTCTCTGGGGGTTTTGTAACACTATTGTACTCTACTTTGACCAATAAGAATATATAATTATTCTCCAAGATTAGTAGAAGTATCGTGATGAAATTGATCATAAACGAACATGATATGTTCATAATTAATTAATCATAGCTAAGAAGCGGAAGCTTATGAAGGATTGAAATAGAGTTCAAATAGAATATCTTATTCCAGGATCATTTCCAACTTATTCAAGATTACCTTCGCCCTCTCTAACTTTCTAATTTTCTGTCCTGGAGTAAGAAGATGCATCTCGGACTTCACGCACGATTTCATTTTCAAGCCTTTTTTCACTGCTCATAGCTGAAACTCCTCTCTCATGTGCCAAAAGTTTTATGAATTGAGTTGGATATTTTCTAATTGATCTCCTTAGCTCTAGTTTAGAATGATGCTCCCTCTTCCTAGTGTAACCCCTTGATCCAGTTTTCCTCTCTACTGTTCCCTCAATTTTAAACTTATTCACCGTTCTCTTGGTGGTTCTTCAATGGACTTTGAAGATGGAAGCCAGAGTATAAATGTTGGTACTATTACTGAAGGCCTGAATGATCTTTTTCCTCTCATCGTTGCTCATTTGTGAAGACTGGGCCAATTTTAACCTGCCCTCTGTTTAGCTGAATAACTCAGAGGGCTTTTCGGTGATTGTTACGACGAATGGTGTCAAGATGTTTTATCTGAAAACCTGGAAAAGAGAAACTCAATTAGTTTAGTGTTTTTCTTTTTTTTGTTTTTTTTTTTTTTGCATATTATGCATTTCATGGTATGTGTAATTATACTGTTACACAATTTGGACAGTTTTGCTGTTACACCCGGTTATATAGTTTGTCAGTGTGTGTGTGTGTGTGTGTGTGTGAGAGAGTTAGAGAGCGAGAATGCGAGAGAGAATGAGTGAGTATATAATGTCTGTTGTGTGTGCGTACGTGTGCCCATGTATGCTGCTATAAGTAAAATCTCGAAGAAAATAGACTTGTTTGATACGAATCACTCTGCCAAATTCCAGTTGTAGTTTCGGTTTGAAATCAAAATCAAAATGTCTTATTCCAGGCTTTTATCCACTAAGTCCACTCAAATTGTTTTTCATCGGAAGAAAGCAAAGCTCAAACCCGTCATTTAAAAGTCAGCAAGTTCCGAAGAACAATGTTAGCCACAGCGGAAGATGGAAAGATTTTCGTGAAATGAGAATAAATCCGAACCAGAAAGACAGATCTCCCCGGCAATATATCTTTATCCAACTGGGACTCGTCTGGCCGCCCGCAATGAAATCAACTTCCCAACTTTCTCGACTTGTCTGTTTTATTCCGAAGCGCGTGTCTTTCCTTTCAAATCTTATTTCTCTTTACTATCAATTCTCGATGCAATTTCTTTTCGCTTGTTTTCTTTAATTTTCTTTCGTTTTCATTGGCTTCTCTCCATCATTTTTATTCAAAAATGTGGCAAAAATGTGGCAAATTCTTTACGTTTACCTTAATAAAATCCACCAGAGGACAAAACGCGTCAGCTAAGTTTTCCGTCATTCCTATCTATCTATTTATCTATCTATCTATCTATCTATCTATCTATATCATTATTTATTCGAAAATTATAAAATAAATATGTTATAAAATCACTACAAAAACAGCCATTTTGTTTCAACACTTCTAGTGTCTTATCAAGTGATAAACGCACAGAATGGCGTAGATACATAGATATGAAGAGAGAGATATGAATAGACTTCGAATAAATAATTATATTTGCTCTACTCTGTATTGAGCACTCTTTTAAGAATAGTATTTTGGGGTTATTGGAATTTATTCCGTATTTCCGTATGGAAAAGTGATTCCCAATTTTATGTTTGATGGACTCTCCCGTCTAACTATAATTTTTACAAGATTTATGATTATATCATCCATATAAAAGATTGTTACTTTTCAATTGCTCTGTATACATACATTTATATGTATCAAATTATGAAATGGACAAAGTCAAACAATTATTTTAAGACATTTTTATGTTTGTATATATATATATATATATATTCTGTGAAGGCAAACTTCTGTTTATATGTATCACAATTTTTTATTTATGTATTGCAGTCGGATTTACCAGTATATTTTATATGTATCATTTCCTTCATTGATTACACTGTTGATAACTGTCTATATTATTCAATTCATATCTATCTATCTATCTATCTATCTATCTCATTATGTTTGGATATCCCTCCGTCCATTCCTATAAGTCTATTAACATGTCTTTATTAATTTTTTCTCCTAACGATTTAGTACAGTCTTTCTTTCTTTTCAAAGTTTTTCCTCATAAAAATATTTCTTTTCTCACTTTCTTGTTCGTCTCATCCATTCTTTAACTTATAATCTCTCGCGATATATATATATATATATATATATATATATATATATATATATATATATATATATATATGTGTGTGTGTGTGTGTGTGCGTGTGCGTGTGTGTGCATAATTCGTAAAACATTAGTCGACGGAAATAACTCGATTCAAAGTTTTATTTCACTTATATTCTTGTTACTACCTATTGTTCACATCGTTTGGAGAAAGTCGGAATGTCTATATGGGAGTATTATATAATCTTATTTCATAGACCAAACTCCAAACCTTATCAATTGACAGTGACATTAATGGATTTCATAATGTATGACTAAGACAGTTTCGACAAGAAATAAAGTCTATCAGTTTATATATCGTCTAACTACCTAAAACTTTTATTCTGAAACTGATTCTCACTGAGTGGTCCATGCCTGATTTCATTTCGCTATGATATGAATTCGGTCAGTTATACGTGATACACGAATGGGCGATCATCTCTCTTTCGATTCATGACTGACTCGGCAGAAATTTTCTATGCCTTTTCTTTCTATGGAGTATTAGGTGCTAATGAAAGTTAGCGAACCCAGTCTCTCTTGTTATTCAACCGACAGCTTGGGCTTAAGAGACGGATTATTACGTTTCAAAAAGGAATTTTCGCGTAAGTGAAACTAACGGACCCGACTGGCTTTCGAACTCGGATCTCCGTTTTCTCATTCTGTGCATTTATTCATTAAATCATATCGCACATAAAAAAAAGCAACAGCAAACAATAATTGGATTTTTTTTTCAGTTTCACATATTCTGTCGCGAATACGAGCCTTTAGTAATCAGACATGTGGCCTTATTTTACTATGGCTTTCTTGCTGAAATGAAAAATAAAGTGTAAAGGAAAACGTTTAAGAAAAAAACCTAGGGCAATATGGTTTGGTTTAGTTTGTTTGCTTTACGGTATGTCAACCTGAATGTGTTATTTAATGCCGACAAAACTTTTTTGCTGGTAATATTTTTCAAAAATGCATTGCTGGTAATATTTTTTTTCAAAAATGTATAGCTGGAATTTTTTTAAATGTATAGCTGGTAATATTTTTCTTAAATGTATTGCTGGTAATAATTTTTTACAAATTATTTCTGGTATTAAATCCTATGTTTACACTTTCATAGTGTCTGGACCCAGTTTTGGGGTTATTATTTGCCTTTATAGCTGGGACCCTAACAGGTGCTACCACCTCAGGTCAAGGTGGACCTGGGAATACCAGCAATTAAGAGTTGATCCCACGCTCCTCAAAACCTCCTGAACAGAGGCCTTCCTGTCGGGTGTAGTTTATCGTCATACCCAGAACGCGGATATAGTTTATCGTCTTACCCAGGACGCAGATGTAGTTTATCATCTTAACCAGGACGCGGATGTAGTTTATCGTCTTACCCAGGAGGTAGGACAATATGATGGTTATTGCTTTTCTACGATTGGTCGAATCATTTTCTATTTTCATGGGTCATTGGCTTGTATTATTCCGTTATTGTTTCTCATCCAACAAGTTGCTTGTTTGACTGCAGTTTCTTGTATTCTCAAGACTGAACCTTGTTATGGCTGACTATAGCGATAAGTGTTTTTGTTGATAGTGAAAAAAAAGATTTCCTTTAAATGGACAGTCAAACGTTTTTCTTAGTGATGAAAAAATACTATCAACGAGATAGTTTTTCAAAGATCTATGGCGGTGGTATAGGGTAAACGAGAAAGTATTTGTTTTTGATGTCAACATAATCAACCATAAATAGTTCTTTGAAAAAATACCTCGCCAGCCGAAATTCGAATTCTGTTTGCCAAATCTATTATTTATACTGGTAAACATCATATCATCTTGACATTTCGTCTGTACTTAGCTGTTCATATAAATAATAGATAGCTACTAGTTTCCGAGTATGTCTATGTATTGGCTAGCTAAGACCTATTGCAACATTTCGCTCAGAGACATTTGTATTTCAGTCAACACCCTCCAAACCAATCAACTATGTTGAGCAGTTCTATTTTCTTCAAGAGAGTGCATAATCTAACGTGATAAATTGTTGAACAAGGCCAGTATGCTCGAACCTTGCAAATGTAACCATCGGCAGCTTACAAATAGTTTCATCAACATAACTTCATTCGTAATATTTGGACGAACCCGTTGAATGACTTTCGAGAATTTCACAACAGTACAGCATACCTCCCTAAGCAGATATTATCAATAATTTACCTCTTTGACAAACCGTGTTTCATAATCAGAAAATTGATATTATTACTACTACGTCAGGAGCACAAATGCATAAACTAAAAGCATGTAGCTTTGTTTCTCATCTTGTTTGATTATTTCAAATAAAATGTTCAAATTTAAAATATAATCTCTGGATATTTTGCGTAAATTAAATTTCCGAACAACAAAATGACTAGTACAAAGTTGCTCGCAGGAAAAACATGATTCTACTGTTAGGCTTTGTAATACGTTTTTGGTGAGTAAGGATTTATTTACATTATTCGGACTATTATCCTCATCTTTGTCACCATGTTTATTACGTTTCGACTGTTGTATGCTCCGGCCTTCTTCAGGTGGATGGAATGTCGAACTGAACCCTTTATTTCGCTCACTGAAACGTGGTAATAAATATTGCGACAAAGATGAGGACACTAGTCCGAATAAAGTAAATAGCGTACATAATACCTCATCTCAGAAATATAGACAGATACTGAGTAAGACTTTGTAATAAGTTTGGTGAGGAGGAGGCACGATGGATTAATGGATAGCGGCTCGGATTGAGGAACCGGAGAGCCGAGTTCGAATTACGGTCTAATACCTTTGGAAAAAGCATGAATCCTCTTCTTCTCGCCGCACAAATCGGTAAATATTCTATATAAATGTTCTATAGACTTGGATGGCAACCTACTGCGGGAATCGAAAGGTACATGATTGCCTAAGCGTGTATCACGCATGGCACTTCAATGACTGAGTAAATTTCGTAGCATATCAAGAATCGGACAATTATCCCATGCTGTTAAACGATTTGGACAATTTTGCTATTATACCCGGCATATATATTCGAGTATTATGTGTATCTAAGTCCTAAAATTATTTTAACATATTTTAAATTTATATGTATCTATAAAAGAACTTATAAAGTGAAAATATGTTAAAATAATTTTCGGACTTAGATACACATAATTCTCGAATATATATGCCGGGTATAACAGCAAAATTGTCCAAATCGTTTAACAGCATGGGATAATTGTCCATTCCACAAAATGTTTCACACCTGAAAAACACTAAACTAATTGAGTTTCTTTTCCCCATTAGATTAGAGATAAGCCATCTTAACACCATTTGTCGTAAGAATCACTGAAAAACCCCTTGAGTTATTCAGCTAGAAAGAGAACAGGTTAAAATCGTTTTGTGTCGGCCCCACTATGTATTCTCAACTGAGCAATGGTGAGAGGAAAAGGATCATTTAGTAATGGTATCAGCATTACTATTCTGGCTTTCATCTTAAAAGTCCAATCAAGAACCATCAAGAACATGGTGAATAAGTTTAAAATAGGAAGAACAGTAGGGAGGAAAACTGGATAAGGATACCTTTACAGCAAGAGGGATTATCATTTCAACTTAGAACTAAATACATTCTTATTGTTTAAAGTAGAGTCCATTATTGTTATAAAAACCTCAGAGAATGCCGGTAAAATATCTTTAATCATTTCTAAGGTAAAACGGTTCAAAGCTTAATATAAAAAATTGAATATTTTTCTGTTACACGATTTGGGTAATTTTGCTCTTACACCCGGTATATTTATTCAAGTGTATTTATTTTTATAATAATCCTTTCTAATTCTCTAATTTTCGTCTTCGTGTTAAGTTGAAATTCATCAAAGAAGGCGTCGTATGCTTGAATGAAGATAGGCTGCCTAAATATACACACAGGCTACGATGGGTAAATTGTCGCCATTTTATATTTTTAATTTTGCGCACGTCCGTTGTTTGTTTTTGATTTGTTCAGTTGGGCACAGTCTGTAAGAAGAAGGGTGCCATGATACAATTCACTCCGCCAGAAATTTGGAAACGGCATGCGGTAATGTTTGGCATGAGCATTTCAAAGGGTTGGGGTGTAAATCTGAGCACAGTGCAGAGAATTCGGAAAAAAATTGGATGAGTCTTACGAAGATACGACAGCTCAGAAATCTCACTTTGATCCGTCTGATAAGAAAAGAACTCTCGAATTTGTTGGTGTTATAAAATAAAATAAGACATATCTCGGCTGATTTACAGGCAAATACTCAAGAGCGAGAGCCGGATGTGAACGGGACAAAGCCCCGTCACAAAATGACCATTATCTTCGTTTACAAATGTTCCGACACACGAGTTACGGTCGAAAAAGAAAATAATATTTAAAGTATTCTATTTTTCGTCCAATAAAAATGCTTCCCTCCTAATTATACTCGCTTCGTTTTTCGAGCCTTTTAAGCCATAAAAAAACGCTATAAAAGGGGTCACACGGAAGTTCAACAGGCAGTCAGCAGAAGAAGTCAATGAAGAGACACCCACGGTCAGCAGATGTCAGCAGGGGAGCACCAACCACCGTCAACATGTGTGAACTACTATGAGAGATCGACCTAGATCCGAAGCCGACTTATGAACTATACCACAAGGTAGCTGTCCCAAACCGTCACGTTCCTGTTGAAATAAACCCCGTAAATATATTTCTGCTGTTGTCGTATTTCTTTCTTGCAACCATACGCTTGTCTATAACATTGGTGAGGTCCGTAAATTTAACACGGAGGCCTACATCATGTCTCCCCAGACAGCAACCCCTTGATTGTTTTGTGAGGGACACATTTGAGCGAGAGACCAACAAAAAAGAGTAATTTTAATTTCTGCCTAATGTAGGCGACAGTTTATCCATTGTATGAGTGAATCTTATGTAGTCTTATATTCCGAAAAATACAATAATTCTATTTTACCGTGGTTCTCCAATTCTAGATGTATGGTATCATGAGCTTCAAAGAACAGCGTGTATATTTTATGTTATCATAATTTTTGAAGAACATTGAAAATTGTTATCAGTGTTTGGTAAGATTTTCTCATTTTGTAAGCCATAGTTGTAATTTTTGCATTCTTATTGGGTAGCAGGGTTGGGGCCGATGATGAATTGCTGAAAAATATTTTCTTCTCTATTTACTCTTTAGTATTTCAAGATATTTTTTGTGCAATTTTGGTAAATATATCTGTTAAGATGAGATGTCGGTGTTATTTTAATTTTTGCGTAATTTAGACGACATTTTATCCATCGCACCCTGTGTAAATATATATATATATATATATATATATATATATATATATGTATATATATATATATATATATATATATATATATGGCGAGAGAGAGAGAGAGAGAGAGAGGTAGTAGGTAGAAGGAGGTAGTCAAACAAATTGTGGTTGAAAGATAGAATTAGAGTATATATATATATATATATATATATATATATATATATATATATATATATATATATATAATAGAAATTATCGACAAAAAGACATAGACGGATAGATTGTAGGATAGAGAGAGTAACAAACAAGTAGATAGAGAGACAGACAAATGTAACGGGTGGAGATAACGTGTATAGACAGTTTGAGAGGCAGAATGCCTAACAATTATATTGTTAGTTTTGCAGAGACACACACATACGCCTATACACACACACACACGCGCACACACACACACATATATATATATATATATATATATATATAGAGAGAGAGAGAGAGAGAGATAGACAGACAACCACTTAAATAGATAGATAAATAGATAAACATGTATGCAGATTTACAGCAAAGTGATATAATGTTAATTATAAAGTCACACACACGTTTACACACATACACATACAAACACACACACACATAGATAGATAGATAGATAGATAGATAGATAGATAGATAGATAGATAGATAGATAGATAATGAACAGAGATTGATAGAGATGAGTGGAGATTGGTAGTTATAAACAGTGAGAGAGAGAGAGAGAGATAGGAACAGACGGAGATAGATAGATAGATAAACAGGTAAGCAAATTGTCAGCAAAGGGATATAATGATAAACGAAACGTTACACACATACACACATATATAAATATATAAGTTATCTATCTATCTATCTATATATATATATATATATATATATATATAATATAATATATATATATATATATATATATATATATATATATATATATATATATATATATATATATACTAAGTTAAAACATTAGTTTTCTAGTTGGACATATGTATATTCACTGATAAGCAGGCAGAGCCAAATATTGCATTAATATTTTATATTATCGATTTATTTTATAAGTAAATATGAGTGTATTAAAATCTTGAGCATAGGACAATATTAAATATTTCTGAAGACTTTTGGGTTCAGACCAGGTTTCCTTGTCGTCATTTAATAACTGTTAATTCAAAGAAATGAAATAAAATCAATATCAGATATACATTTACCAGTTTTCCCAACCTTATAATTTGCAACAGTTTCTTCCATTGTCGGCAGAAACAGGCCGGGAAAAGAAATGTAATTTCGGAGATTTTGTCTCTGGTTTTATCTTGTACGTTACAGTCTTCTTTAGACATCTTTAGACTTCTTTTCAGATATTGCACGCCATCCCCTGACACCTAGTATGACACTAATTTCCTTTGCACAGCAGACATCCCCCACAAACTTCGATAACTTCTGTGACAGTGATTTTCTTTTTTATATTTTAACAGAAAACCACTTGTCTAGAAGAACATTCATTTTTGTGCTTTCTTCTGTTATAAAATGATTAGATGTACATTAAACAATAATGATATTGTTGTAGATATAATCATCAGTTGGCGAAGATCGATTGTTGAATCTCTAATGGGAAGACAGAATGTGAGTAGGTCATTAAGACAAAAGGTTCAAGTTTTATTTGGGTTGGCAACCAGTCCAGCTAACAAAGGGACATTACTCCAACGTTTCTGTAAAGTTACATAGAAATTTTTTTTTTTTTTTTGTAGACTCGCCATAATGTGCCCGTATCTTCACAAGGTGACATTGTAAATATATTGTCATTTAAGATTACATGAACTGAAAATGGGTGACAAATTTCACGCAGATATCAAAATTTGTAATCATCATATAAATTTATGATTCTCAGTTTAAACCTAGAACACTAACCATGGGTATATAGTACCCAGCGCAAATTTTCCTATTTTTAATTACAATATTCAGCACCTGATTTTCTCAGCTAAATAATGTTTTTCAGTTCCTATTAATGTTAACTTAAAGTACGAAGTTTGAAGTGCCTGCATGTAAAATATTTCAAAAATTTAATTTTTTTTGTTGATATTTTCAAAATCGGGTACGATATACCCATGGTTAGTAGGGGTGTAACTTTAATTGATGGTTAGTGTTCTAGGGTTAAGGAATACGAAAATAATTTTTCGAGCTTTTACACATTTTTAAATGAAGAAAAATTATTTTGATGTTATTTGACGGAATCCAAAGATTCGACGTTGCCATTTAGTGACTGGCGTTTTGGTACGGCCGTTTGGGTGCCAGCTGATTTAGTGCCAGACCGTTGGATGCTTGGAAAAATGTTGATAAGAACTTTAAAAAGTTTTAAATCTGTAACTTTATTTTAAAATGAAATTATTTAATCTGTTAATTGCTAAAAACTGTAATTTAGCTGTCTTTAGTTAATTTGGTAATTATGAGTAAGGTTCTTCAATTACTCGATAGTATGCATGTTTTTCAAATCTTAGAACAGTTCCATGTATTCTTCTAGCTGCATCTCCATACTATTCTAGTTTGTGCGGTGGCTCATGCCCAGCTAGTAACCCTTCATAATACGCATCTCTACCTTCCTGCGCCTTACGCTTGTCATCTGTTCATTTCCATATGATGAGATGTAGCATGCCAAGTTCGTATTTTAATCGACGGTGGTGTGCCTTCGCATGATTCTTGTTGCGGTCTTCCATGATTAATGGGAAGAGAGGTGAGAGCTGGTTTTCATGTTTACAAATATGTGTATGGGATGGCGCCAAAACAGTTTGGCACCCAAACGACCGTGCCAAAACGCCATCGTCCAAATAGCTACGCCAAAAACATACCAATCCGCTTATTTGACCAGTGTGAAATAAGTCAGCTACAAAACTTCGCAAATTTACTATTTGCAGTGATGACAGCATTGGATATAATTGGTTAATTTGGGGAACATGAAAAGAATTGATCTCAGCGTTATTTTATCGGCGCCATAAAGTCACATATCCTCCAATCAAGACGCGAGTCTCTAACGTTGCAAGAACGTTTCTTGTTAACTGGGAATCTAGGAGATGAACAGCTTCAAAACCAAAAGTGAAATCCATTCATTTCCCCAAACTATGAGTAAAATAGTGGGAAGGATTTACGATCTCAATTCGTAAAACGTACTTGCTAAAATATAATTAGCGCACAAGTTGGTTATACCAATAAGTTCCAGGATTCAGTGGATGTGATAACAGTTTGGAAAAGCTCTGCGGCTGTTACACAAAGCTTAACGGATAGAAAAGCGAGAAGGAATCCTTATTCATACTAAGTGTAATCGTTTTTAAGCATTTAATTCCAAGAAAGTCATTAAAGCCATTAAGATTCAAGGGGTTACTGAGTGTGAGAGAAAATATGAGAAAAAGAAAACATAATTAAGGAGCGAGAACAATAAAAGAACAAAAGACAGAATATAACGATGGACATTACATTTAAATCTTTGAAGATCAATGTTGGCTGGAAAGCAAGATGCCGGAAGTGTGTTCTACAAACGAGAAGTACTAAAGAAGATATTGTTAGCATAGAACTTACGGTTACATCTAGATATTTCATGTGTAAAAAGATGAAACTTAACCGCCAATCTAGTACTGTGCTTAAATTCATAAAGTTTAGATACCGAAGAGGAAAGCTCATCAGAACATTTACCATGTAAGTATTTCTAGAAAAGACACAGGGAAGCTACGATACGGTAGTGTGAATGTAACAGAAGCCGAGATGCCATTTATGACTCATAACATTGCTCATTTTTATTTGTATTCTATCAAGAAATTCTAAATGCCTAGCAGAAGCAACAGGCCAGGTGTGTTAGCAATATTCAATGCATGAGTGGATGTTAGACTTATAGATATGTAAGACGTGGTCTTCTATTTCTCTTATGGTGGAATTTGATTTAGCTGGAAATAATTCTGTTGTTTTTTAATTGATGAGTTTTTAATTTTTGTCCAAATGAAAATACGATAATCGCTATTTTTCTGTCTATTGCATTTAAGTCGGAAGTATGAACGGAATATTTAAATTAAACCGCATTTCGCCACATCTCTCAACCTACTGTATATATAGAAATTCATCACTGAATCATCGACTGTCATAATGTGTCTCTATCTCCCGAACAATCTCAAATTACACCATGCTAGATATAATCAGATTATCAATTCTTTCTAAGAAACACAACAAAACCCCAATCCGATGTGATGACACGACACTTGAAAAACAAGTGTTGGAAAAAAGAAAAATGAAAAACAAAGCAAAAGAAAACAAAAAAAAATTATCTCATTCACTTACACAAAAGAATCTTAGCAACAACACGTTCTTCTTGCTGATGACGACGGAGAAAAATAATACATGTCTTCTAAATTTAAATTGGCAAAGACGATCTGAGTTTTCTGACACCAAAAATCCAATATTAGTTCAGGTTAAGGATTATATGATCAAATTTGTTTTCGTTTTTGCTCTTCCTTTTTTTTAATCAATAAAATGTATAAAGTTGTGTGTGCACGTGATGTAATTGGCTTTCAGCAAGGTGGAATACAGGAGTAAAACCGCTTTATGGTTACTGCCCGGGCAGATAAGGTAATTATGAGAGAATGGCTTGCCAAAGCGATGTCCCACTAACTCGCCTATACTTCAAATATTTTATCATGTCAGTAACAAGATATTTTGTCAAGATATCCCGAGTTATGAAAGCGCACAGTGTGAAATATATTTTACTTTGTTTGTTATCAGAGCGTGAGAATATTTCATACAAAGATTACAAAGAATTATTTTCAGACATGGAACGTGATCAGAACGATGAAATCAATAAAACGCTTATTACGACAAGTGATTCGGCGAGTGCTTTTGGTTGGAACAAATGAAATGAAAAGAAAGGATAATGATAAACTAAGCAATATAATCACTCCATTTCATGCCAGTGGAAAATGTACGCTTTCTTGATACAGAAAATCGCTTGGCAATTTTATCACTTCTAAAACCAAACTGCTCTCTCTTAATCATCTTAAATGACCTTTTTTTGCCTTCTATCAGAATGGCTGATGCTAATCTCCAATACGAACAACTAACTGAGCCTTCTCGTTACGTTTTCCAGTGATATGAAGTGGAAAGATTATATAGAATAAATTGTTAAGTCTGCTGATTGTAAAGTCGTTTACTGTGTCGTGATAGGCATATTTTCGTGATAGAATCTATCTTGCATATTTATATGTCTACCATTCTTCAGTGCATGGAATTTTCTGCCACATCCAGTCTGGTGCTTCTATTTTAGACCTAGAATTTCTTGAAAAAATCTCAAATAGAATCAGTAACGTTTGATCTTCTCATGTCGTCCCGGCTTCATTCACTTTCCCAACATCCTAACGTAACACCTCTTCTATAACTATTTCCATGGTAATTGTTCAGATGAACATTCCACTTTGGTACTTTACGAATTTTGTTGCAGTACTAGATTTGCAGATAGGTTTCATAATAATATTGCTAGTTGTGACATTCATAGTTTCTTGTGGAGCAACTCTTTTCCAGTTTTTATTTCCTTGTCAAGTACGATCTTCAAAAAGTTTAAAAGCAATTTCATTCGACATTTTCTGTGTCCTAAAACCCGGTTCTTTTAATATGCTCTCTGTTTCTTTGACATTTGCTAACCCTTTGCAAACTAGAAGTTTTTGTTGGCTTGCTTGTGGTGAAATGATCGTTAAAATAGTCACTACTAGAATTTTTTCAAAGAGGAATGGATAATATTTGACATTTCATTGTATTTGTTGTTCTGAATTTCAATTCAGTCTGTATGGATGTAGTTGACTTAAGCCTTCACTTTTAAATCAGGACTTTGTTATTTAAGATTTTTCTAGGAGTTAATTATATTTTTTCATTATTGCGGTGTGGCAAGTATGCTTTCATTATTATTTGTGAGGGAAAACAAAAGCAAAGCAACTATACGACATATGAGGGACATGCTTGCCTGAGAAGATATATGAAAATATATGTATTTCTCTCCCTTATATATATATATATATATATATATATATATATATATATATATATATATATATATATATATAATTATTAGTTATAAAATAATTCTCTTGCTTTATGAACTTAGTTTCATGGCCACTTCTTTAAAAATTCAATCCGTAGCTGTCATTCTTTTTAAATTTTGTTTTTTTACATATATAAACACACGATGGTTGAACCGAAATTAATGTCTCCTATCTTATTCGGTGGGCTCATGACGTTCAAGATGAATATATATGAGAATGTGATATAGATTTTTTTATATATCAAGAAAGAGTACTGAGAAAAATTGTGAAGCAAAAAGGTAAAGGACTTCATCGAATTGGGTTTGTTGACGTTGACAAACCCAAAGCGATGAAGTCCTAACTCCTGAAACGCGTCAAAAGTAAACTTATTCTATGTTGTCTTACACACACACACACACACACACACACACACACACATATATATATATATATATATATATATATATATATATATATATATATATATAAACACAAATGGAAAACTTATCCTAGCAGACGCGTTTCGTCCAGTGGGAAACTTTATCAATGCAAATGAAAGGATTTTATTTCGTAACAAAAATACACGAGCAAAAATTTATTCAAAATATTTAAATTTAGGAACGCTCATAAATATTCATCAAGTTACCCAAAAAGTCAGGCAAGCTATGGAGGGCACTAAGTGCCTCACTTCAATGCCTAATAATCGAAAGGGAGTATACGATGTTCCTTATTTTTTAATGCCATATTATATTCAAATTAGTTTGCGATTTATTTGTTTTATACATTTGAAGTAACATGAGTTTATGAATTTAACGGTTTCCTTTTATCATTTTTATAGTCATGTATAAAGTTTGGTTTAAGAAAGTAGTAATTCATTCAGTAATGGAGATTTTGAAAGATGCCCGGATCACATATACTCACTTACAAGTAGTAGATATTGAATTATGTCACTTGGCGTCCTCCATAGCTTGCCTAAACATTTCGGCTAATCTCTTGAATATATTTATGAGCGTTCTTAAATTTCAAAATGTTGAAAAACCAATAGCATCTTTGCTTCTGTATATAAATACTTGATACAAAATAAAATCCTTATAATAATAATGAAATTCAAATTCAAATTTTAAATTCAAAAAATTATTTAAAATGTTTCTTTCTCATTTATTTTTTTTTAATTTTCTGACTTTCGAACTTATGAATCTGACCGCGATAAAGTATTAATAGTTAATTCAATATCTTAAATAGACAATTTCGAATCATCATCACGAGAACGTGAAATGTAACTGTTAGCATTTCCTGACATGTGAAGATTGCAAGAACTGCATAAAACTCCAATTCGTGTTACCGACGTTGGATATTATGTATATTAACGTTCGAGATTATGTATATTCATTATGTAAATTCATACATACATATATATATAGTCATCCACAGACAGAATGTTTCGCTATATCACAGCTCATCAGTGTGGTTGCCTCTAGCTAGGATCGAAACCCAACTGAATTGGCGTCCGTCGCGGACTCTACCTCTAAGCCGTTCGCGCACGGTAGGGATGAAGGTGAATTTAAGCGTATTTATTTTAGATAAACACACAATGACTGAGAGAACTAGATTGCATTAACCGAAGTGTATTGCATTATTAGCCGTAATAGTCACTGTTTACAAACCCACACTTCCTCCCCAAAAGACTCAACCGAAATAAATTTTTCAGAAGATATATATATATATATATATATTTGAATATATATATTTGAATATATATATATATATATATTTGAATTTAGATACACGTTTTTTTTCAGTCCCTTCAAAACACAGACCAATTTTGAGAATAGTGGTTTTCCCGTTGCACTCGTCACGGTTCAGTTTTTTTTTTCTTCTACGGTAGTTTTACCTATTGTAAAGAACTCAGTGTAATTTTACTTACTCATATCTATAGGGAGAGATGTTTTTTTTCCAATGACATTAGCCCGAATGAACGCAACAGCCTTGATCAGAATCTGAAATTGCTTTACATATTTATTTCTCTGAGCCGACAGCAATGACAGCACCGCTACATCTTATGTCTGTGATTCAAATGTTCTCATTGTATTTTCTTTCCTATTACAACGTACTTTTTCTAAAAAAAAAAAAAAAAAAATCAACCTTTACACCAAATTCATATTTCGGTGTGTCGAGTGTGAATTCCTCCACACCAAATCAGAAATGAATTCAGACCTTCCCAGAATTTCTCATGCTCCTGGCTAAAAAGACATTATATTCGTTTGTTTGTGTTATTGAGAAGTAATTCATTGAATAGTCTACTTAGCTATATAAACTCTTAATATTAAATTTGAAAAGTTCACAATCAACACCACGAGTCTCCTTAACAGTTATGAACGTTGCATAACTTCCTGATAATACACGGAGAAGAAAATCTGAATGAAATTAAATTTTCTGACTTTTACAATTTTTTGATTGCTTCTGCCACCGTTGATATATATATATATATATATATATATATATATATATATATATATAGAGAGAGAGAGAGAGAGAGAGAGAGAGAGAAATCGTCGGGAAAAGAGACCGAAAAAATGATAGATATATAAATAGATAGATATATACAGACAGATGAATGTGAAGATTATTATAGATATGTGCATAGACTTGTAGATCAGCGTACGTAGGAAGACCGGTGATAGATAGATAGATAGATAGATAGATAGATAGATAGATAAGGGAAATATTTGAATAGATTGGAATATATACATACATAAACACACACATGAATATATGAAAAAGAGAGAGAGAAAGATAGATCAATCGACAGATAGATATGAACCGACTGAGATAGAAAGATAGATACGTACGTACATACATACATACATACATACATACTTACACACACAAACACACACACATGTGTATATATATATATATATATATATATATATATATATATATATATATATATATATATTAGGTTGGTGCAAAAATAATGATGTAATAATGTCGTTTTTTCACGTCAAAAAACGACATTATTACTTCATCATTTTTGCATATATATATATGGAGCGAGGGAGAAAGAGATAGATACATAAGGGACACGTGAAAAGATTAGAGACGTTTGCTAGATAGATAGATATAAAGATAAGGGTATTATTTGAGCAGATTAGAATATATATATATATATATATATATATATATATATATAGATAGATAGATAGATAGATAAGGGAAATATTTGAATAGATTGGAATATATATATATACATACACACAAACACGCACACACGCACTCACACAAACACACACACACACACACATATATATATATATGCCAAAGAGAGAAAAAGATAGATCGATCGACAGATACATATGAACCGACTGAGATAAATAGATTCGTACGTACATACATACATACTTACACATAGCCACGTACACACACACACACACACACATATATATATATATATATATGGAGAGAGAGACAGAGTGAAAGAGATAGATACATAAGGGACACATTTGAAATAATTAGAGGCGTTTGCTAGCTAGAGAGATATAAAAATAAGGGTATTATTTGAGCAGATTAGAATATATCTATCTATCTATCTATCTATCTATATATATATATATTATATATATATATATATATATATATATATATATATATAATTAATTATTTAAAAATTATAACATATATATGTTATAAATCACTACAAAAATAGCCATTTTGTTTCAACACCTCAAGTGATGATGTTGAATGTAGATTGTAGAATATACACAAATCATATACTTGTATATATATATATATATATATATATATATATATATATATATATATAGAGAGAGAGAGAGAGAGAGAGAGAGAGAGAGAAATAGATAGATAGATAGATAGATAGGAGCCATCATTGAAATTAAATGTCTAAAGATTGATGAATTCTAAGAAGATATATATTCATTTTATTTCCGTCCTTTTGTACCTGTCAGTTTATGGATGACTGCACCGGAAGTTATTGTACTTAGAAATGCGAGCAATTAATTTTCACCGGAAGCAATCAATGTCTGCATCAGACACTTGCGGGGTCTGACTTTTTGATTTATTCGAAAAGAATGACAGTGTGAGTAAAAGATAGAAAAAGTTTGAAAATTCAGCTGATTGCAAATCAGTGTACGAGAGCGAACGACTTTATTTCGGCAAGTTTAAATAAATGATTTTCAATAAATATTTATTTAACCGAATTCAGTCAAGAAGTGGGTTAAAATGGCGAGATTCTATTGGAGTGAGCTTGAAAATAAAATCTTGATCTCGCAATGAGAAATGCAATTGTTTTTAGCCCTGAGACAACTCGAGTCATTATTGGCAGTGATACATTTTAGTTTCTATTTATTCTTCGCTTTGTATTGTGTCTTTTCAAGACCTATGCATCTCTGCCATTTCCTGTCATTTGTAGCCCTTAATATTTTTCTTATTTCTCCTAAAACCTTGTTGCGCCATTCATTTTCTCAAACTCAAATTGCGTTGTATTCTTATGTCCCTCTTGCTTTTAATCTATCATGTCAGTATCAAATTTTCCAAGCCCTCTTTTCTCATCATGTGCTCTACAAATTACAACGGAAATTGTAAAAAAATCGTCGTTGCTCAGATCTTCGGTCCATGGTATCCTCAAAATCCTACCTGGTCACATAACTGGAATTACACGATATATAAACGGTCTTAAACTTAGGCCTCGATTTGGCGAGTCCATTTTCTGTAGTGATAACCATTGCGGCACACCTTTGTGTGCATTGTTTATGTTTGTGTGTGTATGTATAAATATATACTAAGGAATAGTGAGAGAATGGGAAATAGAATGATAGAATAAACGAAATAGATAGGCAGACAAAGAGAGAGAGAGAGAGAGAGAGAGAGAGAGAGAGAGAGAGAGAGAGAAAGAGAATGAAGAGTGGAGAGATTAAAATAGGCGGAGTGAGAGAGAGAAATAAAGATGGAGCAACAAAGAAACAAATCAATGATAGATATTTGAAGTATTCAGTTTTATTGAGTGTAAAATCTACTGGAAAATCAAGCGCAAACTATACGTTGTCTGTGTACATAGCGCTGATTTGAAATGTCAATATTCCTCTTAACTGGATTTGAACACAGTTTTCTGACTTTGGAAGTTAAGGTTATTTAGTTTCAATCACAGCGCGCGCGCTCACGCACACACACAGACACACATATACATATATATATATATATATATATATATATATATATATATATATATATCGGAGAGCCGAGATCGAATTTCAGTTGAATCCATTAGATTCACTTACGTGCTAATAACCTTGGGAAAGGTGTCAATCTTCTTCTCTCTCCAGCTATGGGTAAATAGCAGGAAAGACTGGGTTCTATAGCCTTGGATAGCAACTGGTCTAGGAAAAGGACAACTCTGAATTTAAAGCCGTAGTGGAGCCCCTAAGCCGCGCTGGTACCAAATTGTATTGGTTTATCCTCTCCTTTTGACTCTGTTAGCAAGGCCAAGAGGGGGAACTAGACGTCTGGGCAACCCTCCATATATCCCGCCTAAGCTCGTAGCGCACCGTGCTACTCCATCGTCTCTCGAGACGGACGGATGCCGACGACAACGACGATATATATATATATATATATATATATATATATATATATATATATATATATAGATAGATAGATAGATAGATAGAGAGAGAGATATTTGAAAAGGGGATATTTGAAAATACACAAAAAAATTAATATGAATGCATTTTTAAACCTCTATAATTACAATTTCATCAGATCTGAAAATAGATATATTAATGCAGACTTTACGTCTCCACCATACAGATGTAGCATTAAGCACATCACGTGACTTTTTCAACCAATGGAAACGTGACCAAAATATAAAATTTTGGTTTTCATTTGGAGACTTCCGCCTCTATAGGAACGCACAAATAGACACACGAGTGGCTCACAGCATGCACACGCAGAAGCACACCCAAGAGTACCCACAGCATAAATATATACGCATTCACGCACATACATACATATATCGGAAACTTCAAACCTCTATAGTTTTACGCACACATTTACGCTTCCGCACAGCAAGGACATTAATTTTCCCAAAACTTTATTTTTCCAGACTCTTTACGAACTCTCTTTAACACCTCTGAGAATTTTTTTTCTCTTTCACTTAATTGCCATCATTGATTATATTAAATTGTATTTAAATTTGCTCGATGATGTTGTTTTCTTCTTTATTTCGAACGTGCAAAGAGTCGTTCGTCCTTTCTTTCTCTGGTTTGCTGTCGGCCCAAACATCACCCTCCCTTTCTTCTAAATATAAACTAATTCATTTGGCCAACATAACAATGACGATCACAAGCAGCAGTGCCACCAAACGATACACGTATGCGCATGCGTGTGTATGCATCTCTGTGTGTGCTAGGCAGTGCTGAAAAGATTTTGATCGGACGAAGAAGCCATTCCAAAAACTTTCTGATGCTTTCCCATCTGATCAGTTTTTAAAAAATGGGTTTTGCCTAGAACTATTCAATACCTCAGCTTAAGTATATCCAGAAACCAGCCAGTCATTTAAATTTAACTTTAAAATTAAAATAATCACAGCAATAGCCCTTCATTCCTATTGAAGTTACTCCTGCTGAGGCCCATACATTCTTTGGAGTTTTAAAGAAAAAAAAGATTATAATTCTTTCGGTTATTCTGTTCAAACTCCAAAATCACGTTGAATTCTTGTTGTTCCTGAAATAAATGGTACAAGGGAAGGAAGCTGAGACACTAGAGATGAATTCAGGAACTTTATTAGAGTAACAACAGACTGTTGACTGGAAACGCATTCCCGAGCAAAAGACACGTGTTTACTCGTTAAAAGTTCAATGGAAAAAGTGAACGATTCTTCTCGTTTGTTTTTGGCGCCAGGAAGCCCCTCTTTTCTCACGCATGTGCCATTTGTTCTTCCTGTCGGCGGCATCTTGTGAGCTTCTTCTTGTTATTTTATTTTTATTTTATCAATATACAATCCCCACAATTCCCAGCGTTCTTTCCATATTTCAGAATAATCTCCAAAACTCTTTTCTGAGATCACCATGAGCTGCCTTGTAGCGTTCTCCTTAATGCCGTGCATGATCGGAAATTGCCCTTTCAATGACAATTCCTGCATTAGGAAATACTAAATGCCGATGGGAGACAAATCTTGACAGTGTGAGGTGAATGTTTACTCCCAAACCTTGCACAAGAGGTGAAGAATGGGCAGACGTTTGTTAAAATAAATTCTAATGTTATACCGTGGCTGCTGAGCCTTACAATAAAGGAGCATGCTCTGTAATATGTTAAAGCCAACTACGCAAAGGGCAGAGGTTATGCAAAGCTAATCACTGCGTATTTCTGGTCTTCAAACAGCGTTTTGGTGGAGGCCACCAGCAAGATCTCACACGCTAACATCAATCCCTTGAAAACTGTCATCAAGGAGGTGTCGCCAATGTATGGTTACGATTTGCATCTTTTCGACAACGTGTTGAGGATAGAATTGAAAGTAGCCACATTGAACTGAATATTCATTTTTAATCAATGAGCTTATTAGTATCCTTGTATAATAATAGGCCTACTTGGGTATAATATACGAATTTCGAAGTTTTTTTAAAGCATATCACCCCAGGCAAGGCGGGAGTGACACTAGGTTGCAAGAGGTTACAGAGAGTGAGAACAAGAGTAAAGAGGGGTATTTGTGGAAAAAAGAAAGAGAAGGATAAGGATCAAGGTCAAGGCATCAGAAGATGTCGATTGGCATTACATTTGAATATTTGAAGATTATAGCTATCAGTGAAGACGTAGGGAGTACCGCACACGGGAAGCTGTTGAAGTAGAAGAGACGGCTACATTTAACTGTTTCGACAGTGAAAGGTTGGGGCTGAGATGCCAACCTAGTAGCACGCTTCAATTCATGCAGTTTGGGAACCAGTGAAAGTAAACCGAAATGTGTTTATTTTTAATTATGCTATTTATTGACAATTAAATATTTATTGACAATTAAATATTTTATGTTTTAGAGCGTGTGATTCCGCAACGCTAGATTTATTGTTCAAATCGATCAAGTAAGAATTTTATTTGAAGTTTGAAAAGTTATAAATCCACAAAATTTTCTTGTTATGTGTGTTTGCCAGTTAAATTGAAATGAACTTAAGTATAATCCAATTGGTAGAGTAAAAATGTCTTAGTAGTTTTCCACAGAATTTAAAATTCGGATTATTACTGTGCTGCGGATGTGTTACACTATTTAGCTATGGTAATTGGCTAACTAATTAACCATACAAATTAAAAACAGGAAATACTTAAAGCGAGAAAGAGCTATACCGAAAGATAGACTGAGCGGCATTAAAAAAAAAGAAGAATTTATTTTATTTACAAAAGGAAGATACTTTTCGAAAAAGACAGAAAATCAGTAAGAAGGAGCGAGACAGTGATTCTGTCAAATTAATGAATTTCACGATAAGGGAGTGACGTGTCAAACGAAACAGAATTCTGAAAGATAAACAAAGTCCGACAAGAAGAAACAGGTTCGCCACGTGTAAGGGATCGCGTTTTCGTTTCCTCCGTCCCCGACAGAAGGGGGCAGTACGCTCGCGGGCCCGACAGAAGACGCATCCGCCCACCGCCCAAGGGATCTAGAGGCCGCAATGTGCGTTCGAGGTGTCGATGTTCACTGAGTCCTGCGATTCGCATCAGTTCTTGCGGCTGGCCGCGCTCTTCATCGACGGACGAGCCGAGTGATCCCCCGTGCAGGGTTTTTTTTTTTGTTGTTTTGGATTCTTTTCGCGACAGGTTTAAATATGTGTGCGAGGAAGAGGAGCAAGGAGGCCAAGTTGTTGCGCGCGCGCGACCGAAGCGGTAGTCGTCCACAGCAGACTGGCACCCCGGCAACTACTATAATTTTGTCGAGGACATTGACGGCGGCGTGGACCGTACACGTCACCACGTCGGCGGAGGCTTGACGGCGGCATCCATCTCGCGATCGTGGCTGGCAGCGACGCCCCTTGAATCGCGTGCACGTCTAACGGAACTCGACCTTCCCGCACAGGGACGTAGAAGCGGCAGCAGCGGTAGCAGCGGCGGTACGTGAAACGGAATGGCTGGACGTAATACGGCTCGAGACGGGCGCCCGTCTCGCACAGAGGGCAGAGGATATTTGCGTCGGACGAGTAGGGAGGAGCAGCAGCAGCTGCAGGAGAAGCATCTTTCCTATTCGCTTAACCTTTTCAGTCGCTCAAATCATTAAATAGAAGATCTTATCTGTAATTCAATCGATTTAAAGATACCACACTGTCTTTGTAATACCTTAGAAAATATATTTATTCCATAAAAGAATCCCTTCTTAAAATCTCAAGTGTTAGAAAAATGGTTTGTCTGTAGGACACGCAATGACCCATACAGAAATAACCACCCTTTATATTTTAGAAACAAAAAAGGCCAACCACGTTTAAGCAAAAGGTGGATATGAGCCCGTTTATCTTAACTCTCGTTGAATATATCAGACAGTCGAGAATTTATATGGACAATTTTTCCATTCACTCGATCTCAGTACAAACGAACAAAATGAAAAAGAAAAAAGGAAACACTATAACAAAAGAAAATGAAAAAGTAAACGAGAAAGAGAGAAAAAAGAAAGGAAAATATATTTTCTGTAACGAGACAAGGTTAAATAAAATGTTCTCTTAGTTTACACGTGTGAATGCTTTCTATTTTGTAAGTTTCAATGTCAAATGTCTCGCCGAATTGAACCTTATAAAAACTAAAAAAAAGAAATAACTGAACAGTTTCGTCTTTAAATACTTTCTTTTGTCCGATATTGATTAATCGAAAGCTCTTGACAAGATTTAAATAATAACGCAGGGATATTTTCAGTCGCTAAGTTAGAAGCCCTCCCCACAGAATGTATTAATTTCGAAACTGCACTCCGTTATATTATTGGCGGGTACAATCTTAACAACATAAGTTACTCTGATGACACTATGATATTCAGAGACGTAGAAAGAAACCATCAGAAATCCATAGACAATGGAGTAAAGGAAAGCGGGTAGAAACAACTAACCTTCTATTGTAAGAAGACAGAATATATAGTCGTTAGTCAAAAGGACAAACCAAGAAACGATTTGCAAACTGGAGACGTCAGAAGAATCAAGAAAGTACAGAATTTTAACTTGCAACTGTTTCAACAGGCAATGTGAAATGTGACAGAAATCCGAAGAAACAAATAATTAAATAAAAATTAAACATTGCATAAAGATACAAGAAGGTTTTGTCAGAAATAAAGAAAATTGTTTGCAATTTCTATGTAATATGAATTCTCCAAAATGGCAGTGAATGTTAGGCAGTTTCCTCACAAATGAAGAGGAAACTCACGATAACAGAGATATGACTATCCAGTAGGGTACTAAGAATACAATTGTAACCGGCACTCTCACTGTCCCCCTACTCTTCTACCCTCTTTTCCTTCGCAGTCGCTAACACCCACCTTACGAGTCACCCAGCTTTCTTTTCCCTGCTCTGATGGAGCCAGCATGTTGTCACGATAGGCTTGATTCGCCTTTTTCCAAAATCTTACGAGATTGGGATCGGCAGGGATATCTCGTGTGGACTCCTTTATATACGTTGTGTACCATAGTTAAGAAGGCATAATTCTCAGCTTACCGCCGTGGCAACTTTTGTCACATTGCACCCAATGGGAACTTCGGAATCAGGCTAGAATAAGAACTCTTTCGATAAAATATACAACACTGTTGACAACCCTGACAACAGGTTTATTTAATATAAAAAAAAATGTTTGAATAAAGTGTCTCTATTATCCAATGCACAAACAAGTTTGTTTTTTTTATTGCTGGATGTTGATTTGAGAAACCTAGTCGCAAATGCTAAAGTAAATTACCAGCCCGTCAACTCTCTCGCAATTCTTCTGTCATGAGTATGCCTTGTTTTCATTCCGGCCACGGGAATTGCAGATGTGTTCTTTAGCAATTGTTGTCTTAGAAGGCAGTCCCGGGCATCTTCTAGCCGACTTCTTCCTCAGTTCGTCTGTGTGCGTTTTCTTGTGAGATATCGTATATCGTATATATAGACGACTCACCCACCAAAGAATGTGAAATTTATATATCCAATTTCTCCTCCCCGACCATCTTAACCCGAGAAGACTAACCATCAATTAAAGTTACAACACTATTAACCATGGGTATATCATAATAATAATATAAATTCTCATTTGAAATTTTTTACATGCAGGCACTCCAAACTTTGTACTTTGAGTAAACATTAATAGGAACTGAAAAACATATTATTTAGTTAAGAAAATCAGGTACTGAAAATTGTAATTAAAAATAGGAAAATTTACGCTAGGTATATTATATCCATGGTTTGTGTTCTAGTGTTAATCTTATGAGGTATATTAATAACAATATTGCCTTTGCTTTTGCTTTTATGTCATATTTTCTCTTTCTATAAAGATAATGGTGTATTTCGGAGGACAATATTAACATAAACAAATCCCAAGCTTTGGAATTAAAATAATCGAGCTGTTTTCTTGTTAAAAATAATTCGGATCATCATTTAAAAAAATAAAATATTGAATTTACTAAATTTTGGCGAGTTAATTCTTGGTTCGATACGAAATTTGAATGTTTTGAAATTCATTTTATTATTTTAGAACACAGTAACCCATTTTGTTTTCCTTTTTCTCAACTTTTTAACTTATTCTCTTGGGAATTTTAATAATTATTATTCAAATAGAAGTCCCTTCAAATCAGTCAGTCAGTGATACACGCTTAGGCGATCATGTATCTTTCAATACATGACTGACGAAGCATATTTTCCTGCAGTAGGTTGCCATTTCTTTATGCGGTAGACCAGTTGCCATCCTTGGCTATAGAACCCGCTCTGTCTTGTTATTTACCCATAGCTGAGGGGAGAAGAGGTTTCATACTTTTCCTAAGGGTATTAGCACGTAAACGAATGTAATGGATTCGACTGGAATTCGAACTCTGCTCTACGATTTCTCAATCAAAGGCACTATCCATTACTCCACTATCATCCTGTAATTTCATGTAATTAAACTCTTAAACGGAATCAGTGTCCTGTTACGCAATGGACGGAACATGTGAACAACGAAGACATTTTAAAGAAACTGGAAAGTAAATGAACACATACGTAGAATTAGAAAGAGACACTTTAAAGACGGCTTGGAAAATTTGACACTCAGAAGACATATTGAAGGCAAGATGGACTGAGGGAAATGTCGGATCACTTACGTAACGAGCTTGTGTAAATAAATGGCAGAAACTGAAGAGTTAATAATATTAAGGGAACACTCATTTCTGAGATCGAAGAAGGATACGAAGTTGTGAAAAGCAATGATCACTCACGTCCTGAGCGGACACGTCACATAGAAGATGACGAAGAGACATTAGTACACAATTATATAGTAATATATTTAGTCCACGGGGGTAGATTGTTCTAATTCCACGTGTCAATGGGCAATGTGTCAGTTGATAAGGACACATCTCCCATTGGATAAAAGCGTTGAAGTCATCTGAAAAGTAACTTGACTCAGAGAGTTGTGAGTTCAAAACCTGTCCACAGCAGAACAAACAAAATCTTGGAGAGAGTTGAGCTACTAAAGGGAATTACTGAAAATGAGACATCCAGAAAAATCATGGCACGTGGAACTAGAACAATCTAACCCCGTTCAATAAATAAAGGGTTTTGGTTCGAAATTCCAATGTATATTACTTGAAGAAGGCCGATGCGTACAACGGTCGAAACGTTGTGAAAATGGCAATAAAAATAAGGACAACAATCTGTGTAAATAATGCGAATAGTTAATATATTATTTTATACTAATGTCTCGTCTTCTATGTACCTAGAAAATAGAAATAGAAATATAGACAATGATATAGTATATGTTAGTTTTGTATTTTAGAAAATAAACGCCAACAGTATCATTGACTTATTTAAGTTTAGCAGCAATATATGTGGGCGAAATTTGAATACACGGTAAACGTCGATATGCAGTATTAGATAGGTTAGTATAGTCAAGAACAGTAATAGGAGCATAATAATGATTACAGGTGTTTTTGTTGCTTTCGATAGAGGACATTTTTCTTCCCTTGCTTTGTTGATGTTAATGGCAGCTCAGTTATGTGACGTCACTGTCTGAGAAAATCTCCACAGGTGTTTTTTTTTTTTTTTACTTTATGCCCGTTGTAGTTATCTTCCTACGAACTCAGATCATAAAAATAACATTAACGAAAATTGGTTCAATTTTTCTATTGGTCATATTTTTTGTCGTTGTAACAGTTTAATTTATCTTTTTTTTTTTTTTTTTTTTTGGCGTACTACTTCATAAGCTCTGCTGGTGGGAAGCTAAAGGAGCTTTTGTATTAATACTTGGCGTCAATGACTGGAGTTCACAACCAGATAAAATCCACGATTCTGAATCTTCATATTAAAAACAGGTAGCCTTCCATATTTAACAAAATAAAAAATGAAAATGAAAACAAATTCAATTCCTTTTCGAACGGATATGAGGCAAAATAGAACCTTTAATTGAACTAATAACAGTAGAAAGTTTGACACAATCTAATGTCGCAATGGTGAAAATTGCCTTCGCGAAATCAAGCAAAGTATTAAGCGATGGGAAATTGTTTTTGGAAACAAATGAGATATTGCCGGCCTGCTGTGCCAAATCTAATCATCTATGAAATATTTCGTCAGCGCTGAAAAAAAAAATGGAAAATGAAATGTGTTTCTGCCGGCGAAATCTGAGAATATTGTGGACAGGTCAAATGAGAAACGAAGATGTTTTAATATGAAAAGCCATGACCAAGAAATTGCCGTTAACAACCAGAAAGAAGAAGCTGAACTTTTTCGAACACATAATAAAGAAAAAATCATTCACAGGGCGAAATATGAGAAGCAGGGGAAATCTGAGAGTAAACTACTTGACGCATTTGATCAAATGAATGGCAGAACAAGTGCTACGAAAGGAGCTTGCAAATAAGCAAGCATTAGGGAAAGTATTAGGAGAGAGGAAGTTGTGAAGAGTCACAAATACCCAAAAGGATATAGCGCAGACTAGTGTCCAACTTCAAATAAGCAAGTGTACCAATGTTGGTATAATCCTTCGAAAGATTCCCAGACATAAACAACAATTCTTAAATGTCTACAAATAAAAAGGACAAAATAATGGAAAACATATGCCAGCAGTTAAATATGAAAATCTCTTTCCGACATCCTTTCACGTATTTAAAAATCTGACATTAGCAAAATTACATTGGTGAATATTTTAAAGCAAAAGAAATTCTTATTTACTTGCTAAATGGCACCACAGAAATATTTTAGAACGACTCACAGTATTATGACAATAAACAGTTATAGAAAAAGATTTTTTTTCTGAGTTGAGTATTTCATTGGACAAATACTGCTTTAGACAATGATTATATAGTTACACTGAAAGCCAACCTGTTCGAAAACACAATTGTAAATAGTGTAATGACTGCATTTACTTTCACACTAATTTCCTTCGGAAACGCGTGAATCTTTCTCCAGTCCATCTATGGGTTAAATAGCAGGACAGACGAGGCTCTCTAGCTTTGGTTAAAAACTAGTCTAAGAAAAAAACAATTCTGATTTCAAAATTATAAAGAAGTTAACGGGAAACCACTCCACTAACTATCCTAAGAAACAATGTAAAAAAAAAATGTAATAAATAAAAAATGTCAATAAAAAACAATGACAATAAACAAACAATATCAATAAAAACAAGGACAATAAAGAAACAATATCAATAAAAACGAGGACAATAAAGAAACAATGTCAATAAAAACAAGGACAATAACGAAACAATGTCAATAAAAACAATGACAATAAAGAAACAATGTCAATAAAAACAAGGACAATAAAGAAACAATTTCAATAAAAACAAGGACAATAAAGAAACAATATCAATAAAAACAAGGACAATAAAGAAACAATGTCAATAAAAACAATGACAATAAAGAAACAATATCAATAAAAACAAGGACAATAAAGAAACAATATCAATAAAAACAAGGACAATAAAGAAACAATTTCAATAAAAACAAGGACAATAAAGAAACAATATCAATAAAAACAAGGACAATAAAGAAACAATTTCAATAAAAACAAGGACAATAAAGAAACAATATCAATAAAAACAAGGACAATAAAGAAACAATTTCAATAAAAACAAGGACAATAAAGAAACAATATCAATAAAAACAAGGACAATAAAGAAACAATATCAATAAAAACAAGGACAATAAAGAAACAATTTCAATAAAAACAAGGACAATAAAGAAACAATATCAATAAAAACAAGGACAATAAAGAAACAATATCAATAAAAACAAGGACAATAAAGAAACAATTTCAATAAAAACAAGGACAATAAAGAAACAATATCAATAAAAACAAGGACAATAAAGAAACAATATCAATAAAAACAAGGACAATAAAGAAACAATTTCAATAAAAACAAGGACAATAAAGAAACAATGTTAATAAAAACAATGAAAATAAAGAAACAATGGCATTAAGAAAGCAATGACAATAAAGAAACAATGTCAAAAATAACTATGACAATAAAGAAACAATGTCAAAAATAACTATGACAATAAAGAAACAATGTCAAAAATAACTATGACAATAAAGAAACAATGACAATAAAAAACAATAGCAATAAAGAAACAATAACAATAAAATAAATAATGACAATAAAGAAAAGTCTGTGGAGAGTCACGATCCTGAAGGGACACGGTATTTATTTTATACATTATTTTTCAGCATAACTTCTTTCTTTTTCCATGTAGTTAATTTTTTATCAAATATCCTAATCTTATACGGTAAATATTTTGGAAAAATCTAAACAGTAAATTCTGGATTTGAGGCAGGGTAAAGTTATTAGCATTAAAACCCTTGATTTAGTTTAAAATATCAATGTGTAGAGTATTTTAACCTACGTTTAGACCAGCGTTTCTCAACCTTTTTACCATTGTAGAACCCATGAAAACCTACATAAAAATCCCATTATATCCCATTATTAATATATACCTCTTTTATATATTATTATTATGGATACCGTGCATGCATCCTGTATGCAAGGGAGTCTCTCAATGATACAAAAATCTGCCACGTACAAGTCCTGCACACCAACCAGCGAAGGCGATTTCACACTGACGCCATAGAGGCATCGCTAAATACATTTCTCATTATTATTATAATTTTTAAGTAATATCATAGATTGAAAGCTTTATTAAAATAACCAATTATTTTCCAACAATATGTCGTGAGTGTATAGTAAAATTACGAATTAGAAATTAAACAAAATGACTCAAAAATGCATTTGCGTATTTATCACTGTTTCTCGCTGAACCCCTAGCGACATCTAGCAGTAACTCAGTTGATAAAGACTGGTTTTTATGGAGGTGATATGAGACAATACATCATGTGGTAGAAAAATTTAACATCAGCGAAATTAAGAATTTATCATTAGAGTCAAAAAGTCAAAATATGTATCCAGTATTCCCTTCACTATTCTCAGTCTTCAATATGGTCTGAACAGCCTCAATGTTTTCTGCCCAGTCGTGTTTACATATATGGAAATTCAGTGTTTACAAAAAACAGTAATGAAAAAGAAAACACTCATCCACATAAAATGGTTGAGAAAATATACAGAATTCCGTTGCCATCGTTGTGTACAGGCAAATGTTTATATATTCTATGTTGAAACTTCCTTCTATCGCAGTTTAGGTTGGTTACCAAAGTGTATAAATTTGAGTGTTGAGTGACATCAGCTGCATAACTCAATTTGGCCAGTCACTTTCAAGACGTTGTGAGTGGGACACAGTAAAAGGAAGATGTTACATTTCAAGAAAAATAACTATTTTATTTCAGTATCAATCCGATACAAATGAGTAAAGTTAAAGAACGTTTTATTTCAAACTTCTCCATAATAACTAAAAGAACAAAAGATCAAATATAGAACTGATTTAGAAAATGACTGTTTACGAACAGTGGTCGAAAAGGCCTGTCACAAAAAAATTCATTAGATCTAAGTCTTAAAAATAACCCAGAGCTGGGGGCGGAGAAAAGGTGGATTCACACCTTTCCCAAAGATATGCACGATAATTATTTTAAGTAAATAAAAAAAAATAAAAATATTTTTTACTGTTGATGTTAATATTGTTGTAAGTTATTGAACTTTTTCAGTTACGACAATGTGTGCAACTGAGATCATGGTCATGGCTGATTGATTTGATGACAAACACATTTATCGATTCTTTTGTTTCTCAGTTATAGTCACGTGACCATTACGAGACATTTTTTCATGATTCCTGTCTTTACAAAAACGTTTTGTGAAAACTGAAACATAAACAACTTAGAATTCAAATTCGGATCATCGATTGTGCTTTATATTCTAAAAATCATTCGGCCATCTTGTCTCAGCAGAACTGCTACTAATATTGCATTAAAAAATACGATCAAAGGGGAAAAAAGGCTTTGATCTCTCAAAAAGACTTGACTTTCCAGGACTTAAAGCAAAACATAGAAAGAAATATAAAAAAGATTGCAAAGAAAATGAACAAAAAATAAGTCCATTTCATTCAGCGTAGTTAATTTTTAGTAGGTGAAAGAAGACTATATATTAGGTTGGTGCAAAAATAATGACGTAATAATGTCGTTTTTTGACGTATTTTTAACGTCAAAAAACGACATTAATACGTCATTATTTTTGCACCAACCTAATATATATATATATATATATATATATATATATATGTGTATGTATGTATGACTATATATATATATATATATATATATATATATATATATGTCTATATAGTCATATATATATATATATATATATATATATATATATATATATATATATATATTAGATAGCATATATTTGTTTAAACATGTTTTGTTGAATAACGTAGATATATTGTGTCTACTTATTTTGATAGTGATCGTTTCAAGTTGTCTAATTAGTTTCTTTATATTGAGATGAAGTATACGTAGTTTTTTTTAATCCAAATATTTTGGATCTTTTCTAAGATGAATTTCAGGGGTAAATTAATTAATTAATATAAGTACAAATTTTATCACTTAGCTGATGTTGTTACCTTCAGTATCCCGAGGTTAGTAGAGGGATACGTTGACAGTCACCCCCGTCCATACGTCAAGAGTTATTCGCAAATGACCTCGTAATGCTTTATTATTATTTTTAAACTAATGAACGCTTTATTATTATTATTTTTTTTAAATTATAGAAAGACCTTATACAGTTTATAATTTTTAAAAACAAGGATAATAACATTCATCGAGTGATTCGTGGGTTAATGCAACTTTAAAATTTTGTTTGCGAAAGGATTTCGCAATTTTTTTTATATCATTGACTTTACTAATCTACTTTTTGTATGAATATATATATATATATATATATATATATATATATATATATATATATGTATGTGTGTGTGTGTGTGTGTGTGTGTGTGTATATATATATATATATATATATATATATAGGGTGCGATGAGTAAATTGTTAACATTTTATATTTTAATTTACGGCATGCATGTAGTTTGTTTTTGAGTTTGTCGACTGCCCAGTATAGTGGGGTCAGTTGGGTACCCTCTCTAAGAGAAATAGCACAATGACAAAATTCACTCCGCCAGAAATTTATAAACGGTATGCAGTCTTGCTTGGCATTCGCGCCGGAAGCTCCGATGCGAAAGTTTCAGAGTGATTGGGTGCCAATCTGAAGATAGTGCTGAGGATTCAGAAAGATTTAGATGAGTCTAATGGTCTTTGTAGTTATCACTCTTGATTGCGACGTTATGCCACCGTTCATTTTCCCACGGGGGCCTATATCAAGTGTCTTGAGGAGGTAGTCCTACCCTTGGTCAAGATGTTGGAAACTGGCAATGGTTCCCTAGCTTTCCAGACGGTAATTTCCTTGATTATTATGTGTGGGGCGTAGGTGAGACCAACAAAACACCTTGTAACACCAAAGATGAAATGAGGGCAAGGATTATGGTAGACTTCTCCAACGCAAGCAAGTATCCTGTCCAGAAGAGATTCTGAAGTAGTGTGGAGGCCGTTGTATATCGATAGTGGTGGGTAATTTAATGAAAGAATGAAATAATTAATTTTATCGATGAAGTCTTACATACACACACATATGTGTGTGTACACACATACAAGCATACGCGCACAAACATACACGCTGAAACACACACACATACACATAAACACACATGCACATACATACACACACACATATATATATGATAAAAATATAGTTTTAAGTTAGGCTATATACATGAGTTAAATTACTCAATATCAGAGCTAGAACGTATGTAAATATATATGCAGACTTTGATGCCAACACAAAGCGGCCACTGATCAGATGGTTCGCAAGTATATTTTTTTAAATGGACATTTCATACCAGTACAACATTTTACATCGAGGTTTGATGATAAAATAAACATACTATGCACATATCAACTAAACTCACTGACAGTGAAATCATCATAAGGCCTAGATTGGCCCCAAAATAAAACAAAAAAACTGCAGAAAAAATCCAATGCCTGTCTGGGAAGTGCTTCAGAGCAAGGGCGACAGCAGGACCCCAGCAAAAAATCATGCTTCTAAAAGCAAAATAGTGCTCAACAATACCGACTCTCAAAGGCGAAGTCCCCCATATCACAGCATTACACACACACACTTACACACACACACACACACACACACACACATATATATATATATATAGTGGTACTTAATTTTTACATTTCTGGCTTCCCATGTATCTACCTGCATAAGCTAGCCGACATATATATATATATATATATATATATATATATATATATATATGTCCTACATCAAGCACAGGGTCGGTACTGACCGAATGAAATTCCGATAACCAAAAACATTATCCTTAAAAGAATGGCCAAAACAGAGTAGAGCAAATAATATTTATTCAAAATTATAACATGCATTTTATAAATTCACTACAAAATTACAATTTTGTTTCAACACTACTGGTGTCTTATCAAGTGATTGTGTTGATGGCAAAATAAAGTGTTTTAAAAGTTCAAAAAACAAACAACCTCCTCAGTAGGAGAAACAATGTTGCATAAAAAAAGAATACAAGTATACCGTAATTCAAAGTAACGTGTCAATATACCTTGAGTAAAATTTATTGGTGTATTATAGTTAAGATTAGATTAAATTAAATTGTTCATGATTGCGTTCTAATTTTGATTATATATATATATATATATATATATATATATATATATATATATATATATATATATATATATATATATATATATATGTAATCATTTATTCGAAAATCATAACATAAAAAATGTTTCTGTAGTGAATTTATAACATATTTATGTTATCATTTTCGAATAAATGATTATATTTGCTCTACTCTGTATTGAGCACTCTGTTAAGAATAGTATTTTTTAGTTATTGGAATCTATTCCGTATACACCAATTCTATACTTGGGTATATATATATATATATATATATATTCTAGTTCCACGTGCCATGTTTAATGGGTGTCAGTTATCTCCTGTTAATTTCCCTCTGAAAGTTCTCTACTGCCTTATCCGGGTATTGAACTCACACTCTTTGGCTCCTGTCACTGGATCTAACCAACGCCTTTATCCACTGTGCCATGTGTGAATAAAAACAAAAGGATAAATTATCTTAGCCGGCGCGTTTTGTTCTCTGATGGACTTTTTCAAGGCAAATGTATGGATTTTAATTTGTAACAGTTATTTTTAAACAAGCGTAAAAATATCGTTTGTTTTTCAATTTTTTTAGAAATTTAAGAACGTTCATAAATGTTTATCAGGCTAAATGAAAAGTCAAGGTAAATTATGGAGGGAGATAAGTGACATAATTTAATGCCTAGTAAACAAAAATGTATATTTTTTAAATAATGTAATTAATATCCATATTATTTTAGTTAGGGATTAATTCATGTATTCTAAATAATAGGTTATAAATTTAACCGTTTTTTAAAAATATTTTAACATCTTTATAGTCATGTATATCGGTTTGTGAAAGGCGTAGTTCTTTCAGGGACGGAGATATTTGAAAAAATACGGGGAAAATCTTGTTTTTTCTCTGCTCGTTGTCACTCATCGGTTTTCGAATCCATGTTCCGAATTTTGGAGCATCAGAATCAAAGCAGCACAATTTTTCCTAATGTTTTTTTTTTTTCGTTAGTTTTCCCTGTCTCATCATGAACTCTTCTTAGAAGCTATATATAAATTTGATCTTTGATTCAACCAGGCGATAGTTAAGATATCTATTAGGTTGGTGCAAAAATAATGACGTAATAATGTCGTTTTTGACGTTAAAAATACGTCAAAAAACGACATTATTACGTCATTATTTTTGCACCAACCTAATGATAGTGATTTTTCACATCGGACTTGTTCTCCATGCATAAATAAGTAATCCTTAAATTCTACTTTTCAGTTCTTTTTCTTTGAGGCGCGTTAAAATAAATTTCATAAATATATACTATTGTCATTAAGTCAAATTTTTGAATATTAATTATATGCAGAAAATCAATGAGACTTGAGTTTTGAATTGAAATGATGAAACAAATGATCCTGTTCGTTATTTATTTACTGATTTTCTTTTGTAAAATGCTCATGTAATCATTATAACTTTTCAACTTTTACAATAACTGTAATTAAAATACTAATTTAAAATTAGAAAAAAGTAAAAAAAATTCTATAATGTTTTAACCATAAAGTACAAAATAAATTGATGTGTTTGTAAAAATATTTTTGGAAGTATTTGTTTTAATTTACTGGCAGTTATATCAATGCTTAATATTACATTAATTACTTTTAATTAATGGATATCAATTAATTATAAATTGGTTTTATTATGTGGCCATGTGTATGATTGCTACGCTTCCCGCCAAATATAAAGAAGACTTAATAAGGCAATGACGGTAAAATAACTTAAATCTACAGAAAAGGTCGATATTTTTGCTCAACACCTCATTAACCCAGATAACCAATATTAAAAAAAAAGTTTTAAATAAAACACTTTCTGAATGAAAAATATAATTTCCTGACTGAAACGACTAAATGATTAAGTATTTAAACAAAACTATACGAGAAAATTTCTAATACAATGGAATTTAATGATTGTTCATCAACAAACTATTTTATTATTCAATAGGATAGCACAAGAGAAAAATAATAAAAATACAATGAAACTTTCGGTAGAAGTTCTTATTGACGTCATGAACAAATGATTTAAAAATGCAAATATTGAAATAGTGAAATTAATAAACGATTTGTTCACAGAAGAGTGAGTTATAAAACTGAGCATGATAGATGTAGTGATATATCGTTCTTATACAACGTGAGTCCATATAGAAAGTTCTTTTCTTAAGTAATGTAAAATTATCATATAATTGAATAAATATAAGTACAAGATACATATATTAGGTTGTTCAGAAAATAATGTCCGATTTTAGAATTAATATTTACTTCTGAATTAATGTATTTAAACCGTTTAAATCAGTTAAAATAGGAACCCTAAAACATCTGAACATTTATGCCATCAAATTAAAAGTTTATTATGCCTGCAATATTCAAAGAAGAGACGAATGGTAGAATTATATATATCTAAGATAGATTCTGGAGAGAGAAATTGTCTAGTACGACACAGTGAACCAAATTTCCTAGCAGCAGACCTAGCAATTGCCTCAGTATAATCTTTCCTATTCATGTTAGCAGAAAATGTTAGCCAGAGAAGGCACAACGAGTCAATCTCCCAGTGGTTAGTGTCAGCTATATTGATGGCAGCCGGAAATATTAAACAAATGTGATGAGAAGATGCATCCTTCAGAGTGAAATATGACACTCGCTGTGGTATAAGTTCAGATTTGTGATGGTATCATGTTGTTTAATAACCACTAGTTGTGAAAAAAGGTAAGTAACTTATATTATTCATTTGTGTGCAGTAATTAGCGATTAGGAACGAGAACCCAGTTTGCCGATTTCTAATTACACTCGAGGCCGTTACATTCACTTGAGCATAAATATCCTTCGGAACGGTAAGACTCAACCTCTTCTCGCCATTCCATAGCTATGTTTTAAATAGCATAGCAGAATTTTCTCATTAGCCTTGGTTGGCAACAACACTATGAGAAGAACAGCTCTTAATTCAAAAATTTAGAAGGTTTTTAGAGACATCATGTCACACTGTGTACGCTTTCTCTGTTATTCCGTTCGAAAAGTGTGGATAGTTCTGTAGAATATTTCACCATTAGAATCAAATCATATGCATAGATAATCTAGTGATTCAATCCTAAGACCTGCATTTTTAGTCCCTCATACGTTGTAATCGACGTGAGAATTCCGACATTATTTTCTGAGTTAGACTGACGTCTACTCGATTGAAGCAGGGAATTTTAAAGTAACTCTGAAAACGTTGATATGAAGCGTTAGTCATCAGAGTCAGGATACATATGTTTAAGATATTTAAACGTGCTGGAAAGAAATTTGTTTATAAAAATAAAGCTTTTAAATGATAAGAACTTATCATTTTAATGTTTTAAATTTCTTCTTTCATATCTTTCACATCAAAATGAATTCTGTAAAAATAATCTGAGTAGTTTCCTTGATCAATATCACAAACGTAAGAATGGTGTCTTAATGAATACGACTCATTGAAAACTTCGTTTTATTATCACATTTTGAAAATGTTTCTTTGTCATCCACAGCACTGTATGATCGAGCTGGGAAACTTCAGCATTCATTCCTTTTTTTCTGCATTTTTATTTACAATGATGTTCACCCAGAATAAGGCCCAAGAACGACTCGAAGTAGAGGGTTGCAGAGTAAGAGACACAGTTTATACACAAAGAACTAAACAGAAGCCTATATTTTTATTCTTGGATTTATTCTATGTTGAATATTATTACTAGGATTAATTTACAAAATAAGTAATAAAACTTCATCGTTCTTTTTCGAAAGATTAGCATCTAAAACTTTTATAAGATTATTATATGCGGGAAAAGACTATAGAGCTAATACGAGAAATGAAGTAAAAATTTGGACTAAAATCAAAACAAAAATTCTCACAAAAGGACAATGTTAGTTTGGAATAAAAGATCGTAGCATTTTAGAGTAAATTTCAAAGGCATTTAGATATTTGTACATATAATTTAACCAATTCACCTAGCCATTTTTTTGTTCAAAATTTCACCATCTTTGAGGCAGCGCTTCATTACCCATCCACCAAGAAACTGACATCCAGAAACTGGTGTAAATGTCTTTTACAAACTTAAAGGGGGAACGAAATTCTTCCGATAAACAGAATAGTGTAGGGATTGAAACAAATCGTAATCCGAACATGCAAGGCCAGGTGACTAAAATGGATATAGTAGGCTATCTCAGCCAAACTGTACCGATTTCTGCTGGGTCTGAAAATAGACGTGAGGTCTGGCGTTGTCCTAACGAAAGCCAAAACCCGACTGGCCAATTCAGAACGCTTTTCATCAAATACTACGATTAATCAATCCAGCAGGGAACAGTATTGTCTGAATTTAACGAATGATTTTGCAAACGGAGTTCGCAATAATCACTACCCTGAACACCAAATACACAGCATCACACCCTTCAGAGAAAGAGTGCATTTTCAATTGGTTGACGATTCCTAAGTCCATTTTTTATATGGCCTTTTGAGCTCAATGTTGTTGTAAACAATTCATTTGTTTAACGCAAAATATCTAATTTTCCTCATTCATACATATATGTACGAAATGGATAATGTCCGATAAGTATTTTAATATATTCTATTGTTATATGTTATTTATATCGACACAAATATTTAAGTAAATGTCCTGCTTATAATAAATAGTATTAACAGTTTTTACCAGCCTGAACGTCCGAGAAATTTTCATAGAAAATAGGTGTCCTTCGACAGGAATCGAACCTGTATCCTACATGAAACCGTCATATAGCCTGACGTGCTATACCAGTTTAACTAAAGAGGAGCGTCTGGTTAGTAAGATCGATTTTCATGAAAGATTGTAGTTTAAAAGCAGTAAAATCGACCCTCCTAACAAGATGCAACTCTGTAGCTAAATAGTCAAGAAATCTTACGGTTCGCTGTAGGGTATAGGTTCGATTTCTGTCGGAGGATACATATTTTCTATGAAAATATCTCGGACGTTCAGGCCGCTAAATTTTGTTAATACTGTTTATTATAAACAGAACATTTACTTAAATACTTGTGTCTATACGTATAACAATAAAATATATTAAAATACACATATGTATATAAGGCACACATTTCAGGCAAGTGTGAAATGAAATCCTTTGTTCAAACGCTACCTAACGAAAAATACTGCGAGCATTTTTCCAACCCGATAAGCCCTAAAACATATTTATTTTATGAAAGGTTCACATCAAAAATAGAGGAGAAGGTATCTGATTAGCACACCTACGTTTAACATCTCATTTAGCTTCGAGACGTTTTAGTTTGAGGCACCATGTCAGTTCAGTTCTTGAAAATATATTGAAGGTCTCTCTGATAAAATAAAGCAGAAAAGAAATTGATTTGTCTATATTTCTGAGATGAGGTATTATGTACACTATTTACATTATTCGGACTATTGTCCTCATCTTTGTCGCCATATTTATTACAACGTTTCGGCCTTTCAGTATCTGGCTATATTTCTGAGATGAGGTATTATGTACACTATTTACATTATTCGGACTATTGTGCTCATTTTTCTCGCCATATTTATTATAACTTTTCGGCCATTCATTATCTGTCTAGATTTCTTAGATGAGGTGTTATGTACACTATTTACATTATTCGAACTATTGTCTTCCTCTTTGTCGTCATATTTATCACAACGTTTCGGCGGTTGTACGCTCCGGCCTTCTTCAGGTGGTTGGAATGTCGAACTGAACCCTTTATTTCGCTCATTGGGGTAGACTGTTCTAGTTCCACGTGCCATGTTTAATGGATGTCAGTTATCAGTTATCTCCTGTTAATTCCCCTCTCCAAGTTCTCCACTGCTCTCACCAGGTATTGAAATATGGATAATTAGTGCTTCTGAAAACTACTTTTATTCAGAGAAAATATATAATTTTAAACAGGTTCGTGTAGCCTATCCGCATATCATCGATTACCGCTAAACAGAATTCGTAACAACTTAATGTGACAAACCACTAATCGAAATATGTATGAACTAAAGCCCACTTTTTTATTCCCTTTTTAAAAAGAACGATTCCGTCTATAATTTCAAATATTCGCCTCTTTACTCAACATAAGCATCCATTATACCCGGGCGACGCTTCGTAGTAAGTTTAATATCAGCATAGGAACATGTGATATTTGAGCGAAAAATTGATCGATGTGAATTTAAAGACCGATCTTCGATTATCAATATCGAAAGATACAGCAACTTGAAATTTCAGAAATAACGCAATTACTTTAGAAAATGTGCGAACCTGGAAGTCAAGTCAGTGGTAAAATCACTTTCATATGACTGCAGTTCGGCAAAGGCTTAAAATCGACGCGCTAGAATTGATTACATCGATTGAGAGATGCGTTTTTCTTTTCTAGAAAACAGATTTGTTATCGATACGTAAACTGACGAACTTGCTTATGTTGAGGAAAATATTAGAAGAAGAAATAAATTTTCCCCACCAATAAAATCATTCATTGTACGGATATTTTTTTAAATGTCTGACATTTCCTTTCCGATTAAACTCTTCTACTTGGTCGGTATGCTAATCCCTGTTGCTGATGTTGTTTATTGATGCTGGGCTCAAATAAGGCGACGAAAACTTATATATAAAAAATATATAAATAGCTTTATTGTTCGAGTTGCGGCGAATGGGTAAAGTAAGAGAGACTCACAGAGGTTGGGATTGTGCACAGTAACTGACGGTGATAAAATTTTCGGTGAAACTCTAGCCAGCCTCACTCACAGGCTAAGAGTTGGACACTTTTTATAACATTTGGACACCCTCGCGACGTCACGCGGCCTGGCCTTCTTCCTGGATGTCTGTGTAATTTTTTGTGGCCATTCCTCTTCCGTCCATTTGCCCACACAACTTCGTGTGGCCACGCCTTTTCCGGCATGCGTCCAAACAAACACACATTTTTTCCGCTCAGGACACCTTTGCACCCTGTTTATTCAAGGCTCTGGACACTTGTGCGTCATATTTATTTCAGCTATTTCCTGTTTAGGCTGTCATCCGTTCCGATTTTAGCTCATTTTCTGATGCAGCGGAAGTGAGGTCAAAGGTCTTCCTTAACCGATAGCCAACACAGGCACAAGCTTTTATCACATTATTTATGCTTCTTTAACACCAAAAGATCCCACTTGTTCTTCATACTACAACTTTTATGGGTGCGAGTGTACAATATGGCCATCACACTCAAAGCTCGGTCACGATGACTTGCGACATCATGCTAAAATGCTTCCAAACTTCACACACAAGCGCAGTGTCAACTCATGGAATCGTTTTCAGAAACTTTGCAATATTTCCGCATACTGGGATCTCCCACAATCCGGCCGATATTATAAAGAAATGAACCCGCTTGACAAATCGCCCGTGGTGAGATTCCAATGCATTATCTTAAGCTGAACACACATATATACCTATTTAAAACTGCATATTAACGTATTTATTTATTTACAATTATATATATATATATATATATATATATATATATATATATATATATATATATATATATTTCTTATGCAGTGTTACATTAGAACATGCACATATCCACTACAAAATTGTACATATTTGTTTCAACTTCAAAAAAGGAAATTCTTTTTTAAAGCGTCTCATCAGGTGGTGAATCACAGCTTTACTAAAAACTTTTATGCAGAAATACAGTTATCGAAATAACTTCTAATCAGCCACTGATATCACACCACTTTAATGGATATAGGCATTTAAATTAGATTAAGGAAAACAAATACAGGAAAAATGTTCCTTTATCTAATCAAGAAACATTTCCTGAAACCTTCAGAACTGTCAAAAGTTTTCAGTAGCAACACTGTACAGTTACAGCTGTAGTAGAAATTTTGATATCATTCTCAAGGGTTAAAATACGAAGAATCTAAGGGTAGATGGAGATATCAACAAACATTGTAATTGCAGACACGAAACCAAATGTCCATTGAACGGAGCCTGCTATACAGAAAACGTGATTTATCAGACTGAAGTTGAAGATGCGGGTGGACAAAAAATGATTTACGTGGGATGCACGGAAGGTCACTTCAAAAAAAGATGGTACAATCATGTTTCTTCCTGCAAACTACAAAATCATAAGTATGACAAGTAACTTGTTGACTATCTCTGAAAATCGAAAGAAAAAATAACAGAAGTCCAGAGGTAATGTGGTGTATACTGAAAAAGTGAAATCATGGCGAACTAGAGGCAACAGTTGTAGATTGTACCAAGACAAAATGTTGACTATCTCAACACATCAGGAGAGAAAACAACTACTAAACAAACGATCAGAAATAAGGTCAAGGTGTAGATATATAAATAAATACATCTTACGAACCCGGATGAAAATATTTTTCCCCACCCACTCACTTCCAGTAAAACTTCCGGTTAAAAAGGAATTACGTAGCACTAGAAACTAACTTTACTCCGTCACCTGATTACACCTACCGGTAGTAACATTTATAGTGATTAAGGTTATACATTTTCACATTTTATAATTTTAATCTGCTCAACATATTCTATATTCAGAATAGTTTATTGAGTATTGAGCATTCTACTTATATTTTCAGTCAATTTTGTACTCATATATATATATATATATATATATATATATAATGGAATCTCCCGTCAGTTTCGACGTATGAGGAGCTGACAGCTTAATTGATTCAGTCATGAAATTTTGTGCGATAATTTTAAGTGGCACTAAAGACCCGATAGTGATTTACAAAAAGGACGCATATGGAGCAAGAGTAAGGATTGTGGGATGAGATTACTGTTAGATTGGCTGACCTTTTAGATCTTGCTCTCGCTTCTTGAAGACGATTCAGACAAGCTGATTGAAAACTGCTGAGTCCACTAAAACATGCAAATACACACACACACACATATATATATATATGATAAAATATAGTCTTAAGGCATGCTCTATTAACGAGGTAAGCTATTCATTATCAGGGATAGAGCGTATCTAAATAAAAAAAAAAACATAAAATGGACTCGTCAATCGCCAGGCCATTTTATATATATATATATATATATATATATATATATATATATATATATATATGTGTGTGTGTGTGTGTGTGTGTGTGTGTGTGTGTGTGTGTGTAAAACAGTTCAAAACCCCTCTTTGTCATCTTTTGCTGATGAACCGGAGTCATCAGAAAAGAATTGGGTTAACCAGTATTTATAAAATCTTAGGGATATAAATCATGTTACTTACAGCTAATACTATCTTATAAATATTGATAAATTTTATATCTATTTTACCTTTTAAGTTGAACTTAGACCAGATATATCAGATAATAGTCGGTATGAAATCTCTATATCTGAATTCAAAGATGGCTTTCTAACAACGGAAGTGACGACAAATCGTTCTTTATTTGGAAATAAAGCCTTAAGTGTCTAGCGGTGAATTGGACAGTTTCGATCGAGAAGGTTTTCTCACGGATATTCATCTCGATCTGGACCAATTCCTGTCGATACTAACCTTCAGCGAATTGCACCAGAGGAAAATCCTAAGAAAAATACACACGATTTAGAAAAGACACTTATTATACGAGTTACATTTCGACCATGAAACACCTTCATGATCTCAGAAAGGTTTCTCAACTTAGTCAATATGTCATTTATCACACCATTTACATTATTCAGACTACTGTCCTTATCTTTGTCGCCATATTTATTACAACTTTTCGGAATAATGTAAATAGTGTAGATAATACCTCACCTCAGAAATATAGACAGATAATGTCATTTATCAAACCGTCACTTTTCACGTTAAATAAAGAATTGGTTTCGTTATTACAGTGTAGACTTCCTCCCGAAAATTTACTTTTTTGATTATATATTTTATAATACATATCAATTTGAAATTAAAATGAAATTTCTAGCATTAACTACACGATTATATATATATATATGTGTGTGTGTGTGTGAGTGCAATATGAGCAACTCTAAATTTCCATAATCAGATCATATATTATTAATTATAATATTGCAATTATTCCTAATAAAACTGCCATTTTTTATCGAAATTGACATGATTTATTAACCATATAAATATATATATATAATCACAGTTGGTCAATTGTTGTATATATTTATCTCCTGTTTGTTCACTGACCGAAATAGCAAGGAATTTAGGGTTGTGAATTTGTTCACGTGGACTTGGGTCCTATTCTTTAGAATCACCTTCGAAGCTTCACTTCAAACAAGAGGACATTAAAGTTGACAACATAGTAGCAATCAAACTCTCCAACACAGCATTTTATTACACTATCTATATTGTTCGGACTATTGTCCTCATCTTTATTGTCATATTCACATGGTCCAGTGAATAAAAGCATTGGTTGAAGTAATCCAATGACTTGAACTAAAGAGTTGTGAGTTCAATACCTGACCAAAGCAGAGGTGAAAAAAAACTTGGAGAGTTGAGTTCCTAAAGGGAAATAACTGAAAATCAGAAATCTACCCTGGTTGACTAAATAAAAGATTCGGTTCGGAATTCCAATCTATGACACCTGAAGAATGGTGGAGCGTACACCGGCCGAAACGTCGTGAATATGACGATACGTTGAGGACAAGTCCGAACAATGTAAATAGTTACAATACCTCATTGACAACAATGAAATCAAGGAACATCTCTTATATCTCTTTTCCATATTTCTACACGATCAAAACGGAATGGTCCAATATTTACAAGGTATCAACAGGGCGTAACGTACGTACGTGTTGACCAAGGAACTAAGGGATGGGCCTATTATAATAAGATGTTTATATGTCCCAGAAATAGTAACAGCCTCTTTCTGATTGTTACCTTTTCATTCCTATTTTCCTCAAAGCTTCCTGTTTCTGCGCATGATCACTATATCGAACATTTACTGGGTAAGCCCGGATGTACGGATGGCTTAATGGGTAATGAATCGGTATTGATTAACGGAGAGCTGAGTTCTAATTCCAGTTGTGTTCGTTATATTCCCAACTCGCAAAAACCGTTACCAAAAATCCGTGTCTTTTTCGCCAACTATTGGCTAATTAGTTACTTTTATCGATAAAACATCATTATCTTAACAACAACAACATATTTTCTGGCTTTAAATAACCGGCAAAGGGTTGATAAGTCGTAGGAAACAAATCAATCAATCAATCTGAAAACTTGTTTTTTCTGTAGAACCCCATCTGAGTATTTGAGATGACAAATGACACGGATAAGGATGCTGAAAGATTCCCAATCTGATTAAGATGTTCTTTCAAAAAAAAAAAAAGAATCTCTTGCTTGCTCCTTAGGTTCGTTGTTGGGAAGTGGACCAAGAAATAATTTTTCAGTACCTCCTTGTAAAAGAAATATAACTCAAAAATTGTTAATTACTGAAAATGATGCTTATAATAAAAAATAAAATCAAGTGGAGAAAGAATTAATTTCGATATAAGTGTAACATTATTAGAACATCACATGAGATTAATGTATCTTTCAGAGATAAAAAAAGAAGATAACACGTCAATGAGGATTTAAGCCTGAAAGAGATTCGATATGAAGAAAGAATTGTCGAGGCTTTCCTGGTTATAATATGAAGAACAGCCGATGGTGTTGTCAGATCAGACTGAAATAAATCAATAGAATATATCATGACATAATTTGGATCGAAAGAGACGAACCTTGTCGGCATATCTTTGCAAGAACAATATTGATCGGTTATTATATAACCAGATTATAAGCCGGCATCTGCTATTCGTATAATTGCTGGATAGATAATTCAACGAAGAACGTCTTCACTGGAAGAAAAAAAAAACATATAAGGAAAGAAATGTGCATCAAATTTAAAAGTATCTCATTACGGTATTATCTGGAAGTTTTATGGGAAATCGAATATATTAAAGAAATAAATTTAATAATTATTTTGGAAAAGCCATGTACATACGCGCGGCGTGCACATACAAACACACCAGATGGTCATATCTATCTACCTCTCTCTCTCTCTCTCTCTCTCTCTATCTCTATATATGTGTGTGCGTGTGTGTATGTGTGCGTGTGTTTGTGTGTGTGTATAATTCCATTAATCGTTGGCCTGATCAAGTCTTTTTAGAGAACAAAACTTTTTAAACACAATTTTTGTAGTTTCCTTAAAAACTAATACTACGAGTTTCCTTCAATTTCACGCAACCATCACGGTCGGCAACTATCTCTCTCTCTCTCTCTCTCTCTATATATATATATATATATATATATATATATATATATATATATATATATATATTCCATTCTTTTTAAATATTTCCCTTATTTATCTATCTATTATTCTATCTAAAATCTGTTCATATCTCTCTATCTATTCAAATATATTCACATGTTTCCCTTATCTATCTATCTATCTATCTATCTATCTATCTATCTATCTATCTATCTATCTATCTCATCACTAGTTTATTTTCTGTCTTCACTTTCATCTGTCTGTATATATCTATCAGTTTATATATCTATCATTATTTCGGTCTCTTTCCCCAACGAGTTATCTTTCCATTGATATATATATATATATATATATATATATATATATATATATATATATATATATATATATTATTAATAGTATTATAAATTACAATAAAAAAACATTTTACATCGCTACACAAAAAAGTAATGTTTCAGTAATGAGTTAGTACCCCATCAAGCGATGTTAAAGCACTAATGATAAAAATGATTTTTTCGGGAAATTTAAAAAAAGCAAATTATTACCTCATTTCCTAAGTTAAAGTAGGGCATAAGGTCAGGGTTATAAATATACTTATAGGTAGGTCTAGATTAAACAATAAACGTCACGTCTACGTTAACATATAGAAAATAAGGTCAGAGGGTTTGTTTATTTTATGAAAGTATATTTATATCTATATCTATATCTATACCTATATATATATATATATATATATATATATATATATATATATATATATTTGGCTTTCTAGGAATTTCTTTGTTTATTTTATATGTCATATATATCTGTACATTTCATTTACCACCCCACACCGATACTTATCTTCTCTCTCTACTTCTTCTTCTCCCTTCTTCATGCACTCCTCCCCTTTTTATCACACCCAACTTCGTTCATTATTTTTTTTATTATATAAAGCGTTAAGTTAACAGCTCTACATGTTATTTTTACATTTGTTTTATTTTTCACACGTGGATTGAGCACTTTTAATACTACTGTTTCCTGGTCTGATCAGCTTTGATTGGTCTGTCTGCGTGTTTTGTAAAATCCGAAACAATTGATTGTGAAGCTCCTATATCTGTAACCGGGTCTGTATGATGTTCATACCAGTTTCTTGCAGTTTACGTCCTGTAAATGTTATACATTTTTCAGTGCAGATATTAGCCTACTCAGAGTTTATATCCAGTGAATGCTAATAATGTGCAACCTGATACAAGATGGCCAATTGTTTCTGGATATTTATCTCACAATCTGTACTTTGGTCTAACACAAGTTTCAGTATGTGTAGTTGAGAATTTTTAATTAGCATAAACTGGCCCTGTGCTGCAAGAATATAACCTTCGGTTTCAGCTTTTAACCCTGAACTATGTTACCACTGATGGGTACGGGGGTTTTATCTACATCAGCTTGTTTAGCACGAGCAGAATATTGACCATTGGTTTGACCATGATTATCTTGCCATCGTTTCTGTATTTGGTCCATTGTGTTTACTGCTTTCATTTTAGGGTCTTTGCCGTTGAATGTTTATTGTATACTTACTTGCACTTCTTCACCCACTCAATTTTGAATTGGTTAGCTTCTTTTATTATTATTATTATTATTATTATTATTATTATTATTATTATTATTATTGTATCTGAAGCATTATACGTAATATTATTGAAAAAATACAATATAATCATCTGTAATCTTTTTTCTTCGTTACACATTTCTAAGCATTACTTAGGATATATGGTTGCGGCATTATATGCTGTGTCTGTTTCATTTTAGCGAAGCCGATATCATATTAGTGCTGAAATTGATGACAGCTAGACAGCGATATAATCCTTAATCCTCTTTCTGACGTGTTTTTACTAACAAAACGCTATTTATGTTGACAAGATTGCAATAGAATTATTTTAAGTACGTCATCCGAAGGATAGTTGTTTTCGGAAAAAAAAATGATTTTTCATCGCTCAATAACAAACGAATTATCCTGAAGCAGATGAACCTGTTATAACACACAAAAAACATACAGAGTATTAACAAGTCGCTCTGCCTTTTTACTTTCCCCCTTTTTTTCTGGAGGCACTTGAATGTTTCCAGTAGAACTTATCTGATTTTTTGATCAAAAATAGAGATGATCGGTTGTCGATGTTTGCAAAACCTTTGTCATGGGATTATTTTAGCACAAAGAAATGAATGTGTTTTAGACAACATCATTTATCGGAAAAATACTCTGTAGATATTGACTAAGCCTTACTTTTTTAGGCACCCGTCCAAAATGATTAATCTGACACAGACATAATATATCCCTGGGTATGACGATAAACAGCATCGGACAGCAATGCTTCTGATCAGGTGGTTTTGAGGAGCGTGAAACCACCTCTTAATTCTTAGTGTTCCTAGGTTTACCCTGATTTAGAGTGGTAGCACCTGTTAGGGTTCCAGCTATGGGCACACAGTAAACACCCAAACTGGGGTCAAAGCATGAAAACATAAAAATACATTAGAAAAAAATTACCAGCAACACATTTTCAGAGTGAAAAAAAATTACCAGCAATACATTACTGGTAAATACTTACCTGCACCAGGGCTCCGTCACGGTGCTTGTGGTATCACGGCTACTGGTTGGAACCGGCTCTGACAAGCCTGGACTGGCTTTGACAAGTTAAGATCAACTATGACTAGCTTAGACCAGCTCTGACCAGCTTGGACAAGCTATGATCATCTAAGACCAGCTTAAAAACTGACCTTGTATCACAACCTAACTCAGTGGGAGGTCAAGTAAATACCATTACTAGTAAATCATTTTTAAAAATACCACCAATGCATACATTAATGGAAAAAAATACCACTAATATATTTTTGGCAAAAATCATTATAAAGGTTCACAAGAAAATAAAATTTCGGCATTAAATGACCCATAAGCCATTGGATAAACATACCAAACCGAACCAAACCATATACACACGGACTTTTTTTCTATCGGTTATTTTTAATCTTCCTGCTGAACATTTTGCCACAGAATATTCTTCTTGGATAAAAAATGGCATCACCGCTTTTATACCACTGCAGAAATACCAGGTGAAATCAAAATTTTCTCCCTGGTTAACACCTGCCTGTTCAACCTCTGTAGCCCAGAGGAATCACTTTTTTCCGGCTGTACAACGTGATAGTTCCGACACAACAGATGCCTTTTTATGCCTGCTAGTTATAATTTTAAACGTGTCCTCAAAGAGGTTGTCTTCGTTCGTCGACAAAATGAAGCAAGATTAGTCCTCCTGACTATTGACGGCTCTGTAACAGTGTTAAATAAGAGTAATTCTTCTACTCCTCCTCGCTTCATTCAATTTGAGGTGTTAACCTCTTCTGCTGATAAAGCAGAATTATTCGTTTGTAAATTCTATTTAGTTTCTACTCTTGACTCATCTGGTGTACTTTTGCCTGACTCATAACTAACATTTTTTATATGATATCCATATAACTCCATCCATGGTTTCTGCAATGGTCTCTAAACTGAACGTCCACAAAGCCTGTGGACTTGATATACCTGCAATAGTCCTTCAAATCTGCACCTGAATTGTATCCTGTTCTCTCTAAACTCTACAATAAATTCTGTGCTGCTTCTTGCTTTTCTGCCAGTTGGAAATCCTCTTGTATAGTCCCTGTCTAAGAACTCAGGTGAACCATTTCATCCTTATAACAATCGGATTAATATATTTCTTTTTGAGCAAAGTACTAGAGGTCCTAATCAACTCTGAATTGATTAAGCATCTCAACACACTGGATCAACTTTCAGACTAGCAATAATGCTTTCTCTTCTCTATGTCAAGTACTGATGTGTTAACGGTTATTGTTGAAAGAGTCTATCAAGCTTTAGATAATGGTGAAGTCTGGGAGTATCTCGAAGACATTTAACAGAGTTTGACATACTGATCTTCTGCAGAAGTTGAAGACTTTGGTATTTCTCAACGAATCTTTGATCTGACCTTGAACGGCGACCCCTCTAGAACCATTTGCATTAATGGAGGTTTTCACCAGGTCTCTATAATTGGACATTGTTCCTAATTTTCATCAAGGATTTTCCTGATGTCATCAGATCTCAATTCGATATCTATGCTGATGATACAACTATTTATTCCTGCCCTCGTAAATTTGATCGTCAAATTTTCGATTGATCTAAAAAAATGACCTTCAATGACCTGTGGTTAACTGGGGAAGGTATGGTTTGCAAATTTTAACGTCCCCAAAACGAAACTTCTTTCTATTAATCGTTTCAAAGAAGCTATTTGGCTTTTCATCAGCATGGCTGATGCTAACCACCAGGACACTGACTCACTATGCCTTTTCGGGCTATTTTTTCCACCGACATGAAATGGAGAGACTATATTGAAACACATGTTACGTGTACTTGTAGGAAATATGTTTCATTGTGTCGTGCTAGACAATCATTCTCGCGAGAATCTATCATATATATTTAGATGTTAACCTTTCGTCCATAATCTGAATATTGTTATCACATCTGGTCTGTTACTTCTGTCATGTATTTAGTGATTCTTGATAGAATCCAAAGAAGAATCTGAAATGTTACTGGCTCTGACCTGGCATCTCGTTTTTCAATCATTTTTCCCACCGCCGAAAGGTAGCTTACCTGTCCTATGCTTACCTCTTCTATAAATATTGTCATGTGAATTGTTCTGATGGTCTTTCATTTTCATTCATCAACTTCATGAATTTAAGCGCAGTACGAGATTGTCGGCAAGTTCTATTTTCTAGATAAGGTGGCTAGATATAAGAATCAGTTCTTTACTAACAGTTTTTTTTTTATCGCGCGTTTCTCGCTTGTTGAATTGTCTTCTGACTTTTTGCTTTCCAGTCAACTTTGATCTTCAAAAACTTAAATGCAATGTCAATCGTTATCTTATGTCGTCACACTCCCTAATAATATTTTCTTTTTCACACATTATCTATCATTCATTAACGTTTGCCGTGTTATGTCACCTAATAACTTTATGTCCGTTTACGCTATTTTACATTTTAGTGAGAATAATATTTTGCATTTCTTTAAGACATGACTGCCAGGTATGCTTTCTGTGTGTCTATCGGAACCTTTTCCAATTAAACCGATGTCTCCAGCCACGACTGTAATTATTGATGTCCTCATTGAGGATGCAGTTGGTGCAATCATGTATCGTTAATGATTTCAAGAGTTTATAAAAGACATTTTGAGACAAACACCAAATAAAAACAAATTTAGAAATTTCAGAACCTGAAACTACTGAACAGAAGAATTTTCTAGGAAAAGACGGCGAAAAACGAGTGGAGTTGCAGAATAATTAGCAGTGAATAAACTGATTTGAATTTTACATTAGAAACAAAAATAACTTTTCTTTTGAAGAAAGTCGACTATATATTTTGAATAAGGACAGCATTTATCCTCAACTTACAAATAAGACGCAGCAAATAAACTCTCCTACATGCAACGTTTTCTCCATATCTGTCAGTTTCAGAGGAAGACACATTTTTTCCAAGTAACACAGCCGGTCCTGTTAGCAATTTCGAAACTTGACAACAGAAGTAATACATTTATACCTAAGATGTTACGCCCCTTGCTCATATTAAAAGCTACACCACGTGTGCCGTAATACATTGGGGTCGTACGATGAGGCATATACTGTAGCCATAGGAACATTGCTGAATCTAGAGCAAGGCGGTTTACATCCCTGATTAGGCAGATTTTAATTTCACATTTTTTCTTTTCCTGAACTGTCTGGCACCTTAAGTCAAGAGCCCCACGCCGTCTACACTGCTGTTACAACCCTAGGAGGAAGATGGATCCATGCCTTTTTCAAAAGTATTGGCGCGAAATGAACGAAACAGAAACGGCTGGAAATTGAACACTGCACGCCTATTTCAATTTCTGATAACATCTACTCTATCCACACCGTTGCTACAGTTGAAATAGAAACATCATGTTTTTGCGCAAGGCGCGGCGTTTTCTGTTTTTGATACAATAGAAATAGGTTTCTAGGAATTCACAAAATTTTAATGGTACATACAAAAAATACATGGTACGATTGTAGAATATAATAGATATTAGAATTATTATTATTAGAATATAATCGAAAGAGACTTGGATAATTGTAGAAAGCTCATTTAAATCGAACAAGCAATGTTCCTACCTGTGATTAATACTTAATTTTAATATAAAAGGAACTTTCCATAATTTGTTGTGTCATTGTTTAAAAAGCAAATTTGCACTGAATAGGTGTCTTCTACATGTCGTGTCTCTTCAGGGTTATCATGGCTCTCTACAAAGTTTTGCTTTTTTATTTCTTAATAATTGTTGTACTATAGAAAATTCAAGTGTCTATTCCTGATGTTAAATATAAGTTTCCTTTTTGTTACCATTTTCTCTAAAACTTCGTCATTTCTTGCATGTTAGGCCCATGGTATTCTAAGTATCTTTCCACATTACTATTGGTTCTAGTCTTTTCTTCATCTGTTAGGTGATTGTCCAGTATTCATTGGCATATATGGGAACTAAGAGTATGCATCAGTTCAGTATTATCTTCTTTGTTTCTAACGAGATTTTTTTCCTTTTTTTTTTTTCAAAGACACTTAATTTAATTCCTACACGATTATTTGCTATTCGTCTCAGAGTGCCGCTCATGATTATCAAACATCAAAGGCGCTTTGATTCATCTCTTTAGTAAGGACAATATCACAAAAGAACAGAATCAGTTTTTGAACGAAATTCAACATGTGCCTGAATTGCTTCCTGGATGTCTGATTCCCGCCTCCATTAATGGAAAGTTAACAAGTTAAAAGAGGTAGTAAATCCTTGGTGTTAAGTTTTCTTTTTCTTTAAATTCTTCAGATCAGACAACAGTCTTATTTATGGTTAAAGTGGGAGATCGAAAAACGAATTAACTTGCTGTCAGTTTTAAATTGATTAACTGATTTGCCGTTCGAAATTGAAAAAGTTCAATTGCGTCATCGGAAAACAGCAAGACATTTTTTTTTTCCTTTTATTTCTTGTTTTACACTCTTCAAAAAAAGAAGTTGATTGTAAACGTAGAGAAGCCGAAGAAAAATGTCTTATTTTTATTCGCATTAATAAGCAAAAGAAGTGTAGTTATATATTATCTTATGTAGCCGTTGCATAACAAAGTGGGAATCTGGTGGCAAATAAATCAGAAAGAAGGAAATGTGTCTTAACAAAATGTCTCGATTCTCTTGTGCGTATATATACATATATATATATATATATATATATATATATATATATATATATATAGTATTTCTACATTTAAAAAGTAATAAGATATAGACATAATAGGGTTCAAAAAGCATCTATTTCGTTGTTCAGAAATTTAGATTGATTTTTTACTGTTTATCAACCTTTTTTATGTTTATTTAAAGCCGAAACACACTGCACAATTTTTTGGGAGATAATTATGATTTTCTGATACGTTCTACCATTTAAATCATATCAGGAAGGAGAAGAAGTGAATTTATATTTTTCCCAAGCGTATTTGCACGAAAATCAATCCGACTGGAATTCGAAACTAACTCTGGAATTTCTCAATCTGAGCCGTTATATATTACACCACCCCCACATCCAAGCTTACATCACCTCCACATCTAAGCTTACACCATCTCCATATTCAAGCTTACACCACCCCACATCTAAGCTTACACCACCCCCACATACATGCTTACACCACCCCACATCTAAGCTTACACCACCCCCACATCCAAGATAACACCACCCCCACATCCAAGCTTACACCACCCGAATATCTAAGCTTACACCAACCCATATCCAACCTTACACCACCCCCACATCCAAGCTTACACCACCGCCACATCCAAGCTTACATCACCCCCATATCCAAGCTTACACCACCCGAATATCTAAGCTTACACCACCCCCATAGCCAAGCTTACACCACCCCCACATCCAAGCTTACACCACCGCCACATCTAAGCTTACACCACCCCCACATCCAAACTTACATCAACCCCACATCCAAGCTTACACCACCCCACATCCAAGCTTACACCACCCGAATATCTAAGCTTACACCACCCCCACATCCAAACTTAGACCACCCCTATAGCCAAGCTTACACCACCCCCACATCTACGCTTACACCACCCCTACATCCAAGCTTACATCGCCCGCACATCTAAGCTTACACCACCCCCACATCCAAGCTTAGACCACCCCTACATCCAACCTTACACCACCCCCACATCCAAGCTTACACCACCGCCACATCCAAGCTTACATCACCCCCACATCCAAGCTTACACCACCCGAATATCTAAGCTTACACCACCCCCATAGCCAAGCTTACACCACCCCCACATCCAAGCTTACACCACCGCCACATCTAAGCTTACACCACCCCCACATCCAAGCTTACACCACCCCACATCCAAGCTTACACCACCCCCACATCCAAGATAACACCACCCCCACATCCAAGCTTACACCACCCGAATATCTAAGCTTACACCACCCCCATATCCAACCTTACACCACCCCACATCCAAGCTTACACCACCCACACATCTACGCTTACACCACCCCTACATGCAAGCTTACATCGCCCGAACATCTAAGCTTACACCACCCCCACATCCAAGCTTAGACCACCCCTAAATCCAGCTTACACCACCCCCACATCCAAGCTTACACCACCCCCACATACAAGCTTACACCACCCGAATATCTAAGCTTACATCACCCCCATAGCCAAGCTTACACCACCCCCACATCCAAGCTTACACCACCCCCATATCCAAGCTTAGACCACCCCCACATCCAAGCTTAGACCACCCCCATAGCCAACCTTACACCACCCCCAGATCTACGCTTACACCAACTCTACATCCAAGCTTACATCGCCCGCACATCTAAGCTTACGCCACCCCCACATCCAAGCTTAGACCACCCCTACATCCAACCTTACACCACCCCCACATCCAACCTTACACCACTCCCACATCTACGCTTACACCACACATACATCCAAGTTTAAATCGCCCGCACATCTAAGCTTACACCACCCCCACATCCAAGCTTAGACCACCCCTACATCCAACCTTTCACCACCCCCACATCCAAGCTTACACCACCCCCACATCTACGCTTACACCACTCCTACGTCCAAGTTTACATCGCCCGCACATCTAAGCTTACACCACCCCACATCCAAGCTTAAGACCACCCCCACATCCACGCTTACACCACCCCTACATCCAAGCTTACATCCCCCGCACATCTAAGCTTACACCACCCCCACATCCAAGCTTAGACCATCACTACATCCAAGCTTACATCACCCCCACATCCAAGCTTACACCACCACACATCTACGCTTACACCACCCATACATCCAAGCTTACATCGCCCGCACATCTAAGCTTACATCACCCCCACATCTATGCTTACACCACCTCCAAGCTTACATCACCCCCACATCTATGCTTACACCACCTCCACCTCCAAGCTTAGACCACCCCCACATCCAAGCTTACAGCACCTGGTATTTCCGAGCGGTCATCCATTTAACCAGACTGAACGTTGTTTAACTTCTGTAATCGAAAGAGAATCGGTGTCTTTCGGATATGTCCCTAAGTTGTCCGATTTTAGAATCAACTTCTTATTTAATGAATTAATGTCTCTAAACTGTGCCCAAATTAGTCGACATAGGAACCCTGAACATCTATACATTTCTGTCATCGAGCTACAAGTTTATTTATGCATTTACAATAACACTCTAAATGTTTGGATAGCAAAAATATTTAACCACAGTTTCTGAATCTTCATTGCAATAAAATGTCTTTTGACTTAAAAGGTTTCCAAAGACAAAGTGGTAAACCAATGGGTGGGGGGTAAGAAATCAAAGGAAGATGGTTGATGTGTCGAGGTCTCGTATCCCAAATTGTTGAACTTCCTGGCAACATGTAGGCGGACCATTGTCATAAAGCAGATTTCGACATTGTCGATTAACCAGTCAGTAGCATTATGCTTAATATTTCATCGACATTGTTGGCGGTAAACGACGTCGCTAGTTATTCCAGAAAGCTGTAATTGATAACATCATTGGTGGACCAACTAACAGTCACCATTATATGATGTTGGTGCAATTTCGGTTTTATAAAGTCTTTGGAAACTTCGTCATGACCAAGTCATTGAGCCGATCATTTCTCATTGTCATAATGGATTCATTTCTCATCGCAAGTATCTATTCGATCAAGAAATGGATTATTCGAATTTCGCAAGGCTAAAAGATTTCAAAATCTCGAACTATTTGCATTTCATTGTGTTCATGTGGAAAACCATTTATCAAATTTCTTCACCTTGCCAATTTTCTTGAGATGGTTCGATATTGTTGAAATGCTGACCCCCATTATCTAAGTCATTTCTCTGTGGCTTTTGTTCGACTAATCTTTTCAGATGATGTTGTTCATTGTAGATGGACGTTCCCTACCATCGTGATCTTCAAGAGTTGGAACTTCAGCGTCGTACTTTCTGATGATTTGTTAATGTTGGCAGTAGCTTGAGAAGTATTATGACCAACCTTGAAATCACGCAAAAGACTAAACGCATCTCTTTTTTTTTTTCATGTTCATGATTAAGGTCATATAATGGACTAAGTTGCAATTCTGAAAAAAGATTGAGATAGAATTAATAAAGAGGACAATTTAATCATTAGAATGGGTAATATATTTTGAGCAACTATTATAATAATATAACAGAGTATAAACTAAGAGGTTTGTTCTAAAATCGGACATTATTTTCCGAATAATTTAATAGCATTTTCCAGTAGGAATGTATTGTGCATAACGTATTTGAGAACAGCATTCTGAATTAGATTTATTGTATAAAAAGACGACCGACCTTCGGTGCACTAAATTGTCGAACATAATCTCATTGACTCATACTGAATGGGAGGTCCGCTCATAGAAACAGGAGTATAAAGTTGGTTGCACTAACTACAAACTTCACTATTATTGTCTTAATCCATGTGATTAAAAAGTTTATTCTTAAATTTTTTGTTTCAGTGTTTTCCCTGAAATATTATTGATCAGAACTACAAGGTTATATGAGCATTATAACACGACCTATATAAACTTAGCAAAGAGGACACTTTAATCATTAGGAATGAGTAATATATTTCTGGGAAACTATTATAATATTATATTAGAAAACAAATGGTTTAGTTTAAAATCGGACATTATTTTCGGAACAAAATATGATTGAACTTTGACCATGACCTGCGAAATATGTTAATGAGACAAGTATGTATTAAATCTACAATATATATGAAGTTGAAGGTAGTTATGACATGAAGGGACACGATACATAATAGAAATTATGAATTAATAATAGAAATGTTTAATCTCAGAAATTCTCACTAATTGATCATTTATTGTTTAGAGTTTGACAAAAATTCATCCAAGTCGATGAAAATTTTACGGTTTTTTTATTTTAATTTTCTGATAAATCATCATTGTTCATTTCATGATTGAATAAGTTCATTGCAAGTTCCACGACTATAAAATGCCCGTAGAAATTCCATTATATTGTTAAATATTTAAGCTTAAAAACTTCAACAACATATTGCAAGGCAATCATAAATATAACTGCGGGTTATTATTTAAATAAGTAATAGATTAGACATGAAATACAACAGTGGTGTAATGGTTAGAAAGTTTGTCTTGCTAGATCAATTACGACTGAGTAGTGAGTTCGATCCTCACTGAGTGCCCCATACTTTCAGCCTTGTGTCGCATCTAAGCCGAGCTTGGAAAATCACTATAAGGGGCACCTCGGCGTGGTGTAATGGTTAGCACGCTTGTCTTGCTAGGTCAGTTACTACTGAAAAGTGAGTTCGATCCTCACTGGATGCCCCATGCTTTCGGCTTTGTGCCACATCTAAGCTATGCTCGGAAAATCTTTAAAACAGTGAGGGAAATTTCTATTTAACTGTAGCAAATGAAAATGCCTACGGGTTTTTTTTTATTTTTCCATTCTCTTTTTCTCTTTTTTCTCCTCTCTTTCCAGAGTAGTATTAGGTTGGTGCAAAAATAATGATTTAATAATGTCGTTTTTTGACGTTAAAAAATATGTCAAAAACGACATTATTACGTCATTATTTTTGCACCAACCTAATATTTACACGATTGTGTAAAAGAGAGAAAGAGAGAGAGAGAGTGAGTGAGAGAGAAAGTGAAAGAGAGAGAGAGAGAGAGATAGAGGAAGACATAGGGATAGAGGTGAGGACTGTAAATGTATATCGAAAAGAATATCACTGATATCGGATTACCCTCACCAATGCCATAAATAGCCACCGTATAATGAAGTGTGTCCAACTATAAAAATAGAAGGGGGGTAGCCCTGTCATACCCTCCTTAAGTGTGTTGAATTTCACCAAAAACCTCGAATCATTTGACCAAAATTATTTCCCTGATAACGCCTTATCTTCTGACTGCTCTCTCACTATTTCCAGGGAAAGTGCTCAGGCGAAATTCGTGCACAGTTCCACCAGGTCTAAACTTCACGACTAAGACTCGCGCTGCTACGCACATTGTAACGATCCACCTTTATTCCCTTCGTATAAGTGAGATGTAAGTTCCAATTTAGCATCTTCTTGCCACGAAAGGCTGCTCTGTCGAACTGACTCCCAAAATGGTGTTTTCCCAGTCACTACAATCTTGGCCCGTTTGATTCTAGGATTAACCGTTATCTTCCACACATATCCGCACAGACCCTGCTTGTAACACTCTAAATCGAGTGGCTCCTGGGCCTTATACAGCGGGAACATCACTGTAAAAAAAATCTAACTAACGGAGAAACCAGCAGAATTATAATATGATGAATGTTATTAGAAAATAAAATACAAAATACCCATATTTTGTTGGTGTGTAATGTCCGTTACAATGTATTACATTCAATTATCACGCTGTATACAACGCAAACTATTTCGTTTTTAGGTTGTGTTCGTCTTCAAAGATCAGCACAACAATAATCAATTGGATTAAATCCGGAGCAAGATACACAGTGAGAGAAATGAAACCATAATCATATCATTGGTTCTCTACTTCGTGATCTCTTTTTCTATATCTCGCTCATGTGTGCTTCTGAACCTCAGCGACCCGCTCGTTAACTCTGCCAGACTCGCGGCTTTCTTCTTGGAGTCTTTGACCTTTCCTCTCTGATCACAGAATCTTGTCGCTACACTGACCCAATCTGCTTTCCAGTGCATACTAAATCTTGTTAGAAAACCGGGTATAAAATAGCCAATATGGTAAAAAGCTTTTCTGGAAGCCCATAAGAAAAAAAGTTTTCTAATTTGCGATAGCCGCGTAAAAAGAAATAAAAAAAATACTCCCCACTTAATTAAGCTTGCTGAGAGGTGATTCTTGTTGAACATGCATACATATATAGATTTATCTACCTACACAAAGTAAGTTCGAGTATTTCTCGGGAGAATAAATCTATCTAGACGTGACCCTTGCTCTTTGCTCTTAGCAACTACGTAAGGCGCATGAATTCAATTTGCAACACTTTGCCTAACAAATAACCCAGGCTGTTCTTTTCTGTGATGTATGCATCTGTTAGACTGAATCTTGGCACAGAGCCACACGCCTGGAGCCGTACATGAAGAACGAACACCTTATGCCTAGACAGCGAAATTGATTCGCTCATTCAGAACACGCTTGTCTATATAAAACAAGCAACTTAGCTTTACATCAGAAAAAAATGTTGTCTTTTCTATATAAGTTTTTCTTTCTTGATCAAAGAGATTCTATCTTAAAAGATTAAAATAAAAGTAATCGTAAAATTCTCCCAGTTTATTGCCTAGTTTCTTTTTTTAAATTTATTTTTAGTTATTTAGGTACATATACATATTTGCATAGCTTAAACTAATCTGGTGTTAAACTAATTGAATTTAAATTGGTGTAGGAAGGGTTTGTCTATTCGAAAACTTAACAAAGGCCTTTAGAGGTTAGCGACATTCATCTTATTCTGCAGCAAGCGCCCTTCAAAAGTTGGTTGAAAAGTTAAAAAATATGAATTTCCACTCAGTTTAATGCGTCATGATGGCGTCAAAAGAGCCGTGTGTCTTGAATTTTTTATTATAATTTCTAGCGAGTTTTGCTGAAGCTGAATATGAATACATCCAAAAAGAATAGAAAGACTGAAAAAAAAAAGATGGATGGTTGTGGGCGAATATTTAGAAAGAAAACCTGCATTAGACGTTACTATTTTTAGTTTTTCATCTCTTAGTTAATACACACGTATATGCATACACATATTTATACATAAACACACACACACACACACACATATATATATATATATATATATATATATATATATATATATATATATATATATATATATATATATATATATATATGTACACGCATACACACAGATACATAACACACACATAATTGAGTGTCGGCAGAAAATTTGGAACCTGAATATGAAGGCGGTATGCTAGAACTGTGAAATCTTACATGCATTAATTTGAACTTTCTTTCTGTCTTTATATATTTCCAAACGAGTCTAACTATATATATATATATATATATATATATATATATATATATATATATATATTGATGTTGGATTGATGTGAGTTTGTGACCTGAGGTATGTGACCAGATTGGTATAAAATGGAAAAAAATCTTAGATTTTGCCGACGCGTTTCGTCTTCCGACTTTTTAAGGCAATATATATATATATATATATATATATATATATATATATATATATATATATATATGAATCGCACATATAGTGCTGGTGTTAAAACTATGCTGGATGTAATATAAGCTATTAAGTATATATTAATAAATATACATATCATTCCTCACCGGTAGCACGATTATTTGTTTTATGCACGACGCAATCTTCAAGTGCTGAGTATGGACTGACCGTTGCGCAATTTCGATTTTGATCTATCTGGTAATCACGATGTTGGCGTAGTTATATATTATGCTGGAATTACAGTTTACTTCCTATTTTTGTTCACTTAAATGGCGGCTGAGTCATGTAATGTCACAATATTAGAAAATCTCACCGCTCCTTTTTTATTTTAATTTAGATGGCGTTATCTCCCTTTGTTATGCCGTAATTAAAATCTCAGCGCCCTTGCCAAGGGAATTACAACAGAGAGCTCAATCGGAATAAATCGGTTCAAATTCTTTGAGTTTTATTAGATGGCTTAGAAAATAATGTTCGATATTAGAATAAACCTTTCGTATAAATTAAAATATAAACCAAATTTTAAGAAGTTGATATATGATGCCAATTATTATTATCATTATTATGTTTTGATAAATAATTTATTTTCTTAAATAATAAATTTATTCTTCAAGAAATAAAATACAATTATATTTTATTTAATTATATATTAACCATTATTTGCAATGACTTGTCATGTATCAGGCAACTCTTCGAAACCTTTTGAGTAAAGTTTCACGCGGTTTGATTTGAAAAGGTTTTCTGTGAACTCTTAATTCGTTTTCAATAAAAACATTCTTCCTCATCAAAGAATTTTGCCGCAATCGAAAAATGTAGTAATCCGTTGGTACAAAGTCAGTTAAATATGGCGGCTGGGTTGAATAGAATAACAAAATTTAAAAAAAATACTGTTATTCTTGCCTTACGCGGCCTTGCGTTGTTACAGCAGAGAAAGACATTTTTCCTATTGACAAACGCTAGGCGATTTTCGACTAAACCATTATTGACACGTTTCAGCTGCTGAACTTTTAAATGTGCATTTAGTGTTTCATTGAGTTTTAAGAATTATAAATAATTACCTTTTTTTAATGGTTTAGTACTGGGAGTCGATTATAGACATTTATCTTTGTCAATCAACTGGTTAATGATTTAAACAATGTATGTGCTAGTGTAACTCCCAAATTTTTAACTGCCACGTATGATTTATCGTTAGTATGGTTCGTATTTAGAATGATTTATTTGTCATTATAACTGGTTCCCGAAAACTGAAAATTATTTATGATTCAAACTAATATTTCTGACAGAGATCGACCAAATAATTCAGTGTAAGATTAACTTGAGGTCGCTATTCTGCTGTCACTGTATCATAAGCTTATAAGTCATCATACTAGTTCTCTCAACATCTGAATTAACAACATATTCTACCCTTTTCTGACTTCGATGAAGCAATGATAAAAGTATTCATTTAAAAGTAATTTCCTTTTTATTTTATGATGTATTAACGTGTTGTGTGAGAAATCGGAGAGCAGAGTTCGAATTCAAGTCGAATCCATCACATTCATTTACGTGATAATACCCTTGGGAAAAGTATGAATCCTCTTCTTCTTCTCCCCTAGTTATAGGTAAATAGCACGACAGACCAGGTTCTATAGATGGTACTGGTCTACCGCAGAAAGTAATGACAACCTACTGCCCGAAAAAATCTGCCTCATCAGTCATGTATCGAAAGATACATGATAGTATAAGCGTGTATCACGCGTGGCACATAACTGAATGATCTTTTGTTGTCCTTTGTTTGAACAGTATAAAACATATGACACCGTTGCTAGATTTCATTAAGCATATGTGTTGAAATCCTATATGGCTGCTGAACTAGAAATTATAAAAATTTCCCATAATAGCAAAAATAGTTTCCCGCATTTGAAACTTTATATATGAAAGCAGTGACGGAACTACTATGAAACTAATGAAGATTAATCTTCAGAACTCATAATCCTAGGGTGGGGTAGCTAAAGCCAATTTTTTAATGACTGAATTTTTGTTCTTAAAATAAAGCCATACAATTATAACCCAATGAACTGAAGTAGCTGGCTTTAGAATATTCTCTAATACTCATTTCATATGGCCGGAAAATTCTTATGGAATTGGTCATATCTCAACATTTTCTCAAACCCCCAGCTGCATGGTTTGTTGTGACGCCAGAACCTATTAATAGCCTAAATTTTGGTAGTTGTATCCTCGAATCTGATGTTGCTAGTTGCAAAGTGGCTGCTACACACTTCAGGGCCTCAAAATGTAGTTAGGCCACTGTATGAAAAATAAAGTTGATTCTCTTAAATGAAAAAGGCACCAGACGTTTAGTGTACAGACGATGTCGACAGTAAATCTACGTGTGGGACAGAGCTGAAATTTGGTACTTAAATCTTGATTATAGGCATGTGCTGTCACACTAGGAATTTGACCTCTAAATATCGGCGGGAAATTTTCGTCTTGCCGCGATCATTTGTTGAACCAAATAAATTTCAGCCTTCTGGGATAAGAAGTTACTATGATTTACATTATTAACAATCAATTTAATGTCCTCATTTTTA
>OZ010572.1:142502885-142537885 GCA_963932145.1 Acanthosepion lycidas
TTAACCAGCGCACAGATTTTTGAACACACTGTAATTGAGAGGGTTAAAAACAAAAAGTTTAGAATACTCCGCCAATTGGGATATGTCAAGAAATCTCCTTGGCAAAATCCTCTCAGTAAAGCAAATATTTTAAAACGTCAAAATTGAGACAGGAAATAAATAAATATTAACTTTTCTAAAGTAATTTTCAAGGACGAATCTCGGGGTGACACTCGATGAAGCAGATGGAAGTAACAAGGAGGCGATAGTTTAATGATATGGACGTGAATGGTCGGACAAACAGTTATTGATCAATTCAAAGTTGAATGAGTTAAACTGAACAGTGCTATTGCGATTTCATGGGCAGCTCTTTCTTTTGAATGGTATACGTCCAAGTCTTGCAGTTTCAAAGTGAAGTGTATATTTATGTACGACAATGGCGCTTCTCATATATCTAAGGTTACCCGTAAAATCTTTGAGCGCAAAAGGTTTACAGGAGTTAAAATAATGGAATGGCTACCGTCAAATCCTGATGTGAATCCAATCGAAAAGAAAATCTATGGTCAATTCTGAAAATGAAATTATACGAAGGTAGGTATGACAGCAAATTGTATGACAGTTAATCAGACATATGGGAAATAATTAAAACCAGCATGTCAGAAATTGAATCTAAAAAAAAGATCTGCCTGTTATTGGGAAATCTCATTACATTAAGATGTAAATGCTTCAAAGAATTAACATATGTATGTTCTACGTTCTATTATAGATGTTGATCTACTGTTGATAATTTTATTATTTTGTTTTTGAAGTAAAAATTGATTTTCTTGTTTTGCATAATAACTTCAGTCTGTAGTTTTTATAATAAATCCAATAACTTTAATAATACATGTAACTCCTAAGGAATTTAACTCAAGATTTGTCGAAATTAATTGTTTAAAATTTGATAATTTCTCAAACAAAATTCGAGATTTTCAGTTATGCAATTTGCATAATGACTTTAGATGGACTGTAGACGACTCATAACTAGGTATCTCCAAGGTTTTTCTAAAATATGAGCATTCATGAAGAAATAATGCCCCATATTTAATTTCATAATTTTAATTTAAGTTTTATGGTCAGGATCTGTATGTTTTTACTAAAGGAAGAATTCCAAAGGATTTTTTTATTATTAATTTATATTTTTTATCCTTCAAAGAACACTCGAAATTTCGGTTAAACATTTTGTTTTTCTTGTGTCAGTGGATGACCATAAATTCGTATCGGAAATTTTAGGGTTTTGAAGTGAAAACACATTGATTTGGAAATTATTGCAAATATCAAATAATTGTCGAATTTTATTGAAAATTTAAGGACTTATTCATTAGAAATCCATTAAATTATTTTAGAAATGTTTCTTTTTTTTAGAAAATTTTGGTAACATTTTTTTTTTTATATTTGTTCCCCACCCTACCCCATATTAGTTTTATGAATTTTGGAAAAAATAATTTTTCTACCGCTTAATGTTTCTATTAGTTATACGAAGAAGTCCTTGGAGAATTTAAATCATCAATTTTTTGCAAAACACGATACCCAAGATCTGCTCTGAATCATAAAATAAAAAATGCAATAAACCTAAGACATTATTTAATAAGAAAAACATATTAATTCCTTTTAGGAATAAGACATATTATGGACACATATTGTTGTAAGAAAACAACTCAATGAACAATGAATTTTTACAAAAGGTGTTTTCATTTTTTAAACCTTTAATTAGAATATTTTATAAATTTTAAATCATTTAAAATTCTGTATTATTTTTGTAACGATTAGTTAATATTGCTATTAATATAAACTATATTTACTAATATATATGAAAAAGGTTACTTCAATTCACTGACCTCCATTATTTTAAAATAATTTTTAAATTCATGTGTATGTATATAAACTTGCTGATTGTTTGTAAATATGGATGTCCATACGCTTCATTATCAGAAAATAAGAATGGTCACTATAATAACGTTAAAGCCAAAGTAACTAAAATCAAATAAAACATTAAATTATGGAGAATATTTTTTTTAATTTTTAGGATTGCTGGGTACTAAAAATTATTAAGAAAAAGCTCTAACATACCAATAAGAGAAAACTTGTAACTTTCAGTAGCAATACAAAAACGATTGTCTCCCTTTTGTTGAGAGGAAGGTACGTGTGTCAGGGGACGGCCGATTAGCGATGTTCATAGACTGGCGAAAGCAGTCAGTCGTTCAGTTAAACTCACGGAGTCAAACTGAGCGTTTGCAAAGGTTAAATCTGTCCAACCTGACCAAAACTAAATTTGCATAGGGACCAGATGATATAGGGTATCACATGGTGCCGTTTTCTCTTTGAGAAAATATATCCTCACCAGAAACATAGAATCTCCGGCTCTCAGTCTTCATGTTGGGAAATACCCCATGATTTGCTGTTTCCTCGTCAGGAAATATGTACTCATCATAGACATAGAAGATAAATCTCGAATTCTAGTTAAGAATTATGTCTTCTTCAGAAACATAGACGACAGCTCCGACAGCTCGAATTTCCGTTGGAAATAATTGGAAGTAAAACCCTTTACCTCTTCCTCATTTTCCGACTGCTTGTTGTATACATGTATTATCGTTTCTCTATTTGGTACAAATGTAAATATGTTGTTTTTTTTATATAATTTTTTGTGAGATTGCAATATAAAAATATTTTTGAGAAGAAAACTTTTTTGTCTACGGTTATCTTTCAGCTATTCTGTTCTGTCCGTGTAGCAAGGTGTTAATATATCATGGATATAATAATGACCGTAATGGGGAAAATAAAACGATGATATATTCCTTTTATTGCTAAGCAACACTCCCATTATTTCAATACCTCCAAAAAAATATTTATATTTTTTATCATCACCGAGCTGACCCTGAATTCTCACTAGTTATGATGAATGTTTGTATTGTCAAAAGAGGCTTTGAACGTCTACTGGGATTCAGTTTCATGACAGATTTCAGTTGAATTCATATATACGATCCATCCCTTAAGATAATTATAAAACGGTTGGCTTCTTATACTACTCCAGAACGTAGCTGACTCCTCTAGCCATGACCTATCTTTACAAGATTCAGATCGACAAAGAACGAAATATTCTGTCATATTTGTCACGTAACTGATAAATGCTCACTTTCAAGCTTTCACAGAAGTCAAACACGTTTACGCGGACATGTTTATAACGAATTATAACTTTTCCACAGAGGTAACGTCGCAAGCTAAGTTTATTTATGACTATTTTCATGGATAATATACGAACGGGTTTCATTCTTTATTTCTCCTAGTTCAAAACATTACAACTAAGACCCAACATGTCTTATCCACACGAGCGAACCATATTCATTCTCTTCGTATTCCATTGGTAAGGAGAAAGTTCCATTCAGACAACTTCCTCCCAAGAGTCATTGCTTTGTGGAACAGACTCCTGAGATGATGCTTTCACAATCACGACAATATTAACCTTCTAAATGCTCTAGAGTCAATCGTTATCTATCCTACATATCGTAATAATATACTTTTTTAACTCTGATATCAATAATACAGCCTCATTCAGTAAACCTCTACCTTAAGTGTCTCTCTGACCTTGCATTGGGTGAAAAGTAGCGTACAAAAAGCATCATTTATTCTTTACCATCCTAATTATCTTTTTTATTCGTACATGCTAACTCCTTAATAAATTTGATCGTTGTTGCTTTCTACCCCTTGTAAGTATTAACTCGGACTTCCTCATAATATGAGAAATTACAATTACCCCTTTCTGATTGATTTATTCATTTTTCTTGTTCCCATTTTCTTTTGTTGTAGAGCAGAACTCAGGGTACTTCCTTCTCTTCCTTACTTCTGTGACAATGGACTGCTCCTACTTGTAAGTATTCCAAGTAGCTAGATTAGAGTAGGATTTTGAGTAGTAGTTGATTTACTCAAGTTTTTTTTTGTATGAGTATTTAATAAACCTCTCTTTTGTTTTCCATGCCTAGTGTTATGTCCCTTCGATATTTTCTCTAACTATGGCCTTTCTAATTCTTGTCTAATTTGAACAAAGACAATATTACATCTCGGTCGATGGCATTCTCTGTTTCTCTCTTGAAATCCATTGCTTAAAACACGGAGAGGTTGATTGGCTTCTTATACCAGTCTAGAAAGGTTCTGACTACACTTGCCATACCATATCTTTACAAGAATCAATTCAATTAGGAACGAAGTATTACTGCCATATTTGTCCTGGAGCTGATCAAACATCATTATCCAGCCTTGACAGGGTTAAAAAAAAAAAAGAAGGATGAGCACCGCAAGAGGTAATTTTATAATTGTCAAGGTTTTATTTTTATAGTCGAACACACTTCACGAAAATACTCAAGCAATTGAAAGCATTCAATTTTAAGCAGCCTTGAATTCAGCAAGGAGAGGGAAGTAAAAAGAGAGAGAGCGAGAGATAGAGAGGCAAGTGGAGCGAGAATAGTTTCGGCGTACTTCTAATAATTGTAATTATTGTCAATAAAAATAACATGTTTGGTGGAAACTGACATCAAATGAAGTTTCAATAAATCGTGAATCTAAAGGAATCGGATCGGCGTGTAAATCACCGATTACTTGATGTTGCGATTCAAGATATTCTATGAAATAGTTAACTATTGTAGCAGTAATAGTAGTAGTATCAATATGAGTAATAATGTTCTAAGGTTGTTTGATATTCTGAGAAAAAGAAGAAAATTATTCATTATTTATTATTTTTCATAAGAAATCTCAAATTACGTTCTGAATTTCGTCAAATAAAGTTTGTGGTCGAAAAATGAAACTTCTACAATAAAACGTAACAAAAATTATGAAAGGGAAATTAGTAAAACTTATCACGAATATCTGTCTATGTCTTTGAGATGAGGTATTATAATTACTTGCATTATTATTCATACGCATATGTCCTCAAGAACATATGGCCCGGTGGATAAAACGTCGGTCAGATCCAGTGACTAGACACAAAGGCCACAGCATTGGTGAACCAAAAGATTGCAGAGTCAACTTAAAGGGCAATAAATGAGACATCCGGAAGAGGCATGGCACGTGGAACTAGAAAATCTACCTCGGTGGACGAAATAAAGGGTTCGGTTCGAAATCCTAGTCACCTGAAGAAAGCCGAGGCGTACATCGACCGAAACGTTGTGAATATGGCAATGAAGATGAGGGTAATAGTTCGATTAATGTAAATAATGTAAGTATATGTCGAATAGTATAATCTGCAAAGTTATTCATCCCTTTCCCACCACCGTAGTGTAGATTTCCTGTGCATTTTCTATAAATATGTTCATGGTAATTGCTCTGATGAGCTTTCTTTTTCATTTGGGGTTTCAAATTTAAATGCTGTCAATTATATCCCTCACCACAAAATTGTACATATGGGAACGAGTTAGGACATTATGACAGATATTATGGTGGCTGTAGTAAGAATGGGGAATAAGAAGATGTTGTTTTGATGTCAGGAATACTGTTGTATATTTAGGTCAGTAATAATGGCTAGCTAATTTTAAGATTAAAGAATTCTCATATCCTCCTTTTTGGTCCTGCGCCCCAGTATTGTATCATTCAAAATAAATATTACTTTCCTTTTTGATATCTAAACTTTTGAAATTAAGCGTATTACGAGATTGGCAACAAGGTCTCGTCATTATACAGTTGAAATAAGTAGATGTAACCGTAAGTTCTATGGTACCAGATTCTTCTCTTCCACTTCTCACTTACGGAATTCTCTTCAGGCTTCTTGCTTTCCATCAACTTTGATCTTGAAGTATTTAAATGCAATGTCAATCATTATCTTTTGTCCTCTGAATTCCTGTTCTTTTTTTATTCTCTCCCCTTAATTATGTATTTTTGCTAATTTTTTCACGCTAAGTAATCCTTTCCGTCTTAGTGGCTCCATCGACTTGCTTAAGCTGAAATTAGTTTTCACTGAGTCTGTTTATTTGTAAGACGATTTTGTCAATTTTAAACGCAAGCGATGGCATTTCTGACCGATAATGAAAAATCCTATGGAGGATTCCAATAGCAAGAGTCTCGGTCATGATTGACAAGCTCGAATAAAGAAATGAGTTCAAAATTGCTTTCATTTTATTCCGAATTCTGGTAGTTTCGTATCACGGTCGATGGATGGATCAGCTTAAATGTATGCCAAAAAGCAATAAAATTAATGAATACCATAATTTAAATTTATTTGTTAAAATTCCATTTGTTCTACGTGCCGTGTCCTTTCAGGACGTTGGCGATCATGTCTCTCCACAATTTCCTGTCCTTTGTATTTATAAATAAATTTTATCTTTTTGTTATATCCCCTAAACCTAGTTCCGACATTTATTTACTCAAGCTCGCTCGATATGTTAATCGTTGCTTTCCTCTATTGCTCTTGCCTTCAAACTCTGCAAATATCAAATTTTATAATCATTTTTCCTCGTTCTGTGCTATAGAAATCTCAGCTGCCTTTTCTTCATATTAAATAAAAGTGTTCCTTTTGTTTCAATTTTTTCTAGAATTGTCATTGCTCAAATTCTAGGTTCATAGTATTCTCAGCATCCTTCTGTAGAACCACATTTTTGTTACTTCAAATTTCTTCTTCATCTGTGAGGAGATTGCTCAGCATTCTCTGCCATATAGAAGGACTGATAGCTCCTGTTAATAATCCTACTTCTTAAAATGATTTCTTTAGCCTGTAAAAATATGAATCCGTGGGATTTTTAGTTCGAAGAAATCAAATATTAATCTGAAAGTTCTGCATTTATATTCCAAATGTACACGATATTTTTACTGTCCAATGAAAGTCTTTTATGATTTTATTTTTAAATTAATATTCCTTAAATCAATCGATGCACTTCAAAGATATTTGAATAAACGTCAGTAAAATAAGATTAAAATCAACTTTCGAATGAGATACAAACGTTCAAACCGACGATATTTTTTATCATCAGTTTTAGTTCTTCATAAATATCATGAAATCGTGATCCAAAGACATTAATACCTTAGACGCTTGCGGTTTCACTATCAAAATATTTTATTTTGCTTTAATCCCATCTAAAGCCTGACGCAATCGCCTATTTACACGCGCATACGATCGCTTAAGCTGCCGGATTTATTGAAACCTCATTTACTGTCTGTTTCTGCTAAACATGGCATTTTCTTTGATACTAAGTGGTATTACTAGGTTTTACATAAGCAGTTTTAGTAATATTTAAAACTTAATAATTAACATAGCTACCATGTAGAAACACACAAATGATCACACACGCACACATAAATATATAACGAGAGAAAGAACAGATGAAGTAAAATCCACTGTTCATAGCATTTAATTTAAATTTAATAATTTAATGGGAAAGTAATCAGGAGACTGCGACTAATCACAATTTCGAAAAATTTATTTGACTCGAGGTTATTTTAATATAATTTAGAAGGGTGTTTTGGATCGCTGTCTTGTTAAAAGGTTAATTTCTTTCCAGTTATGTATAAATCAGACCGACTTTTAAAAATCGAATAATATTTTCCTTTTTTTATGATTCTGTTGACCTGAATCAAATCTCCAGTTTTCTCTCATTAAATAAACGGCACCATAACAAAGTCATCACAATCTTTAAATGTTGCAACCTCAGATTCATCGTTCAGTCTTTCTCTTGACTTTCTTCCCACATACACTCTCCTCTTACTACAAAAAATGTCCACAATATATTTTGGCGCTCTTTTAATGTTCTGTTCTCATGGTTCCTTGTTCATAACGGTCTTTTCTACTTATTCACCTTCCATAAAAGGGGTTTTATTGAGGACTATACAGCTCCTGATGCCCACTGATCTAAGTCGATTTTCACAGTTAAGAGTGACACTGGTTGCTGTGGAGAGGAATAAAGGTCAGCAGTCTGGAGAAGTTTTCCATCTATTTCTTTTGCTCGCGATAATCAAGTTTTAATCTTCAGCTAAAATTGTCACTTTTGGTGTTCCAGATATTTTTGTCAACCTTTGTGCCAGTTTCTAACTGCCTTTGTAACGAATATTGCAGCTCATGTGTCGAAATCTTCAATTACTTGGCAATTTGTCTTTGAGAGTAGCCTTCTTCGAATAAAATTTCAATTTATGTCCTTACCTCAATGCTTAGCTACTATTTTGTGCAAATTTCTTCAAAATTAGAAATAAATTAAGATCACATGAAAATGATGATATAATCTTTTTTCTTTAAACAGAGGCAGATAGTTAGGAGGAATCGGATATCAAAATATCCTTACATCTCCCAACTAATGCCTTATCGTCTATCGAAGTATCATTCGTCTACTAATGCTCACGAGTCTTTAATACAAAAACATGATCTAGACATGTGCAGAACAGCCTTATTTTACCCCAAAAAATTTTATTTGGTTTCCTTGTAAAACGACACAGATGCGTCCTTTCAAGAATTCCGAATTTTAACATTTTCTCGTTCTATATTGTCGAATAGCCAGATAATATGCGATAAACATTATTATTATTATTATTGTTATTATTATTATTATTTATTTTGTATGCACAGTTCCTTCCGGGTCCTAATCAGAAACCTAAAGCCAGAGATGGCTTCAGGAAAATTTCAAATAAGTAATTTTCGTTTAATTCAAGTACAATTTTTGTTGATAACGTTAATAATTGAATGGTGTACAATTTATAAATACCCAAGAAAATATATCCGTATCTGAAGTGACTTCTACCTAAAACTAGAGAAATCACTCTATCTTGCTATTTAACCCATAGCTGGCAAGAGAAGAAACAGATACACGCCATTCCTACGGGAATTCGTTCAAAAATATGCACAACAGGCGAGCAGAAATGTTGTACTCGCTTTGACGATTTCCCTTCCGAGTCCTCTGTTAACCATGGCACTACTTACTCATCTTCATGCATTCTAATATGTTGTATATAATATAATTTCTAAAACATAAGTCAATAGATATATATTCTTTTTTTTTTTATTCCTAACCATATTAAAATAATGTTTGAAAAATCCAAGTTTTGAGGAAACATATTCATAATTGCTTCTGAACTTTACACTCGAAAAATTATGTTATCGATAATGAGGAAAAATTTTATCTTGATTGAATATACCAATTAAGACCCAAGAGGCTTTTCTTACTTTACCATCTTGAAATGCATCAATACTTTCTTTCCAGTCTAATAATATATTTCTTTTTTTTTACCCCGCCTCTTTACATAGTTCTTAAATACCTAGATAATTTATGAACCAACTGAAGAATGGTAGTCATCATCATGATCATCATTATCCTTTGACTACCCTGTGATTGGTCGGAACTCCATTGACAATTCCTTTCCAAACTGTTTGGTCCTGTATCCCCAATGTTCAACCCTGAGTTCCGAGCTGTGCTCTCTTGAAAGTCAATTTTCGTGAGAAGTCACTTCAAGGTGAATGTCATAGGAATAATGATGAGACGACTTCCGTGTCCGCTCGAAGGCATTGGCCGGCATATTGCAATCGCCTTTGTTTGAGTTTAAGAGAGATTGGTCTCAGTTCTGCGTAAATTGTGTTAAGTTTCATGGAATCTCCAAGTGATGTTCTGGATTCTTCTAAGCAGATCTGTACATGTTCCATCTAGACGTCTTTGAAGACGAACAGATAATGCCCAAGTTTCTGATCCATACATTTGGACTGGTTCAATCAGTGTTCGAAATGAAGATCAGTAAACGAAAGGACATCTTTCGAAAGCACCAGAAGATAAACAGAATAGAAGAGATCCCAAAGAAAAGACAGGATTCCCTATCACCAGAACAATCCTACGCTTATACCCAGTAGCCGTGGGCATCTCTTCAAATCCAACATAGGACTCATTTCACACAGAATTAAATATCGATGAGCAACCCAATAGAAGAGAAGAAGTGAGCCCAAGAAAAGCCAGAGGTATGCATCCCCTGAAACCTCCTACCCTATCATGCATTGGCTGTGGAAGGTCTCTTCAGATCTAAGATAGGACTCAATTCACACAGAATTAAATGTTGATGAGCAAGCACTCCAATAAAAAAGGAGAGCCCAAAGAAAATCCTGGACTCTCCTTCACCAGAACAATCATACCCTTTACTCGATAGCCGTGGGCTTCTCTACAAATACAACATATGACTCGTTTCACACAGAATTAAATGTCGATGACAGTAGAATGACAATAGAAGAGAAGAAGTGAGCCCAAGAAAAGCCAGATGTTTCCATCCTCTGAACCCTCCTACAATACCATGAGGTGGATGCGGAAAGTCTCTTCAGATCTAACATAGGACTCATTTCACACACAAGTAAATGTCGATGAGCACTCCACTAGTCAGCAATGTTTACCGCCAACGTCGACAACGACGATACCCAAGATACTGATTATATTTTTCACATAAAACATTTCTTAAATAGGCGACAGGATTCTTTGCCGATTCTTTTCTTTTATAATTTGCGAATTCCAATCAAATCTTGGTAAAGACAGTGGAGTGGTGTTCCATTGAGTTTTTCATGCTTTTGAATTCAGAATATTATTTCTCCTACACTGTCTGTCACTTATGAGTAGAGAGACAATTCTATCTGGCGATAATACTTTTCCTATAGCTGGGAGGGGAAGGATTAGATTCATGCCTTTTCTATGATCATTTGTCAGTTTGTAAAAGCAGTAGACTAGGAAAGAAAATGAACTAACCAATTTTGGTTTCCGCTGATTATTATTACACACATCACATATCTTCATGCAGATTATTAGAGTGTATACTATTTAATATAATTTTTACAGCATTGAAGTCAATAGATATATTTCTTTCATTCGTAACTGATTTAAAATACTGAGGGAGAAGAAACTAACTTAATTGCGTCTGAATTTTACGACTGAGAGTTTAAAAATTTATCAAATACGTGGGATTATGTTATGGAAAATAAATGAAAATAACGTGAATAGAAAACAATGATATAATCAAGATAGTGACTTTTCAAACGACGTCAAAAAGATTATCAAGGAAATTCCCCGAGAATACTGGAAAGCACAATAACAGCTACTGGACTTGAGAAACTTATTTTCCTAAAAAATTGCAATAAAGGAAATATGTAATAAATTTCAACCAACAATAGCTCTGGCCGATCGGGCAATCAATGTAGAAATGTTTCCTTATAAGGAAACGGTTAATATTTCAATTACCATTAGTATTATTATTTGCTTGATTAAATGTATCAGTCAAGACTCAAAAGCATGTTTTCCCTTTGACTTCTTCCTATTTTTGAATTTAGAGTAATTTTTCTTGAATTGCTACACTAGGGTTCATTCTACCTGTTAAATAAATTAATATTGGTGGTGATGTTGGGGGGACAGATTCGTATCTTTTGCAAGAGTATTTTGTGTGAAAGGGAACGCAACATACTAGGAAATGTTTTGAATTTGGTTTGCCAATTCTATTGATAAGCATTAAACTACCAACCTATCTTCTTTCTGGCTGTTGATTGATTGATTTGTTTGTTTCACGGCATATCAACATACTTATGGGTCATTTAATGCCGAAATTTAATGTTCCTTGGAGCTTTGAAGTAATAAAAATAAAATATATGTTATTCTGTTTTTACAATTGAATAAATGGTAGATGATAGCTTTTGTACATATGCATATGTTTGTGTGGAGATGATTACTAGGGCCTGTGGTATGTGTGTTTTATGTCGAAGTCATATTTCGGAATAAAGTTGGATTTCTTGAAGAACTTGTGGAATATTATATGGATTAATGTCATGAAATAGTTCTTTCATATTGGTTGCTTTGTTGATTTTGATTAGTGGCATATCAACCTCTGTGAGTTATTTAATGCCAAAATCCAAACGCATCTTCAAGTACATATAAAAGGCATTGTTCGTAATTTTACTGTAAGTAGGTGTTGCTGATTATTTTACTATCAATAGGTGTCGCTGGTAATTTTTTTATAAAAATGTATTGCTGGTATTTTTACTATAAAAATGTATTTTTATGCTTTCATGGTGTTTTGATTTTGTTTGGTGATTAACTATTTGCCTACAGCTAAGACTCTAGCAGCTGTTACAACTTTAGAATCAGGTTGGCCTGGGAACAATAACAACAGGTGATTCCACACTATTCAAAACCTCCGATCTCCTGATCAGAGGCCTTGCTGCCGGATGTAGAATATGGTCAAACCCATGACTACATACTGATTATTCCTAGGCATGCAATATTATTTTACCATGTAAGTTACAATATATATATATATATATTCTTTCTTTTAGTCTTAACCGACTAATAAATAAAATTAATCATTGAACTTTACACTTAATATATGTTTCTTTAGCCTTAAGTGATCTATTAATCAAGAATTTTCCTCTCGGTGGCATAATTCAATTTATTTGGTAAATACGTAATCATTTGGGAATAAAATTAATGATGTGGGTGCCAAAGTTGGGCCCACAGAAGTAAAATACAGAACACGGATTAGATGTAAGAAAGATATATTAACAACAGGTGACAGAGATAGTGTAAGCAGAGCTTACTATAAGTTAGTGTCCAGCACTGGTAGTCGAACTAGACTCTCACTGTCACTCTCTGTCAGTCTATCACTCTCTCTAAAGTGCTATGCCGCCTACTTAATATAGGCCTGGAAGAGTCTATCGTGTAGGTAGTTTCCGGTCTCACAATACCCCACTTCCAAAGAGTTTTCTTTTTGAAACAGAGAGAAAAAAAATAAAACTTAATACTTTTTCCTCTTGGGATTTATTGTTTCTCAGCTGGAAGTAGAGATTTTGATGCGTGAGCCACAGCTTTTCGCGAATCATCTGGCAGCTTATGTAATATGCAAGCGCCTATGCTGTACGAGCTTGCATCACTTGCGACTATGATGTCGAGACTAGGGTCGAAATGTGTGAGGGACAGGTCTGAAGTAAGAGTTTTCTTGATCTTCTCGAATGCGTCTTGGCATTCCAGGGTCCATGACCATGGTTTGTCTTTTTTTAAAAGTCGGTTTAGAGGCCCTCCCAAATTTTGCATGTTCTTAATGAACCCTTGGTAAAAATTAGCTAGGCCGAGGGAGCTTTGTAACGCTTGGACGTTATCTGGGGTCGGCATGTTTCTGATCGCGTTGGCTCTTTCTGGACCCGGCTGAGGATCATCTTTATTTATGATGCGTCCTAAGTATTTAATCTCTGGTAAGAAAAAGTCACACTTTGCCTCCTTAACCTTAAATCCGCATTCTTGTATCTTTTCGAAGACGTTTATTATATGGTTCCGGTGCTCTGCCGTAGTTTTACTAGTAACTAGTATATCATCCAAATAGGCTGTTGCGTAGTCAAGATCGCACAGCATGGCGTCCATGACCTGTTGGAAAATTGCAGGCGCAACCTTTACTCCAAAAGCCAGTCTATTTCATTTGTACAACCCTCTATGGGTGTTTATGCAGAGCAATTTGGAACTTTGTTCTTCCACCTCTATCTGAAGGTATGCGTCCGAGAGGTCGATTTTAGAAAAAGATTTTCCAACATTGAGTTTATTGAAAATTTCGTCAGGGCTTGGGAGAGGATAGAGGTGATCTTGCAAGGCATCGTTTAACCCTGTGGAAAAATCTGCGCATACTTGTATTTGATTGGACTTCTTTTTGACGTAGACCGTAGGTGCTGCCCACTCGCTGAAATCTGTTTTTGACAGAATACCTGCTTGTTCGAGTCTATCTAACTCTTTATTGATTTGCTCTAGAGCAGCGAAAGGGACATTCCGTTTCTTTTTGAATACCGGTTGTGCACCGTCCTTCACCTTGAACTTAGCTTTCATTTTAGTACATTTCCCAAGGCCGCCAGAAAAAACCTGGGGAAATTGTTGTTTGAGTTCCTTTTTTAGATTTACCAAATTGGACGTTGTACTTTGTATCTTGCGACAAAATGTACTCATTAGGCAATCCCAAAGATTGAATTTTTCTATCCAATCAGTTCCAAATAAGTTGTCTGAAGTTTTTAATACGTAGGGTTTGAGTTTTTTGGTATTTAGTGTTACTGTAAGTATTACCTCGCCTAAAATGTTAATCTTTTCGCCAGTTAATGGTTGAAAGATATCAAGCTGGAATTAAATGGACTCATTGAAAATATCCACAGTTACATATTTTCTTAAATTCCTATCAACAATATTGTCAGATTGAGCTTGCCTAATTTTATTTTTGGGTTTTCTCGTTTTGTTGGCATACCAGCACGAAGTTAAAGTATGCCCACTTTTATTGCAATTTTTGCAATATTTTTTGTTCTTAACTGGACAGAATTTCATCCAATGCCATTTACCACAATGGTAACATGGCCCGGGCGGTTTCTCTAACTTTTTTGGTTACTGCGGAATTTAGGACATGAGATTTGCCTTTTGTCTTTTTGAGGGGAATAGGTAGACTTGCTTCTGATTTTATTAATCTGAGTCACACCTGATTCCTCGATAGTGTTTGAGTCACGCTTTACAGATATTACTCTTTGACAGTCCTCTGCCAGTTTTTGGAGAGTCAATCCTTGGTCGCTCTCAAGCTTAGTCAGTACCCGTCGTCTGACTTCGGCGTCTTCTGCTGATACTAGACCTTGTGCGAAAATTAAGCACTTAAAATCATCGGCAGTCAGTTCGGCTAGATTAAAATCATTACATAGCTTGTTCACCGATGCTGCAAATGTTAGAAAATCTTGCTGGTTGTCTTTGACTGTGTTCAGGCATTTCCAACGTTTGTGGAACAAGGTTGTGTTAGGCCCGAATAATTCCGATAGGAGCTTAATCGTCTCTGAAAAATCCAAGTCAGTGGTTTTCTTGGGTAGTATGAAGTCTACGAACCTACTATGTTCTGTAGTTCCCAGTTTTCTCAATAGTAGACGTATCTTTTTTTTGCTGGGCCATTGTTCACAGTCTACGTTGAAAATATCTTCGTAGCCCCTGTAAAAAGCCTGGAACGTTTTGTCTTCCTCTGGTACGTATTCAAAGGTTTCTATTGAATTGTAAATTGTACTCTGGGAGAATATTGTATCTTTTTCAGAGTTTGAACCTTTTAATGCATTTACGAGTAATTCTTTAAGTTGTTTCTGTTGTAGTTCAGCATACTGAAGCGTAATTTTTTGGAATTCCATTTGTTGCTTATGTAAATCCAAAAATAGTTGTTGTTGTCTTTCTTCTGATTTTTAGTCCAAATTTAGTTTTAACATTTGGGCAACTACTTTTTGCAAATCTTCCATATTTAAAATTTTTGTTCCATTTTTTTCTTTTACAGAAAAAAATATGGACAGACAATAGTTAAACTAAACTAATTATGTGTGTCTAGCTTTTTTTTCCGTGGTTCCGTTAATTTTAACGTAATTGAATATTTTTTTCACCACACTCTCTGTGTCACTCTCTGTAGAGTGCTATGCTGCCTACTTAAAATAAGCCTGGAAGAGTCTATTGTGTAGGTAGTTTCCGGTCTCACAATAATTAATAAAAATAATTAAGAATTAAGAAACAGTTTTTACTTTTCCATCTTCAAATACGACAAAAGTTTATTGCCATTCTAATATGACAAGCAAATAAAATAATAATCTAGTAAAACGAAATTATATCAAGGCTAAAACTTTTCGAACGCTCCTAGTATGAAAGTAATTTTTCACTGAGATTTCATCAGTGTTTAAATATTTCTATTTTCAAATTACTTGTTAGATTTTGAATGTAAAAAAAAAAAAAAATCAAATCTCCAAAGCAGAAAACAGGTGCAAACACTGAAAAGAGAAATTAGAATTTAATTTCCACCGGCGCAGCATTTTTTTTTTCTAAATTGCTCATTGAGCGACGCCGTCCATTACATAAGCCAAAATTAGTTGGTATGCTTGAAAAGGTAGGCGTTGTGAGATGAGACTTGTTTTGGACTCGACGACAACATTGGAATGACGAAAAGGATTTCTTAACATTCATGATTCCGGAAATGAAAGAAAGTCCGGTGACAGTACTATTAATGGAAGTGTCGTAGAAAGATGCTTTAGGAAGCAGAAATAATCAATGGAGACATCAAGAAGGTAAGCGGGATGACGATTTCAACAAGTGCCGCCATTAAGACAAGCGATCATTGACGAATAGAGAAATGGACAATCCTTTACGACATGTGCATTTCTGGACATGATTGCAGTGTTGTGTGTGTGCGAGCTTCTCTGTGTGTGTGCGTGTGTGTGTGTGTGTGTGTGTACATATGTGTAAAGGAGAATTTAGCGTACACTAATTGGAATATACATGTATAGTCTACTTTCTAATGTCTGTTTGGCACGCCAACACATATATGTATGTGCGTGTACATATATGTAGAGGAAGAGTTAGCATACACAAATCGGAATATGCATAAGTATAGTTTGGTTTCTAATCTCTACGTGTTTGGCACACATACACACACACGAGCGCGCACGCACATATATATATGTGTGAATGTATGTGTATGTGTGCGTGTGCGTGTGTGTGTGTGGGTACAGGTATTAATAATGAAAACAAAAAGATATAATATGCATTTTGCAGCATCTAACGGAAATGCTAGGTTAATTTCAACTATGTAACAACCTATTCATTCATTCATTCACTCTTTTATATAAAACATATGTGACATGCCAGTAACACAAACTATAATCAAAATGATTGCCGGTAATAGTGACACGGCTGGGTTCTGTCTAGACTAATGATAGATGATAAAAAAATTATTTATTTAAAGATAATTTTCTAACCTGTTCCTTTATAAGAGTGCTCAATACAGAATAGAACAAATGTAATTATATATTCGAAAATTATAGCGTAAATGTGTTATAAAATCAGTACAAAAATAGCCATTTTGTTTCAACACTTCTGGTGTCTTATCAAGTGATGATGTTGAATATAGAATCTATATTCTATATTCAACACCATCACTTTATAAGACACCAGAAGTGTTGAAACAAAATGATTATTTTTGTACTGATTTTATAACATATTTATCTTATAATTATCGAATATATAATTACATTTGCTCTACTCTGTATTGAGCACTCTTTTAAGAATAGTATTTGTTGGTTATTGGAATTTATTCCGTATACACCAATCCTATACTTATGTGTGTATATATATATATATATATATATATATATATATATATATGTGTGTGTGTGTGTGTGTGTGTGTGTGTGTGAGTGTGTGTGTTTGTGTGTGTGCGTGTATGTGTGTGTGTGTCAGAATAATAATAGATAACCGTATGCAAAAATGAAAATATCCTTCCTAACGCGTTTTGTCCATAGAAAGAATTATTCAGACTCATAATGGTTTTACACACACACACGCACGCACGCACACACACACACACACACACACACACACACACACACACACACACACACACACACACACACATATATATATATATATATATATATATATATATTAACAAACCAAACAGCACTCAGGAACATCGATCCAAAATGTAACTGTGACTTTCACGCTATGTGATCGTCAGACGAAAGAACAGCTTTGTAAGTGCTACTGCTCTGTCTTAGTCTAATTTCAAAAGGCATTCAGCACTTCAGATTTTTTTGTAGGTAGTTGTCTTCTTTTTTAGTTCTCTTTTCCTTTTACTTTGATTTTTTTCTTCGTCTTTCTATTCCATTTTGTTTCGTCTTTTTATGATTTTGAGAGGTTGGCTTAATGTTGGGAGGGTTTTTCTTTGATGCATTACTAATAGATCGTTTTTTTTTTGTTATATACGTAAAAGCTTTGTACAAACCAGTCAGGCCTTGATTTTTCTTTTGTATTCTTGATTGAAGCGGCAGCACGTGGTAATCTAATGAACATTTATAAACTCTTTGAAACCGATTAAAGTAAAACGATTTTTTCTGAAAACCCACATGTGAGAAAAACCGCTTTAATAATTCTCTGTAAACATAAATGTATTATAGATATTATATATAAATATGTAAAAACAGGAGCATTTCCAAATTTTATTATTCTTTTCTGAAATAAATGGTAAAGTGCTTGGATACTGAGGTACACACCAAGGGGCTTGAATGCAGTCTTTAGACATGAACTTTGTCTTAAAGCATGGTGTTGGCATCAATATATATATATATATATATATATATATATATATATATATATATATATATATATATATGCATTTTTTTGTTGGTTGCATATCGAGATATAACCTAGTTAACCTCATTCTGGTGTTTTTGTTTTTATTTCTACTTTCATCACTATTTTTTTTTAAATATACCACATAGTTTTCAGAATTATTTTCCTCAGAACCGATTACATTTCCCTGGATACTAACGTTTATTCTGTCCTGCACATCTCATAGGTAACAATTCTTATCTCGAGTACTTTTGTTTGACTACAGATGCTTTTCGCTTGACGCTGACCTAGTTTATGAGATTTTATATTTACGACAGAAATGACTGTTTACTAGAGTAATCCAGAGTTTATATTGGTATTTTAAGCTAGTACGCAATGACTGGCAATACTAAATATTTTAACTTTTAATTCAGGTTAATAAGTTAAAAACATGCAGAAAAATTCAGTGATATTAACGATGGGAAGGCGTAATGTTTAGTATCCTGTCTCGCTAGAAAATTTACGACTGAATAGTAAGTTCGACCCGTACTTTCGGCCTTGTTCCTCATCTAAGCTACTTTTAGAAATTCACCATATTAACGTATGGTATATAGAGATTAAGGCTGGGCTAATACATAAGTAAAGGCCAAATTTATTGTCTATAGTACCATTTTATTGTTGACTTCATTTGGTTACAGTGGTTAAAGTGGGTGACTATCGTCTTAGTCCTTTTTGTGATTTGAGAGTTCATACAGGGTCGTTGTGTTTTTGCCTGACAGAAATTAATTTGTTGAATTCATCCTTTCTTCTTCTTTTTCTTCTGGAGCAGCACGTCCGGTCAAGCTCAACATCCGATGAATCTCCAACCCTTGTGTCGCTAACTGCTATATCCAACCAATTTCTCATTTCTTCTGTTTTTGCGCACGTAGTTTTTTCTTCTTTTTATTGGGCCTGACAGATCCGTGTTTTCCGTCTTATTTTTGACGGGACGTGTTGTCATTGGTTGATTTTTTATGACGTTCACTCACCCACATAAGCTATGTCCAGGTTCTGTCAGTTACCAAGGATAGGAACGATAGAAGAAAGGGAAGGAATTATGTGTAACAGAAAAGAGAGAGAGAGGGAGAGGGAGAGAGAGAGAGAGAGAGTTTTCTTTGTTACTCTCTTAGTGAAAAGGAAAGTGTATATTTCCATATGGTGTTACTACAATTTAATCGTACTACAAGCGAAAACGAGTTTAATTTCTCTTAGCGCATGATAGTGTTTTTATCGTATTTTCAAAGATAACCAGTCGCCTTTTCCTTCGTTTCCCCTTTTAGTTCTCGTGTGGCTCATTAGACAAATACGGAAACGGAAGACTTTTCTGCAAGTAGAGTATCTGAAAAGTTCTTGTATGGCTGTAGAGGAATGATTCTGCGTGTGATGTCTTCGACGATAATAAATGAAATATTCGGGTTGTCTGAGATTTTTCCGGTAAGTCCAGATATTAACAATCAATTCTTTTTGCGAATTTGTCAATTCTTACTATGATGAAAATCCTCTTGCACGACTATATATTAGAGAAGGCGTTGTTTGTACTTTTTAGGCTAAAAAATAACTACTGATAACATATTGGAACATTCTAGAATATTCCACTTGATAATCTAGAGCATTAAAGCAGTTTAAATGTTTTAAAATCTGAAATTTGCATTGTACGAATACATTTTTTCACTCATTAATATGGATAAATGGGATTTACTTGTATTAAATGATATTCTGTTTTTTTATGTATATTTAGTTATTATGTATCTGTGAACAGTTAATTATATGAAAAGTATTTTTATTCCTTCATTGGAAATAAAATAAATTAAAAATTTTCTATGGGTACAAATATTTGACCCCCCACATTGTATAAATAGTCAATTAAAAACATGCATATTAGTTGTCTAAAAAGTGGTAATGTGTATATGCCTGTGCGTGTGCACGTATTTAGGCATGTTGCACTGACAACCGCAATAAGCACGCTCATCTCACAATGTTAAGTTAAATTTATTTTTCAGTGACTTTAGTATATTTACTAAAGATATAAACCCAAATTGAAAGCAATGATAAATAAATGGCATCTCCTACAATTCCATCTGGTCCAGCTGATTTGGTCTTGTTCATTATGTTTCGTTTTGATCGTACCTCAAAATTTAATATTTTAGCTCCTTCCATATTTCTGTGCATTGTAGATTTACCTCTTTTGTCGTAAAGGAATTCTTAACGAATTCGTTCCATATTTGAAGTATTTTTCTCTCGCTATTATGAGCGTTTCTTCTTTTGATGTTAGACCGATGGGGACGTTTCTTTTCATGTTCTTTCTTTTATGCATAGATGCCGTATACATAATGTTCATCTCTGAACACTTTTCGTTGATACATTCCAATTCATACATCAGCGCCGGGGACAAATATTCGTGCTCATACAAATTTTTAATTTCTTGTATTTCCAACGAATGAATAAACATACTTTTCATATAATTAACTGTGCACAGATGCATAATAATTAAATATGCATTCTTTTTGTCTACGAATATTTAGTTTTTATGTATCTGTGTACAGTTAATTATATGTAAAGTATGTTTATTCATTCGTTGGAAATACAACAAGTTAAAAAAAAATTATGTGTACGGATATTTGTTTCCTTCTACTGTATATTAAGCAAGCTTTGTCTAAAGCATTATTTATTATTGATTTAATTTCTTAAGAAAGCGTCCAAATTATAGGAGAAAGGAGAAAAGATTGTCCTGCGTTATTTTCTAATGACATCAATATGTAAATGCTAAAATTTTTCACGGTCCCCAAAACCAAGTCAGTATGAAAATGAGAATCGCGTACTGAGTTCAAACACCAATCTATCTATCTATCTATCTATCTATCTATCTATCTATCTATCTATCTATCTATCTAAAGTCCTCATCCACAATGCTGGCGTGTATCTATCGAAAGTCCTCATCCACAATACTGGCGTGTATCTATCTATCTATCTATCTATCTATCTATCTATCTATCTATCTATCTATCTATCTATCTATGTTTGTGTGTATGTGCGCGTGTGTATATAAGCGTGCGATTCTTGTATACACACTAAATACATATGTCAGTCACCCTTCTGTCGGAACCCGTACGACGTTTGAGAACCTTTTCCAGAACAACTTTGACTGTACGGATGGCCCGAACAGTGCTAATATTCACCAAGTGATAGTTAATCTGTGTGATCAATTTAGAAATAATGAAAGACACACTATATACCTGAAGCAATAAAAGCACAGGAAAAGTGACAAAAGTGGGAGAGAAAATAAAATTGTAAACACTTTGGAACGATGTGAGAGCCGTGCGGATATTGTTCAGTGAATCTTTTTCTGAGACTTAAGAACAATCAAGCAATCTACTGAAGTAGAAGTAGAAAAACCAACCACAATGATGTGTTTGTTCAACAGAGTTTATCATATAGTTTTTGCAGATAATGCAGAGAACATTTAAAATGGAAGATATTCTTTTATTGGCATTTAAAATATTTTGGGTTGTTAGGTGAGAAGATATTTGTTTACATTATTGAGAATGAGATGATTTGTATTCTTCTTTCTTTTGCAGTAGAAATTCCGAATGATAACGAATCCACTTTTAGTCTTATATTGAGCCCAAGATTTTAGTGCGCTGGGTATCACGATAAACTACATCCGGCAGCAAGGCTTCTGATCGCGAGATTGGAGGTTTTGAGGAGTGTGGAACTACCTATAAATTGCTATTGTTCACAGGTCTGACTCAAGATAGTAGCATCTGTTAGGGATCTAGCTATGGACCAATAGTGAACATCACAACAAAAATCAACAGTACATTTTTTTTATAATAATATGTGTAAGAATAGGTGTTATAGCAAATTGATAATCAATTCAACACTAAAAACATATAAAAACATATTTTATAGCAAAATTACGAACAATACATTTTACGATCAACAAACTATATATCTAAAAAACATACCTTTACTCTGAAAGTATAAAATTATGTACAAAATATTTAGATTTCGTCATTAAATAACCGATAGAAGTTGTTATGCCGCTAAACAAAATCAACCAGCCAACCGAAAATTTTGATATTCTTAGCTTCTGCAATGTTGAGTAATGGTTAATAAACTAATAGTTAGTTTGCTCCTCATTGTAACTAGTGGGTTACTAATATAAACTACGGCTGTATTTGGTAATTCTGACTGAAACGTATTCCCGCTGGTAACGATGACCATTAAGATATTCACTATTATTCGTTTCAACAAAAGGAGACCCTGCTCGCGAGAGACAGCGTAAATCGATATTTACATCTCCATTAATTCTTCTTCTACACTGAACTAAATGTTATGATTTGATAACTTAAAGTTTTGAATGCGTGTTCGAATCCAATCCAAGGATATTTAAATGTTGTAGATTTATGCAGTTTAATGTTAAATTGCCGTCTGAATTTAAAGATTGTGATAAAAAGCAACTATTCCATCTTTTTCATTTCTCTGAAAAGATCCAAATATTTTTTACATCATTTCATCCTCTTTCATCCATGGCGTTCTGTACTGCATGACTACTCATGTTGTAAGTAAAGCCCAGAATTGGTATCCTATTTCAACATATTTTAATCTTAGAAATTTTGGGGGGAAATTAAAAACATTCTTAATATATAACTTTTTAACTAATATTGTAGCATAAATATTATCTTTCACTTTCTTCCATTTTTGTTAATACTAAACTAAACTAAAGTTAAATTCAACACATATTTAAAGTACCAATTACTCATTAAAAATAAATTTTATCATACATATATTTGTAATTATGAATACGAATAACATCGAGAAAAATATTAAATTATGTTTAAATAATACATACTTACGATTTTATATAAATTTCGCAGTTTAAAAACAGAATGGAGGGGAAAAGTTCTCTCAAATTTTAAACATAAAGGAACATTATTAAAATTAACTTTCTCGATAGTCTTTTAAAATTTGCAAAAAACGACTAGACAAATCTAATGAATATATTCTTTCTTTAAAACAAGTAATATTACGCATTTTTCTGTCTTTCATACCTTTTGCGTTGTACCACAGTACTTATACTAAAATATTACTTTAGTACTTATACTAAAAAATTGTGCATAATTTTTACCTATTAGAAACAGAAATACAAATTACACTTTTTACCTGTTAGAAACAGAAATACATATGACACAAAACATTAAAGGTTTTCATTAGTGTATTTGCATTTATGAATAAAAATTAAATAGAGAAGAATATTGAGTTAATTTTAATTACAAAAAAGTTAAATAAATTTCCAATTTACAAGACCAAGCTTCCTAAATTATATATTTTAGTGAATTTTGCACAAAAGAGTTTTTTTTTTTTGCAATAAACACAAAATAATAAAGCAAGTCTGAAAAAAAGAAAAGAAATAAGTCGTATATTTATTTCAATTAAATTAAAGTTATTCCAAGTAAAAAAAAAAAAAAGAAGATTTCTTTGACATTCAACCGCAGCGAAAATCGAAATTTTACACTGGAACGGTGAGATTTTGAAAGAGATCGCCAGTATTATCCCTTAGTTGCACCATGAGTAGGCATGTAGTATAAAAAGTCATGTTTAAATTTTACTGTGTAACTTGCTAGAAAAACGAGATTCATTTGACATTTTTCCTTATTATTGATAACATTCTGACGGTCATCGCTGAGCACTGAGTGCCAGCCAGTCCACTCAAATATCGATATCTTTATCGTAGAACGCAGCAATGACAAACTTAAACCTACCTCATTCAATTCCACTTCAAATGTTTTTGACTCTTTTCTAAATTCACTCACTTTGGGTTTCAGTCTAAACATAATATTCCAATCTTTTTCAACGGATGGGCAATGGTCTGGTATTTGTCTTTTTGGCAGGTCCTTTTTTTTACCTTATTTACGATTATCAGATTCTTTTCCTTGCTTAGCTGGGGTAATTAGTCTGGTTATCTAAATCCAAGAATATTTCCAGTTAATGTTCTTCAAAAATTTGAATTCACTGCCATTCGTTTATCTTCTGTCTTATTTTGGTCTCTTTCTCATATTCATTCACACTCAGTAACCCCGCACTCGTCTTGCGAGATTTATTTGCCTTGCTTGGGATGATATTTTTTGGTTCCAGAAAAGTCTTTAATTTTTGTTGAGACCATTTGTTTACATTGTCACATTTAAGTAATTTGCACGGCTCCCATTGTATGAATGTACCAATCTATCAGGTCTTCTTTTAGGGTTCTTCATGTCCAAATTATTACATGCAATGAACATGTAGTTTTCACTCCGTCACTTTCTCCACAGAAGCGACATCTGTTCTTAAACTTTGCTTTTACTAGATACAATTATTATTATTATTAGTAGTAGTAGTAGTAGTAATAATAATAATAATAATAATAATAGTAGTAGTTGTAGTATTAGGTTGGTGCAAAAATAATGTCGTTTTCTCACATGTGAGAAAACGACATTATTTTTGCACCAACCTAATAGTATTACTACGACTACTACTACTACTGGTAGAGTAATAGTGTAGTTGTTCTAGGTCCTGTGAAAATAGTAGTAATTTTTTGTTTATGCGCAAGCTTAATCAAAAGATTTGATATTAATTTGTCGAGACCTCGTTCCTTTTTATCTTTGGAAATTATTTTTAAAATTGTCTTTATTTTAATCTGGCGATCAACACGCGATACACGTTGCCAAGAAATATTGATCAAATCCTAATTAACGTTATGGAATAAATATTTTGAAAATTTTCAACTTGATTATTAATTATAAATGAATTCGATTAGTTTTCTCAAAGAGCAAAAACATCTGCTTTACATTTACAGCTTAATTTTTACTAACTTTTTTTACTAACAATTTCTCCTGTCTTTATGTTTTCTATTTCAATTTATTATTCATCTTTTCGTTTTAAAACTTTGCATTTTTCATATGCAATCGAATAGAAACAGTAGACTTAATGTCACGAAGTTTCTCGTCTCAGAACATCGCATTTTTCATATGCAGTTGAAAACTGTAAACTTTATGTCACGAAGTTTTTCGTTTTAAAACTTCTGGTTTTTCATATGAAATTTAGTAGAAACTTTAGGCTTAATGTCACGAGGCTTCTTGTTTTAAAATTTCCTATTTTTCTTATGGAACGGAATAGAAAATATAGACAATGTCACTTATGAAATTCAGTAGAAAAATACTTCACACTTCTCGTTTTAAAACTTTTGGTTTTTCATATCTTATTGACTAGAAAAATATTTAATGTCACGAGTTCTCCCGATTCAAGCCTTCAGATTGATGATTACTGTCGCCAAGAAATAAAAATCTTGAAGGAATTCTGTCGGAGAAAACAGCCAGATAAGTGAAAACTCTTATAACTATCATGTTTGATATTAATATTTTCAAAGCAGCATTCCAGCATTTTCTTTCATTTTCCATATCCCTACAGGCATGTATTGATGCAATGGTATCAGCAGCTGAAGAAGTCCATGGGTTTCAGGAAAGAAAAAATCTGGACTGGCTCGACGATCATCAGGAAGAAATTTACCTGTTGATTAATCAAAAACAGGAATCATGTCTGGTTTTCGAGAACGTTCCATCAGTTAAAAATAAAAAAAAAGATCTATTAGGAGGCAACGAAAAACTGCCAAAGACGACTCTGTGCAATCCAGAACACCTGGTGGCAGGCAAAGGCAGCAGAAATCCAACAATATTTGGATCAACAGGATATGCGCCGTTTTTATGTGTCGCTTTTATGAGTCGCTTTTATGTGTCCACGAATGAAATCTTTGGCTCCATCAAATCAACGGTGCAACCACCATCCTTACGTTTCCTGAATCCATCCCTTACCGTCTGAAAAAATGACTTCCAGAGCCTTCTCAACGATGACACCGCCACGGCAAAAGACCTCCTATGAAATACTCTTAACTGTTTGGTACTGGATGTCACTCCCCTACAACTTTCCCTGAACTGAAAAGAGCGCTCCGTTTCATGAAACTCAGAAAAGCTACCGGACTTGACAATATGCTTCTGGAATTTTTTTCTCCCATGGTGGCCGAGAACTAAATACCCGGCTAATACTTTTGGCACATAGAATCTGGAAAGATAAAACACTCTTTGAGGACTTTAAAAATGCTAACATTGTGATGATCTTCAAAATAGGAGATCGCACATTCTTCGGAAACTATCGTGACATTTTACTCCTGAGCATCCTAGGCAAGATCTTTGCATGAATACTACTGAATCGATTCATCCTCGTAGCAGATGATATACTTCCAAAATCCCATGTTTCCTGTAGATCTAATCAACGTTTGTCTTTTTACTATCACTCTTTGTCCCTCTGCTCTACCATCTACTCATAAATATTAGTTAAATTAAATTTGATCTGTCACAAAGACAAATTGAATAAATTTAAATTAGGAATATTACGTTACACGCACTTAGCAAATTAAGTAAGGCGACCTGACGTGAAAATCAACATTCGAAATGCTGGCCTGAAAATGCATGATGGAAGCCAGTGGTAAATGCGCATCATTCTCAGCTATAAGGCAGACCAATGCCGAACCATTCATATCTTGATATATTTTTTTTAATCTACAAAGAGTGAAGGTGAAATCAAAGAATGAGTATCGGGAGGATTGAGAAAAGGACAAAAGATGAAGGGGATTCAAGAAGACAAATGGCGATTGAGGTTGCATTTCATCTTTTGAAGTAAGAAAACATAAGAGAATTCCATAGGTGGGGAGTGCAAGAAAAGAATTCGTTGAAGTAGAAGTGGCAGGTATATCGGCGAGCACATACTCACAGACAATATTAGACACTTAGTAAGAATTACTAAGTAACTTAGTGAGAATTAAGTTATGCAATAATAATAACCTCCTTGAATAACACATTAGATAAGTAACCCATGTCGCTGCGTGTTTTCATCTGTTTATTTTAACACAAGACCACAATCAAAACATTCTTATTCAGGATTAAACTCAGAAATTTTGCGTATGGGTCTACGAGAAGTGCTTCCTAACATCTGTAATTATTACTAATGTTTATTCTAAGACACAGTTTTTTTTCATGGATCTTCATTTACCTAGAAGTGGTGGGTTCTGTGCCTGAGATAAGAGCAGGTGTAAAACAGCTGGGGGAAGAAGGGATATCGATAACGCCCTGAAGCATGCTGGCATAATAAAAACTAAATGATGTAAACCAATGTTTCTCAACCATTTCTTCCTTGTGGCCCATTTTTGGTGCAAAAACATTTCACGCCCACATGAGCACAAACAGAAACTCCACGCAACAGGAAATACATTTTAATTACAAAAACAAAATGCAGTAGAAAAGATAAATCCTAGCAAATGACTACCTTGTTCTTGGTGACTCTTGTCCTATTTAAAATATTTCTGAGTTTCAATTGTGGACGTAAGGATTCACGTTGAGAATCTCTGTAAACAATATTTATAAATCAAAAGTTGAAGGTTTTCTGCTAAACCTATTCCGAACCTTATCTTATAATAAAAACACCTGCGGCAGACCCTTTGCTTCAAAGACAGAAATGTTGTAATAAAAAATAAAACAGAAAAGTAAGAACGAATTTTTGTGTAAAAGTTATATATAAATTGAATTTGTTTAAAATCAGAAGCAAATTTATGATTGTCCAAACCTGAAAGAAAGGGAATAGATCTGTCGATAGATTTCATTATTAAATTTGTATCACTTGACTGAATCTTCTAAGGACACCGTAGGATATTTCCGAAAAATATCAGCTATGGAATAACACTTTTTTGAAAAGTGTTTCAAAATCAGAATTGCCAAAAGGAAGACTCAATGTCTGAAAGCGAATAGGGAATTGATTGTTAGTCAAAGTCCTGATTTAATCAGGAATTATTCATGAAGTGAAAACTTATTCTTTATTTGTGTTTCATTCTGCACATAATTAAAATTCAGTAATGGAAAGTTTGGAGCAACAGGTTTGTGTATCAATGTGAATTGTAAGATCACAATAAAGACGTTCTTTTTGTTTTCATATTTCAATCAGGTTATATAAATTTCAGTGAAATTGTATTTAATTCAAAAACAAGATAGTTTAAAATGAGAATCTCGTTGAAAAAAATAATAAAAATACAATAAACATCAACATGGTCTGTCTGTCTCTCTCCCTCTCTATCTATCTATCTATCTATCTATATATATATATATATATATATATATATATATATATATATATATATATATATATTACTCAATTTCCTCATAATTACCTGCCTATCTTATATATGGATAAAAGAAATTTTAAATCGGATGTACTGAGGGTCCGTTTAAAGAAACGCTGGTTCAACCATACTACTTCTGTTAGGGTGGAGAAGTGCAGGTCCAATACAAAGATGGTGGACTACGTCTGGAAATCAAAAGAAGTGCCTGGTAAGAGTTCGAGTATAAAGTGAAGTCTTTTGGGGACAGTAAGATCAGGTAGAACGGGTGGTAGCGGCTGTGGGCTTTTGTTAGGAGAAGTTGGCGATAGCTACGTTTTCTAGGACAGTGCGGGGTTGTTAAACGGGCGAGCAGAAAAAATGTCGAAATGTAGACACGTGAGCAAGAATGTTCTCAGCTGAAGATAAATAAAGTGTTTTTTCTTTTTCTTTTTGCACCTGCACAACTCCTCCCGTTCTTAACTTTTGGTTCCGAAGCGTGATAAAACTGGTGTGGTTTAAGAAACACTTATTAGAGAGCCTAAATTCGAAACCACTGTAGTGCGTTAGAATCCACTGTTTAAACTCTTTTTTGTATTGGCTTTCACTGCGTGACTTTTTGTTTTTCAAGCTATTGCATTTAACACTTTTAGATGATCGTTTATTTTGGCACGGTATTTTATCCGGCCTTTTCACATATTTTTATGTTATATATATATATATATATATATATGTGTGTGTGTGTGTATGTGTGTTTTGAACAATAAAATAATAGAAAATTATTTAAAATTAAATTTTCAGAAAGACTGGTCTGTATATTAATATTTCTTTTTTTTTTTTTTTGCTTTATCATTTCAATTAGCTTCCTCGACTAGTTTCGGCCTGTATGGCCATCATCAGAAGAAAAAAATCCCTGCTTATTAGTAGTAGCGAACGACAGAAGTGAATGACTGTTTCTAAAGGAAGTGAAATTTATCTGTAGTTTTCATTTGTTTTATATCGGTAATTTTTGTCAGACCTTGTGTTTGGTTAAACGGCCTCATTCAAGTTGTTTTTAAGATAGAGTGGGGAATCTTGACTTTAATAATTCCCTCCTTGGTCAGTTTGACAGTTTTAATGGTTGCTGGGAATGGTATGTCTGTGTTAAGTGTGTGTTATCTTTAATTCTTAAGGATTGTGTGTGATTTGTGTATGTGTATAATTAGTATGAGTGTGAGACCTCAGCACGTCTATAAGCATGTATCTCTTGTGTGGATGAGAAATGTGGGTAGGAATTGATTTATGGGGTTATATATTAATTCTATCTATGTTATTAAATTTGTGGCTAAGCCCGTCTGGTCGAAGTGTTTTGAGGTGCATCATGTTCCGCTAGTATTTTTCTCGGTGTATTATTTCTGTCTCTCTCACTCTCTTTCTCTTTCTCTCCATATATATATATATATATATATATATATATATATATATATATATATATATATATGTATGTATGTATGTATATATATATAGGAATAGGTCATATAAAATCACGCTGAGCAATATCAAATAGAAAGACTGCACAACACTTTCAAAAACAAAAGAACCCAACAATTACCTGGGAGATAGTCGCGAAAGCAAAGCCATAAAATGGAAAGGGAGACAGATGTAACTTTTGTGTGTTGGCGGAGCTTATTATATTAAAACACGTAAATAACCCTAACTTGCTGGACACGAGGTACGAATTTATATCTACATGTATCCATATGTCCAAGCACCTGCTCAAACACATTGACCCCGATTAAAGGAGATTACAAAATAGATTTTACATATATTAATATAATATACAACAACATTTAATATTCTTAGCACCCATCATAAATAACATTTCTTATATATCTATAAACACATACAATCCAATATTAGTGTACTAGATAAATTTATAACGTGTGCATATATAATTTCACCTTTATAAGTACAAGGCTTGGTTCCAAACACATTAGATATATCGTCGCGACCTATTATATCTTTTTTATATTCCCAAGTTCATATTATATTTCCACTCTGTGTTTTAGTTTAAGTTTATTCGTATGAACAGTGTATTTTCGTAAACAAGAGAGTTATCTTGATATATTGTTTACTTTTTAATCCAACTTTAAATTTTAATATATATATTTTTTTTATTCTTTAAATTCTTCGCCTTTCGAAAATTAGAATTTGAATGATATACATTATTAAGAGTTAATTCTGATATTTTACGCAATGCCAATTAGATAAACAAGTTTTAACACACAGTTTCGAATTATCACCGCGGGAACACGGACTTTATAACTGGCCAGATTATATTTGCATCTGAAGATCTGAATATCGCAAGAACTGCATGAACTGTGAGTCATGTTATCGACGCTGGATATTATGTATATTCACTAATATATATATATATATATATATATATATATATATATATATATATATATTATGCTTTACACACACACGCGCAAATATATATATATATATATATATATATATATATATATATATATATATATATATATATATATACCAGTATAACAGTAAAATTCTCCAATGGACTTTGAAAATATTCGAAAACAACTTTAAAATAATAAAGCAAATGTTATTTTTCTTTTCCTTTCGGGTACATAAATATTGTCATAAGCAAAACACAATCTCCAAAGAGGAACAAAATATTGTGTGATTTGTATCGAAATTTAGAAATTATGAAATTACAGAATGCTGAAATAATGAAATTGAAATCAATAGCAAAATAAGAAAATGAATCGATAGCTGTAAGAATGTTGCGCAAAACAGTGGAAAAAAAAATCTTGATTTAGAAACAAGAAAGTTGTATTTATGAGCTAGAAAATATATGAAAAAATCATGACTATATGAGGATATATGAAAATTGTTGTACATGAAAACAGAGAAGAGATAGGATATTAAAAGCATTGGTTAAATTTAAAAGGTATAAAAATAACTCCGCTAGCACCTTTATGTAAACATTCCCTCTCGGTTGCAGCTTCAGAATACGCTGACTGCACCTCTTCACAGGGTTAAAATCCACAAATGAGAAGTCCTGGGTATGAAAATAAACTACATGCGCGTCCTGGGTAACACGATAAACTACATCCGGCAGCAAGGCCTCTCTTCAGAAGGTTTTGAGGAGCGTGGAACCACTTATTAATTGCTGGTGTTCCCAGGTCCACCCTGACTCGCGGTGGTAGCACCTGATAGGGTCCCAGCTATCGGCAAACAGATAACCACAAAAATGGGGTCAATATACTATGAAAATATAAAGATAGGTTTTAATAGCAGCAATACATTTTTGAAAAAATATTACAGAATAGTACATTATGACCAGCAATACATTTTTGTATAGAAAATATTACCAGCAGTAAAATTTTTAAGAAAAAATAATTATTACCAGCAATACATTATTACCAGCAATACCTTATTACCAGCAATAGAATATTACCAGCAATACATTATTACCAGCAATAGAATATTACCAGCAGTACATTTTCGAAAAAATATTATCAACAATTCATTTAAAAAATAAAAGATATCCAGCAATATATTTTTGAAAAAAATATTTAGAAATATATTTTTGAAAAAAAAAAATTAAAAATATTACCAGCAATAAAAATCTTGTCGGCATTAAATAACCCATTGAGGTGTTGATATGCCGTAAAACACACCAAACCAAACCAAACTGAAACCGGATCTAAAAACTGTTCCCTTGCATAGAATACATATTCTATTCATACGAATCTATTGTAAAAATCTTGAAATAACCCATTGAGATGTTGATATGCCGTAAGACAAAAGAAACATAAAGCAAACCTTTACGTAAACATCGCAAAAGAAAGGTTTAGGCTGGATGAAGAAGTATTAGGTTGGTGCAAAAATAATGACGTAATAATGTCGTTTTTCGACGTTAAAAAATACGTCAAAAAACGACATTATTACGTCATTATTTTTGCACCAACCTAATACATGAAAATGTATTTCTCAACTGTAAATACTTGTGATGAAGCTGATGGCTTTGTTTTTTTACCTCCCCTCCCACTCCACATTCTGACAGCCATTGGCAAAAGCTCGTCAAATAAAAGGCTCGTTGCTTCTGTCCGTTTGACTTCGTCATGTTCCGTCAATGTCAAATTTATCCCTGCTTCCTCATTATATGTACCAGAAATTTCAGAAATCTCTTTCTGATTCCGAATGTACGTGTCCTTTAATAATTATTTCAGTTGCTTACATGACTGAGAGCCATGAGTTCCCACATCTTGAAGGTACACACCACATGGAAGATACCTTACTCATGACTTTATTATCATTGAAATACTTAAAATTGCTATCTGCGTAATTTCCAGAGAGATTTGTGGTTGTTGTTACTGTTGTTGTTGTTGTTGTTGTTGTTGTTCTTCTTCTTCTTCTTCTTCTTCTTCTTCTTCTTCTCTCGGGGTATTATTTCTAAGTGTTAATAACATGGCAATATGATAATTATCAAGTGTTTCTGCTTCTGTTTAGCATGTAATCCAAATGCATTTCGTCACCGCGCCTCCAACAATATTAAGTCGGAAAGAAGTTCAGTTGCCACATAAAGATGAGCTCGCTCACTGATAAAATACCTGATTAAAAATTAAAAGATCACTTCAGGTAAGGAAGAAAAAAATACAAAGAAAAACGAGACAGGCTAAATGAAGAGAAGTGGGTATAATCAGAAAGAAAAGACAGACGTGAAAATACGGAAATTTGGCTCATATAGAGAATTCTAATTATATAGAATAAGGCAAAATAGGAGAAGGTAAACCCTGAATTCTTTACTCAAGGAGGACAATTTGGGTGCCTCGTAGCGCACTATATACACCAGCTCCCTGCATTCAGTTATTCCGAATAGTGTAGATGTTTCCGCAAAATATTATATGCACAGTAGTTTGGCCGTTCCGTTCTTGGAGCTGAACTGTTGGACCCTTATACGTCGAAGACGAGTTGAAAAACCATTATACACACACACAAACACACACACACACACACACAAACACACACACACACACACACACATATATATATATATTGTTAAAGCTATACCACCCCTCTCCTTCCTCCAAAAACCTTATCTCTTATCTCTTATTTCTTTACTTCCCCACTTTTTTACCATATCTTTTCCGTTGAGTTGACTGATTAAATAGGTCAATGTCTGATCCTTACCCACTCTTTCCTCAATATTAAGTATTATAATAAAAAGAAATATAAAAATAAATTTTAAAACTCTCCCTTACCTCTCTAAACTCGACCATATCTCTCACACTATTCCACACTACCTTCTATTTCAACTTATATAAGCTTAATACTGCCCGTCAAAAGTGCAAATTTTAAGTTCATTTTTTGTTCCACCTTTTGAAAGTGAAGTTTGAAGATCCAAAGAAAAATAAAATTCTCTGGTGAAATAAATTATTACAAATGGAGCGTTAAAGTGGTCTGTTTTTCTTTAAATTAAATTATTCTGTCTGACTTAATATTGAGATCTCAGGATTTCATCCTCCTTGGGATTATCCATACGGATTACCAAGATTTTCGTTACTTAAACATATATATATATATATATATATATATAATAACGATATATAATTTACATATCAAGAACTGTATTGATAAAATTGTATGACAAAGTGGAAAAAGTTTACTCATAAAAGTTTAGTCAACACTAAACAAAACAATATGCTAAAACTGAATAAAAAATATGAAGGAGGAGTTTACTCCATCGCCTGTAATAATTGTCACAAAAATACATAGGTGAAACCTCAAGTAATCTAAATCAGTGTTTATATGAACATAAAAGCGACATTTTACAAAGTAATACGTCAAATGTGTTGGTTGCCAACCGTAATGACACTGACCACAATTTTGAATTATAAAAATGTTACTCTGATCAAAGGAGAAATTATTCACTCCGACGTAAATGTCTAGAAAGTGCCTTAATCGCAAGATCATCTACAGCAAATTTGCACCCCGATTCTTACAACATTCCGAACAGATCTTCCAATATCACAGTATGGAATACCTACATACAAATATGATGGAAAGAAAAAGAAAAAAGAAACAAAACTCTAAATGAATTCGGTGCGAAAATTCTAAAGTTGTATTTCATAGCAAACTTCTGTCTCACGTAGATGTAGTTCAAGCAGCACAATAAATTTGGTCCAATGAAACATTTCACATGTACCTTTTCTACTTTGTCATAAATTATTCACACAATATCCAGACCTGCTCATAAATTCGTTAATTCAAAGTACCAATGAGGAAATCTCATCAGAACAATTGCCATGAAAACACGCACACACACACGCACACACACATATATATGTATATATATATATGTGTGTACTTGGAGCCCAACTTCTTGGAACACGTGGTAGAGGAAGTTGGTTTTATCCAAGATCATTCTTATCTCAGCTTGGAACACCTATGTATTATTATAGTCCACATCATCATCTGTACATTGGCGTCGAGAGGAAAAGCAGAAACGGTATTTTCTATGAGTAGATTCATTTTGGGATGTGGTATGAAATGCTTAAAACATCAGTGCCTATCTGTTCTTGGGTTTGTACATGGCGTAGTCTTGGAAGAGATTAAATAGAGTGCGGCTTTCATTTCCTCTTTGACGTACAACTGATGAGATTTGACATGTTTCTCTGTTGGAATGCACGTAAGACGTGTGATTTTGT
>OZ010572.1:142540385-142555385 GCA_963932145.1 Acanthosepion lycidas
GTTTCATCAATATATAGTACTAGCAATTTTCTTTGTCCAAGGACGTTTTAGCAGAATTAAACCGAGCGACAGTGTGACATGGTTTGTAAAGAGTGGTTTTATTGTGGTCAGTTTCCATACAACAAAACATTCACATTATTTAAACAACGTTGTATTGTGCGAGTACTTCCGCTGATAACCATGATATCCAAGTTTTTGGCAACGTTTTTCAAAACAACTCTTCAGTTTATATTAACCAGACGACACAGTTTTCTTGCAGTTCACGATAATAATTTGGGTTTTCTTCCACGCCCATGCAAATACTCTGTCGTATCAGTGTTTAAACTTCTTTATAACGGCCTGTACCATGGACCTATGGATAGATAACTGGTTTGAAATAGTGCTGTATCTATTTCTCCACTTATGAAAGTTAATAATTCTCTGTCTCATTTCAACGCTAAGCTCCTTTGTCTTCCACATCGTGTTGTTAACGTAAGAATAACAATGGTGACACTCTGTGCACCACGTGTCGTTCTTTGCTTGAATTATCACAAATAACTCTCCTGAATAATTAGTCTAAAAGTCTTCACCAATAAAATAATTATATAAAATAGATATACTTACACGAATCAATCAATTAAAAAGATATTTTATTCTGACCTATCCAGATCTGTTCATGCCTTTTCCTCCTTATATGCATGTATAAGATACCAAGTTTTATATATATATATATATATATATATATATATATATATATATATATATATATATAGAGAGAGAGAGAGAGAGAGAGAGAGAGAGAGAGAAGGAGAAATAAGGAGAGAGAGATTTAAACAAACTTAGAGAGATAGCTAAATGTAGTAATTACTATTATTACCTATCCATGTATGTTTCCATAATCATTTCAGCAAGAAAAATGTTACCATTTGAAAATGGGTCTTCGTAATTTTTAATTTTGGCATATATATATATATATATATATATATATATATATTACAGGAAAATAATAAAAATTACCTTAACATGTTCTAAATTTATTTTCAATGTCATTCCTCCTCTGGTAGACGCCTTATTAATGAGAATGGGTTTGTGTTAACGATTGGTGGAGGCCTAAGATATCTTATTCCGAGTGAAGCAGTCTGGGGATGAAGTTTATTCATGGCCAGAAACTTTGTTGTTTGTAGTTTAATATAAGTTCCTACTCTATGAGTTCCAACTATGGTTCTTATATGTGTTGTTCTTTTCCTAAGTATTATCGTTCAATATCAACATTCGTTTGACTATTCTATTCAATAACCTTCCCTAGGTTACAAAAGTTTTTGATACATCTTGTGTAAAATTCCGTCATAGCGACCTAATGTTAATATATCGCTTCGAAAAAATGTTTATAATAGAAATTAATTGTTGTATTGTTGTGACGAATATAAAGCTTGAAATTATATCGGATTGCGTGCTGTAAATCCAAATTGATATCTTGTATATGCAGCCATAATTATTTCCACAGACGCAAAATATTTTAATTTGTAATTATATTCCGTTTCTTATCTGAAATACCGAGAATAATTATCAGAGATTTTTTTGCTGTCTGTTAAAGCAAACAAAGTAATGTCTAGTCAAATCACTAATTAAATGTCTATAACATTAATTTATTGATCTCTCTTTTACATGTTATCTCTAAAGTTGAAGCGTACATAGTTTTCAAGGGCCATCTTTTTCATCGTGTGTCTCCGACCTTCGCCTTCATCTCTAAAAGATTATTTTATTTTATTTATTTTTTAATCAGTTCATCCCCTCCACAACCAAGGTAATAAAGACCCTAAGATGCGAAGGGTAATTGATTTTGGAAGGATATGATAACGAGAAAACATTATTATAGATATAGAACAATAAAAGAACAGAAATTAAGACGATAGAAGATAACGATTGACATTGCATTTAGGTTTTTCACGATCAAATTTAAATGTAAAGCATGAATCCGGAAGAGAATTCTACGAATGAGAAGTGAATAAGAAGAGAATATTAGCATGGAACTTCCGATTATATCGATATTTCTCTTTAAATTGTAAGTTGATGAAACCTTGCCGTCAATATGGCGGTACGCTCAAATTCAGGACGTCAAACTACCAAAGAGGAAAGATTATCAGAACAACTGCCATGAAAATATGTAAAGAAGTTACGTTACCGCAGTGGTAAAGTCAGTAAAGCCGAGATGCCAGATCAGGACAAATAATATTGTAGATTCTTCTTTGAATTTTGACAATAATCTCTAAATACATAGCAGAAGCACCAGACCAGATATTCAATGCATATAGGAAAGGCAGGATTATAAATTTATAAAATAAATCCTGGTGATAACAATTGTCTAGCACGGCACAATGGACCAACCTTCCAAGCAGCAGATTTCAATACAATCTTCATGTCAGCGGAAAACATAACGGAAAATCTCAATGTATTACTCACTTGGAAGTTAACATCAGCCATCCTGATGGAAGATAGGATGGAATCTCTCAGACGATTGAAAGAGGGTAGTTTCCTGGGGGCGTTAAAATTAACAAACTGTTCATTGCCTCAGTTATCAACAAATTGTAGGTGATTTTTTATGATCAGCTGACAATTTGATCTCATCAAAATGATCAGACTTACCATTAAGACAGGAGTAAGTAGTTGTGTCTTCAGCATAGATACCGAGTTGAGAACTGATCTTTCCTCAGGAATTTTATTGATGAAAACTAGGAACAATAATGATTTAAGAATAGAGCCTTGGAGGGACACCTCCATTAATGCAAAAAAAGATCTAGAAGAGTTGCCAATCTAAACAACTTTCATTTTGCGATTTTTTAAGATTGTATCAGAACAACAATTCGTCCAGAAATAGCATAACCTTTCAACTTGTGAAGAAGACCGGTATGCCAAACTCTATCAAATGCCTTCGAGATATTGCTGCATTTTCCGAATCGTCGAGGCTCACCAATTTTTAGTGTTCGTCAACATGTCAAAAAAACCAGGAAACTAGTTTCGCAGATATCAACTAAATTATATTTATGCAAAATGTGATGGCATATGTAAAATATACAAAACAAATCAATTAAAAGTTTTGGTTCACTAGAATTGTTATATATCTTGGATGATGAATGGCATTGAAAATGCTAAAAGACATTTAACTCGAAATCTTCCACGAAAATTTAGAGTGTAATAAGAAAACTTTAAATATAATAGTAGGTAGGTGCTTGAGTTTTAGTATGCCCAATTTTTATTTTTATAGCTAAGTTTGTTGCTTTTGCAGACGCTTGCTCAGGTACATTTGCGTTTTGTCGCCACCCACAGAGCCAAACTCTATTTTATACTGCAGCTACATTTGAAGGGATCTCAGTTAGACTTCCTGGGATATAGTGTATACTCTGCCGTGGCCAGAAGTTGAACAAGAAAAGTATTCTCAAACACTCGGTCACGATGACTTGTGACTTCTTGCAAACACTACCGTCGATGGCTTTCGAACTGTTTCGTATACCTAAATTAACGTAAAATTATTGGATTAACTAGTGAATATAAGGTTAATAATTTAGAAACTTCATCATAAAATATTTACTAATCTACCCACGCCTAGTCGAGCCCTTTCTCTGCATTATCTTAAAAGTACATTGGAGCAATATCATCGGCAACACTTTTGGCCCTGTCTGTGTAACAAGTTTTGAATCTGTGCTACAAAATACGCAAATTCTATTTGAGAAATTAGTTTCTGTCCGGCGGATATATGGGGATTCACTGAAGGTACTCCCTAAAATGAAGTCTCATCTTGGAAGTATTAATCGCCATCAAGAACAAATAACATAGCCGATAGAGGGACATGAAGCACAAAAACTATCAGGCTACCTCTGCACTAAATCAAACTACAGAAATAAAAAAAATAATATACATATACATGGGTACATATATACCAAAACATACGCACACATATATATATATATATATACATATACATATACACACATCCCTGCATATATATCCATCTACATATACGTACATCCATATACGTATACATGAATATATACATATACACACACGCATGCACATACACATACATCCATACATATACCAATACACACACACCTAAATATATACCTATATATACACGTAGCCAAGTACATACATACATACATACATATATACATACACATACATGCACACACACACACACACACACATATATATATATATATATATATATATATATATATATACGCATATACCCACATACATACAAATACGTACATATACATACATATAAATTAGAATTTTAGAACTAAATAAGTAAAATTTCAACAATTTTGGGGTAAAAAAAAAAAAATAATAAAATAGAATACACATAGCGCATCACAAAAACATACACAATGATCTATATAGAGATAAACAAAATAAACATAATAGTCATTCCGTTAAAATGTCATGCCCGATGTTTTGAACCAAGATGGAACTGAAATAAGTGACAGAAAGTTACAAAACGGTGTTTATGTTTTGAATCTTTTCTTATATATATATATATATATTCTTTTCTTATATATATATATATATATATATATATATATATATATATATATATATATATATATATATATGAGTGTGTGTGTGAATGTGTTCGTATATGTGAAATTCACCTCGAAGTTTTAAAACCAGTTGAACAGTTACATTTCATTTACTGAACTACCTTTTCATGAATCATTCATTTGTCCTGAATGTGGTATGTAGGTTGCTCGGACTGACAGCCACCTGATGAAGTCCGGAAAGTACAAGGACCGAAACGTTGTAATAAAAACAACGAAGACGATAACAATAGTGTGAGTATAAATAATGTAAATAAATCTTCTTTTTTTAAAAAAGTCAGATTATTATTTTTTACTCTAGTCGAAACTTTCTATCGACTGATCTGTCTTGACCTGTCATATCAGATTTCCTCATTGGGACTTCGAATTAACGAATTTATGTGCTGGTCTGGATTGGCAGTTATGTCTCATTATTTTACAGTTCGATTCATATTGTTTCTAACCTCGCCAATTTCGCCTGTGGAATTCTCTTCCGGCTTCTTTCTTTTCTGTCATTTGCGATTTTCCCAAATTTAAATGCAACATCAACTGTCACCTTCTGACATCTTGAGTCCAATTCTTTTATTGTAATCTCTTCTTCCTCAGTTTCTTTCATTATCAATAAATTCTCCCGTCTCAGTGGCTTTGTCTGCTTGCTTGCAGTGAAATGTTTAAAATCAAATAATATGACCATTACTCACTTGAAAGAAACGCAATTAACATTGTTCCAGCTTTCTTTTGAAAATGTTCCAAAGCGTGAATTTTTAAAGTGAAGGATCTGCGCCTGCTGTTCTTAGAATAGCACCAGCAGTAGAGTAATGAAAAACAATATCTTTGAAACTTTATTATTTGCCCGCAGTATATCGTAATTGTCAAATGATCGATAGTAATCAATTCGAAATTGATTTATTGAGAAATAAGACTGTCTGTGCAATATATTTAAGATAAAAAAAAAACAAACTATTCGTTTATCTCTCGTTGCCGAATGTTTTTTCTTTACGATGATAAAGAATTTGCCCTCGACTGTCATTATTACCTTTTAAACAAAGAATAGATTAGGGTCCAGTCGTATTAATCTATTATGGGAAATGTGAACACGATGAAAAATCTCTGGATTTCCATCGAATGCAATCTCGAAATAGAGCAAATGAACATTACATCTGCATATGCGAATGGAAAAACGGAAGGTACTTTATCTCTCTATAAACCTTTCTCCTCTCTCTCTCTCCCTCCAAATTCTGTATCTCTTTCACTCTCTCTCTCAATATATATATATATATATATATATATATATATATATATATATATATATGGTACACTCAAAACCAAAAGTATTGGAACGACAATGTCAATCCCTTTGTTTTTGTTGTTCACTGAAGACATTTTGGTTTAAGAAAGAAGAATATGAATTCAGAATTTAAGCCTTTGAAAGTCTGGTAAAGCATTACAAATGAGAAATGTAACAGTTTGGTGATGTCAGTGGATCACAGGCTTGATGCAGTTATTGCAATCAAGGGTTATGCAACCAAATATTAAGTGCTATTTACTTTAAGACTATCTGTCCCTTTACGATTGCTCAGCTAAGAATAGAGTGATCTGATGCAAAAGTTGGAATCTCTTAAACTTTTTAACACATCTAAATGTAAATGTCAAGAAATAAATGCTAAACGTTCAAGAATTAACAAGAACAGTGACTGTTTGAGAAAACCGGATGTCGAATTGCTTCAACTGAACAACAGCGAAAAAGGATAAAAGCCAGGAGGAGAGAGTATAAAGAGAAAAGAAAAACGATGAAAAGGACAAATAACTACGACATTATACACGTATGCACATACGCGCAAGGTGGTTGCATGCGTGCTCACTCGAGCGCGCTCACACACACACACACTGTTATGAAAAGTGTATATCCATATTGCAATTGATAAATTCCATGTAAATGAGGCAAAAATGAAAATGACACTGAAATCTCATTTTACGAGATATATTTAGTAAAGTTACACAAAAAATATCTTGAAATACTAAAGATTACATTTATTCATTAAAATTGCAATTGGCTTCAACCGCAGTATCCAGACTACTTCAGAATCACCAGAAACTCTCCTGGAAGATCGGATTTTAAGTTAGTGAATATAATCCTTGCCTTCAGTTCATATTTGGTGTTACAAGACGTTTTGATGGTCTCTCACTTAACTAGGCCTCACATATAATAGTCAAGGATGTTGCAATCTGGTGAGTTAGGTGGCCAGATATAAGGGGTGATATGGTTGCAGAAATTGTCTGACAGCTATGACTCGGTTCTCCTGCTTGTGTGGCATGGTGCATGGTAGTGTCTTCCAGCAGGCATCCTCTTGACCCAGGGAAGCACTACACGTTCAAGGAACTTGATGTATGCCTCCGTGTTGAGTCTGCGGCCCTGTGGGAAGATGGATGCCGGCATAACATCGCCATCAAAAGTGATAATGCACAACATATGTCAACAAGAGAAATTAACTGTAAACCAGAGATCGGAAATTATGTCACGTTGTATTCATACTAAAAAGATTCTTTTGAGTTCATTTCAACTGGGATAATAAGAACGTATGTATATCTTATGTATTCCCCCCACCTAATGTATATCTTATGTATTCCCGCCAAGTACTCCTGATGTATTTCCAATACACTTGATTTTCCCCTCCTCCTCCTCCTCCTCACTTTCTACAACACCTCACGTCGTCCGATTATTCATTCATTTATTTATTTTTATAATATAGCGTTCATAAATTTTTATTTAAAAAAAAAAAAAAGTATTAGGATATCAATTGAACGAAATCGCCTGAAGATACAGAAAATTTGAAACCAAGGTAGTGAAATCGTCTGATTTACTAATGATATATATAAAAATGGACGTACCAAGAGAAAGTTGATTTTTGTATTTTTACCAAGTCAAATGAGTAATAGACTATAGTAATAGACTATAGTTATAGAAGGGTATTAATACAGGTGTACATTATACAATTCAAAAATTTATTTAGTATTTTGTTGGGTAATCTTTAATTCTTCGTGGCATGCTATAGACTGAATTCTTTAGTAAGTCAATGTTCTTCGTCAGATTTTTCCAGCATTTCTTTAATTCGCGAAAAAGCACATCTTCTGTGTTAATTTTTCTATTATGCGCACGCTTGTTACTTATCGCCCAAAGGTTTTAAATGGTTTAAGGTCACGATTCTGACTACGCCACTGGAAAAGTCGCACTGCCTCTCTAGATAACATTTATTCTTAAGGCAGTATGATTAGGATCGTTATCGTTATCGTTATTATATCATTTTTTGACTTGTATAATATATATATATATATATATATATATATATATATATATTAATAAACGAATTCTATTACTCATTTGTCTTGGTAAAAATACAAAAATTGACTTTCTAAGGATGCGTCCCTTTTTTGCTTCTTACTATATATATATATATATATATATATGTGTGTGTGTGTGTGTGTGTGTGTGTGTGCGTGCGTGTGTGTGTATGTGTGTGTGTACAAAAAAAACGAAAAGGACAAAAGACCACGACACCCTGCACGTGCACACATGTGTGCAGACGAGCGCATGCACGTGAACGCACATCCATAGAGACTTGCGCATGGCTCCACGCGCACAAACGCACACACGAACATAAAAATACGGACAAAACTTTCACCAACGTTAAATGTATATAAAAACGAAAAAAAAAAAAAAGAAAAAATATAAGAAGTAAATTGCAGATGTCTCCGGAATACGATGAAATAATACCCCAAACTTAATAAAAACAAACTTCAAATCCTCAAAATATGTATGTTATTATTTACAGGATTTTTATTATTAAATTACATTTTTAATACATTTTAGAGCCTTCGAAATTTTGTTTAAATATTTTTTGTCAATAGGTCATCATGAATTAGTGTGAGAAGTGCTAATTTTTTTGCAGATTACTGTGGAGTTAAAATTATAATGGTGTTTGTGTTGTATTCGTCAATTAATTTTTACAGTTAAATGCCATTTATTTAAAAATTTCAAACGTTAATCTATCCAAAAGTTTGCGAATATCGCATAAAAAGATCCACCTTTATGTTAAAAATGCTTTTCGCTGATATTTTAAACTAAAAGTAAATAATAATTGTTTTAACTCAGATCAAACAAGTTGATATTCCTCATATAATGTCTCAGAATGTAAATGTTATTGTTGAAAGATATTTTTAAAAAAGAAAAGTATATTGTGTTGACAGATATCACGATATTACCGATTTTAGCGACGTAAAAAATAATTCCAATCAGTTTAAATTCGGTTTGAAATACAGCAAATTCTTTTGTTTATTGGAAATATTAAACTGAATCTATTAGCTTGGAAGTAAAACTAAAATAAAAGCTTCAAGAAAGATTCTTTTTAGTTTTAAAATACATTTTAACTCTTAGGTATCGGATTTTTTTGGATGGTACTAATGTATATTGGATGATTGCTACATTAAGCTATTTAGTTTAGCATGAATTTTAGATACTTTTCTTCAGCTCGTAATGAATTTCTTTTACCTTTTTTGGTATGAAAATGATCATTTTACCATAAATGTCAAACCCGGTACAAAAAACACTTTATTAGTCAAATTAGAAGTGATAAAATGTTATCAGTTATCTGCCATTGAATTTGTTACATCACAATAAAGATGGTGTTAAGGGAGTCGACTATCTAACTGGTTGTATTTTAGACATTTTCGGACCTTCCAATTTTTGTATGTATTTAAAAGCACGAAAAAGTAGCAACCAATGGGGGATATGTCCTGCGGATAGGGAGGATATGGCAAAAAAAAATTAACGTCTAACTGCATCAAACCTTGCTCTATCTTTTAGAATGATAGACCTCTATTCTTTTCATTAATACTCGCCAAAACATTTGCAACTTTTGAACATAGCATCCTGGGTAAGATGATAAGCTACATACAATACCAAGGCCTCTCATCAGGAGGTTTTGAGGAGCATCGAACCACCTCTTAATTACTGTTGTTCCCAGGTACACCCTGACCCAAGGTGGTAGCACCTGTTAGGATACCAGCTATGGGGAAATAGTTAATCCACAAACTGGGATCAAAACGTAAAAATAGGTTTTAATACCAGCAATACATTTTTGTAAAAAATTATCCCCAGCAATGAATTTTGAAGAAAAGATTATTGCCAGCTATACATTATTACCAGCAGTATATTTTTTGAAAATTAAATTTATTACCAACAATACTTTTTCGGAAAAAATATTTCCAGCAATAAAAATCTTGTCGACATTAAATAACATATTGATGTTGATATGCCACAAAACATAACAAATTAAAGCAAATAATCTAAATCACAATAACAGGATTCTAACAAACAAAATCCTTGTTCCGATTATCATGCTGTAACCATTTTTTGTGAACAATATACATAATCAATAAAAGGAGACATTTTCTATAAGAATATGTAAATTACAGCACACTGAAATCATAGGGTGCACATTTCTGAATTGGCTTCATTTTGCCAATTTTTGCTAGATGTCTTCTGATTGGTCCCTAGCTTTATATCTAACGCCCGAAATTTTGTTTCCGGTTGAGTTTGCATGGCTGAACTTAAATATTCATTGTCGAGTGATATGTTGCCATCTCGAACAGAAATCCATATCACCAGATACCAATTATTTGAATCACCGAGGCACGGTCCATTTTCAGGCTCCAAGCCACTAAGCACAGGTAATGTTACGAGATCAAATGGGACATAATGCGACGAAATAGGCCTTCATATTTCCTGCGATACCTTATAAGACCCCCCCCAAATAACAGAAACAATAAATGAATAACTAAACGTAATAAAGTAATGCAGACGACATTAAAAAAGAGGGTGCAGTGCTTTAAAATTATTTATTTAGATATGAACAAAATGAAACGATGCTAGGGGGAAAAAGCATTTGTGCTATATATTTTTGATAATGATCCTACAATACAAGGTTCAAGAGCCACTCAAGTTAGATGTTTACTAAATACGTTTGTTTTAACGGTGACAAACTTGCCGTAATAATTTCATTGGCCAAAATGATTTTTTGCCATATTAGTTGAGACTATTTCTGGGTATAATTAGGGTCGTTGAATTCGAGGAGAACATTGGTTTTGTTCAGTTGGCTGAAATTTATAGGATATTGCGGATATGCATTTTTCGAGTCTGCGAATCTGTACACTTATACTAATTGGATTACTGTGTTACTGGTTCATAATATTTCCATAAAACCACATTTATTATGCTGTTTAGGCTATTAATTTGTAATCAAACAACGTTGAATAAATGTCTCACTTTTATTTATACGAATTATTAAAATGTGATATTTACTTACAGCATGTTACCATTTTAACAATGAACAAAGAAGAGCCAGAACATTTCTCAGTTTTATTCTCATTTATTACAAGAGATTAATGAAAAATTATAATAATATGATTCCAATCAAATTCCACACCAAAAGTAAACTAGCGAAATATGCAATTTAAGATACTCAACATAATATCTTGTAAGCCCAAGATCATAAACTGTTTAGGTCATTGTAATTTACCTCATCTGAAAGAAGCTTCTCTTATATGACTTCCTTTTGTGAGTTTTCTGAGTACAATCACGCATAAGGCCTCAACAGTAATCGGATATAATGTGGGCGTTCCATCGGTACTTGCTACAACTCCTACATAGTCTTGATGTCTTGGTGGAAAGGCTTTCCCTGTTTTTCGCTTACATCACCAAGATTTTCAGGGAATTTGTCTAAATGGCTAAAAAGGTAGGGGATTTTGATGCTCATTCTTGTTCCAAAAGCTCCGAAGGTTTTTCGCGTTGCTTCGACTAGTTCCTGGTGGTTACCGCATTCTTTCTTCCCAGGGTGCCTTTCACAACTGCTACAAAAAATTCCAGACTGCTGCCTCAGTATCAGACACGTGGGAGCCAAAAATGTCATCGTTAATCAGTTTTCTCTGTGTCCCAACAAAAATTCCTGTCTTCAGTTTCTCATTACTCAGACCAGAAAATTATGATCAGATATAATTGAAGCATGTGTCATCTTGGTTTAATATCCTGACAAATTGTTTGATTAGGTCCAACTTGATCACGGTTATCCAGCAGTTCATTTATAACATTTTTCGTCCCTACTACGATCTCTTCACGAATAGGCCAACCCTTCTTTTCCCTATGCTGAGTTGGCTCTGCTGTCTTGTAAGCAAAGGAAACTTGCTGCCCTAACAAATAGTTAATAATTTTAAAATCCGCACATATCATCCACTTATGGTCATCATAACACAGTTCTTGAAGAATAATCTTTACACTCGTGTAGTACTACTTCAAGATCATTAAATGGCCAACTGGGATACAAGCATACTTACAGCCATTGTGCAAAAATCCAAACTTCAATCTTCGATTACAGCTGGCAATAAATAAACGCCAATCGGCTGAATTGTACTAAGGCAGTCCCATTGCTAAAAGAATTCCTTGGACATTGTTGCAAAACATAAAATCGTCTTCTTCACTAAAACAACGAACAATTACCTCGTTTCTGTTACAGTAAAATATTATCTTAGCTTCAGAGTCAAGCCCCAAATCTCAGCTACTGCTTAAGACAAATTTAGGTCTTTCCCCAAGTCTTTCATCCCTTCTTTTATGAAAAGCTTCACTTTTTTAGTCTGAAAATCTCTCAAATACGAATGATAAATAATACGACTACTGTTGCTGCTGCTGGTAGAAACTTCATCCATTGCTTCTGTAATATTCATATCATCATCATCTTGATCAAGATCAGGCAAGGAAGGAAATCCTTGAACGGAAACACAACTACAATGTGGAATTGGCGGTCTTTCATATTCAGTATCAAAACAGTGTCACGACTTCTTCTGGGGACGGATTCCTACTGGCATATTCACCATACAGAGTAGCAATCGCCGTGATGATTTTTAGGTACCGTTGGTACCCCAAAATTTATTGATTGACTTTCCCTTCGGTCCACCAGCGATGGGTTTCATTACGATTCTTACAAGCTTTGTGAGGAGTCCATGACTTATCTGTATCTCCAATCTTCACACCAATGTAAGCATTATATGTTTTTCTGGTGAGATCTCGAACATTGAAACGAGGTCATTTACTTCATATTCATCACATATATAGCGCAGGAAAACGCCAGGCTCGTTGTGGCAACGTTTACAGTTAGAATTCATGATTAAAGTTTTGTATAGTTGGCATATAGACACTAGGACATCAGGAGAGACTCAAATACAAATGCTGTCTGCAAGACTTTGTAGCAGCAAATTGGCTGTCGGTCTCTAGCCTGTATACTGCCATATGTATCTGCAACAAGAACAATGGTATTAAGAGATTTTTTTTTTTAATATCTAAAGAATTATACATTTTTAAGGAATGCAAAATATTATATCCCAGGCTCGTAGGGTAAACAAAGAATATAAAATAAAAGAGCCATTGTATTTTAGATACAAACAATATTTACTTCTTGTCTCACCTTGATGCAGGTGGATGAAAAAGAATATAATCAATCCATGTGCGTGTGTTTAAACGTCAACCATATTGTTTCTCTCCCTGTCCGGAAGTATTCTACCCGGAAGTAATTTTCTGTACTCAAAGTGAAGTATTCTCTTTCTTGGGTAGAGTTATCTTCCCTAAGATAAACAAAGCAACGAGTAGAGAGAGAAAATTTAGCATTTTCAATGAAAATTGAATCATTGAAATATATTGATATCCAATATGCTGAAATGTAGAGTCAATCTCACAAAATAATTCACATTTTCGGATTCAATGAGCCTGATTTACTCTATAAACTTTCTAATACCATGTGCCTTTTGAAAAAAAAAATTGTTGGCCGGTGTAATCCATTCAAAGAGATTGTAGGTTAGAAAACGACTTTGAAGCTGCAAAGTGAATATTGGATAGTTCCAGCCCAGTTGTGGCGGCAACATTCCATTTATGGTTTGATCTGCCATTTGTAAAGATATGCAACTACTAAAACAAGGACTCGAATTTAATAAAAGGAAAATAATTTGAATCGGTTTCATAATTTTGAAGGAGCTACTAATGTCTTTTTAAATTTCATAACCACAATAAAATACATGTGGATTTCGCCCGTGATCAAAGATACCTCCTATTCCCAGATGTCCTTATGCGCCATATTTTTATGATTTCTATTTCAAGATCATTGTATTTTGACAGTTTTTGAAGATCTTTGTTGGCTTTCTTTAGTATTGAATAAAGTTTCTTACTTTTTTAATATTCACCCAGCCTTCTGTAGATTCTAGATATCTTCGAAGACCAATTGTTGCAGTTTCGTAAGACAGTTCTAGTTGAACTAATCCTCTGCCTCATTCGGATCTGGATACATAGAGTCAGTCAATATCAGCGTTAGGATAATGCATGCAGTGGCAAGTAAGAAGCTTTCTTGTTTTGGCATGCATTCGATTAATGTCACCTATGGTTCAATTAAGGATGTTGAAAATGCATTACAACACAGGAAAAGCCAAAATGTTTATGACTGATTTTATGAATTCAGCTCGGTATTTACCACTAGATGCACACGCCTGTAACATTCTTTCTTTTACTTTCTCCTTCATTTGGTATGCTGCATTCCATATTCTTATTTATTTGTTTGTTTTGGCAGAGAAGGTAAGGACATTTCCTGTTGTCAACTTTTAAAAGTTGCAAACTTCTTATTTTAAACATTGTAAATGCCTGCAATTTCTTATAAGAAATTTGATATTTGTATAAAAGCGAACACCAGCGGGACATTTAATGTGAGCGGACTTGCAAAAAAAAAAAAAAAAAAAAAAAGGAAATATTAGCTGGTGATTATGATAGATATTAGATATAACACAGATATATGTTGTTTCAAAGAAACTATACTCAAATAACGACTTGATATCAATACCAGTGTTAGAGAGCACAAGTTAATAGCTTTGTTAAAAGTAAATAATACAGAAATGGTTTTGTTATCGATAGCAAGAAGGAATACGTCAAAAGAAATAGGACGAACAAGCATGGTATACACATTGCATAACGTCATTAAAAGAACTATCAATCAGATTCCATCATTCACTAAGAAAAGTATTTTAAGATATTAGAAAAACTGCAGTGTTTTTGTGAGTTAGCAAAGGACGGGGAGGTTTAGAGGGTCTTGATAATTACCTATAAAGTTTCGGAAGATGGGCAATCACACTGATTTGTAATGTTCTTTCAAGTCGAAAAATCTCTCATTGTTATTTTTTATTATTTCTTTGGATTTCTGTTATATACACATTTCCTTCCGGATCCCAATCAGAGACCTAAGGTCACAAATGGCTTCATTACATCCTCCACTGATCATTTTTGTAAGAGCAAAAAAAGAACAAAATAAAAAACCTGAGATCACACATAATTTACATAAATATAGTTCTTCGTAATATGTGT